>CM034153.1:195690010-196290010 GCA_019776745.2 Taxus chinensis
TGTTATTTAGCATGTGTCATTCACTAACTTATGTTCAATTCACTTATTCAAGGTTTTAACCCAACCCGGGTTAGCAACATAAATTACAGGATAGGGAACCATTCTCGATGACTAAGGGTACATAGGAATACTTCAATCGATTTAAGTCAATTGGACTGTGTCTAGTTACCCTGAGCCATCAAGAGTCACTCCCTGTGCTAACTCATAATGCACTAATCTGACCTAGAGTGAAACTAAGATCAAGTCCAAGTTCTGAAATGTACAAAAGCCTATCGATGATCCAATACTGAAGGGTGTTGCAACATGACAACTGCAACAGGTTGTATTCTCATGAAGACCCTAGTCTTCATGATGGTACAGTTCGGATGCAATTGGCGTGTGCCAACATCCGATAGAATTACCCATCTGTGGGTGTACATATCCCATCTTAGAGAGTTTCTTGTCTCTTATTCGTGTGTTTCATAATTAATGTTTGGTTACAGCTACACTACTGAACCATGAATTATTGTAGGTCCTAATACTATCTTCCTAATTGAGTTGTTAATGTACTATATAAACCTATGATTTCTTTAGCTTCATTAACTTTTTATTAAATTTTGGTTAATCAAATAAAAACAGCAACCTCCATAAGATAGACTTCATAGAGGTGAAGTCTAATCGATAAATAATCACATATACCATACATTTTTTATTTACCTATCATGGTATTACTCAAGATGAAGTGAACCTTCCTCATTATATTGTTAGATGTTAGAAATTTGTTATTTCCTTATTCCATTACACAAGTCATCTTAGTTAAGTTAAAATTTTCATTAACACCTTTTTACTAGTCCAAAGAGGCTTAGATTAAATATTAACTAAGCATGCCAACTTAATAAGTTGCATTTCAATTAGGAATATTGTAATTAAATCTCATCCATCAAATTCATTCAATGCCAACTGAAATAAGGATCCAAATAATTAAGAAAGAGAACAAACAAAGAGAAGATTACACCTTTCCTTCTAATAATGCTCAAGAATAATGACATATAGTTTTAAGTAACTCTTATCCTTTTCAATTCATCATGGTGAAATACACGTTTTACAAGACCATACATTTTAGACATATTCATGTCAAACAACATCAAGATCAATAAAGAATACAACTTTTCTTCTTTTAATACATTTCAATAATGAATCAGATTTCTTCATAAGAGATCCTGACTTTAAGTAACCAATACATCATAAAATTTATTTCCTTCCTTTATCACTTACAAAGTCCATCTGCAAAAATTTCTAGTTTGGGTCAGTTCATTGAACTGAGCATGATAAGCATTAAGCATTAAAACAATGTGCCTTCAACTAATTGTTTCATAAAACAAACTCTGCTTTTATGAAACGGTAAGGCCAACAAATAGATAAATCATAAGAAATAACAATCATAAAAGGAAGAACAATATAACAACCAAATTAACATTTAGAAAGATCATGATATAATTATCTCTCCTCAACAATTGATTTCTTATATAGAATTATATTAGATAAGTAATATTTCATCCTAATTACTTATCTCCTTCTATTAAAGGTACTTACTATTTATTTCTTATGTAATTCAATCTAAATTAGAAATAAAGACACTAACTCCAATATTTTCCAAAATTAGTGTTACTTTTAAGAAGCAAGAACCATCAAACTCAGCATTACACAAATTCATAAAAAGACATCTACAGCCAAGCTAATTCCAGCTTCATGAAAGGTTCTAGGATGAATCATCTACAACATAAAAAAATAAGAGATTCCCATTTTAGATGCTATATCCTAATTTTAAAGTCCAAGATATATCCTAAGTTCTCAAGTTAGGCCACACATTAAAATTAGGAAGTATTCACTCAATATATAACATATACATTAATCACCCATAACAAATATTGATTCCTTCAATACAAGTCAAGTGAATGAGTAAGATGTATCAATAACTAATCAATGCATTCTTGATAGTAATGTAACTGAACCGATCCAATCTATAAGCAAGATTAACACAAGAGAGGGAAGGACGAACTAAGATAAAGAAAATTATAACTTCCCTTCCTATTCAGTAAAATTTGAAATAACATTTTAAAACTCATAAGAGAGAGTGCAACATATAATCTCCTACAGACTCCAAAGAAAACAGCGATGAAAACTTTACCTCATAGGGTAAAAGAGAGAGGAGTCAGTAAACATGTTTAGAAGATGATTCCAGCTTTCTTTCACAAGTAAAGGTCATAAAAGGACTCATGCAGACCTGAACACAAATCCTTGAACTCTTTTAAACATAGAGGCATTATAAGATACTAGTCTGAATTATGTGACTACATTATGCAAGTCAGATTTAAAATAAGGTTCTCCTAGCACAATACAATAACAGTGATAGTAGTACATTATCCACATCACGAAGGAGATGTATTAACCAAAATTTTGCTAAACAACTTACATGAAATAAAAACCTTCAAAATTCATTCCCAATCATCAAAATTTTTAGTTAGAGGAACCAAGTCCTAATCATTCTTTCAAAATGAAAGAGGAACAATTAGTAAGATCGAATCACATTTGCAACCTCACAAAGGTGAGAGAACCCATCTTTTGGATAGACAAGAAAATATCCATCTAGATTTGATTTCAAAGAATTTGCAAAATAAGTACGATATGACTTACCTACAGGTGCACAAGTCAACTAAAGAAATGATTAGATAATTATAATTCCTTTCATTCCATTTCTATGGACATACTCAACTGCACAAACCTACTAAGTCATCAAGACATTCTATTCCTTCAACATACTCAGAGATCATAGAAAATGAAGACTCTAGAAACCCTTCATACTGAACCTATTGGTTATTCCTAGATCATGAAACGTCAACCCAAATCCGTATAAACATTCATTAAATCTTCCCGAAACCACAACAGTAAGGTTTCAACAAACTTACACTAGCAAGTTAGCTTAAGAGGCTTGCTCAGATCAAAAACAAATAAGTCTAAATGATCATTATCTAACTTGAAGGTGAAGAAATACAGAGAGATCGACATCTTGCAAGCTTGAGTAGAGCTAACGTGTATAGAATCAAATATCAACTCAGAAAAAACCAACTCTCTCAAAAAATCCTTAAATATAATAGAGCTTCATTTATCCAACTATTAGTCCAGTCTTCCAGAGTTTTAAAGAAAAACTCAAATACATATAAAGTTCAGAAAAGGGAGAATTCGTTCATTGTTATCTTCAAACAAGATATTTCCAAAACCTTAGTATCCGAGTAACCATTACCTCATAGTTTCCATAGAAAGAACTAGATACAAACAACTAAGTTTTAACTGAAGGAGTAAGAGAATAAATAACTCCATTATTGTTTCCACATGAATTCGAATCCACAAAATAGTAAATCCAAACACCCTTTTTCAACTCTGCTTCCATTGAAATACAAGGTTCGAAGCAATGAAAGTTTCACAGTAAAGTTCAAGAAGAAGTTACTCATTTAATGTTACTTTCAAATAGTTTTGAGTCTACATAACATTTAATCCAAGCCTCCATATCAACACAATTCCAACAGAAGTAACAAGACTCCAAACAACCAAAGATGTGACAGAGAAGAATACAATTCTTACCTCCTATCAACCATAACAGACAAACCCAATTCAAAAACCTTTAGCAACAATATATTTCCATAAATCCTTTTGAGCAGACAAGTAGGATTCACACATATTCAACATTATTCAATGCTCAACAAAAATTTAAGGTACAATTCACCATTAAGCTTAATAGGAAATGACCCACATTCCACATTATCTAACAGAGATTCCTCCTCAGAAAAATACAAAGAAGTTTCAAGCAATAATGAAAGATAAAATAAAAACCCATTGATCACAAGATCAGAGTTGTTTTTATGAAGAATTTTAATAAAAAGTAGAGCAACTTAATGGGTAGAGCCTATCATGCCTAATAGTGCTTTTGTTGATTCGAAGAAGATTTCCAGCCAAGATTCCATAGTTCCTTCTTCTCCAATCGAATTCAACAACCCAAAACGTCTTTCTCTTATTCCTCTTATACCTCTATTGGATCAAAAATACTCTAGAGGAGCCAAAAATAGCAATAGATTGAAAACTGAACTGCTAGTTCAAAGAACCAGATATCCCCATGCAAAGAAAAAATTGACATGAACGAATGACCAAACAACCTCCCAAAAATCCGCTTGCATGGTTTCTACGGTGGTTTTCTCCCAAAAACCTATGTTCATTAATGCGCTTACATTCAACTCTCATGCCTAAATCTCCACACCACTACCATCTAAAATTGGCGAACTCAAATTAGACTAAAACATGCATCTCTTAACTTTAGTGATATTGTCAGCAAGGCATTCCCTCTATCTTCCATTCCTCTGCCAAAATTGGCAGTATCAAATCTTATAAATTCAAATAAAATCACTTAAATTCCATCGAAACGATCTCCACCGCCACCCAATATCCATGTGACCCCCTTAGGTCCCCTGTCATCTTAACATTAGTTTAGATTAGATAAACATTAGTTTAGGATCTGACCTTAGGTTAGATAAAAAATTATTTACCTTATGTCTATACTAGTTTCCATAGTAATCATGCCATCATAGATTAAGTCATGTCCCATAGTAGTTTAGTATTAGGTAATAAGTCCTAGATAGGTCCCTTATTACCTTATGTTATTTCGAAACCCCACGCCTGTAAAGTATACAACTTAGGTTAGGGTGCAACATGAATAATTTAGAATATATCTAAGGTAGGTCTAGTTTACCTTTGGTTAGAATCCAGTTAGGATAGATCTTAAATATCTAGGACTAAGGTTTTACCTTAATAGTCCTGAAGTAGGTCCTCATCCTCCTTATGCCATTCAATGTCCTTAAGAAATTAACAAGAATATCTGAGTTCACAATTTACAACAATATGCAAAGCTAGGACTTCAAAGAAGGATCAATAAAATTTTATACATACAAAGACTCGGTCCTTTATTAGCTTAAATTTTTGAATGTCAGTTTGTCATACAGACCAGGTAAGAATAATTTAAGCATACCTTGGATCAATGGAATTGATCCAAGGTTTTTGTTGTTATAGAAAGATAAATTTGTAAACAACATCACCAGTTTACAACCTTACCGAACTCAAGAAGAATGAAATCCTTGCAAGAAACATCATCATAGAAAAATGAATCCAAGTACAGAAATAATTTATCCATTACAAACATGATTTTCAAAATTCAAAAGAATACACCTTCTTATGACAAATTACATGTCAACATTTGCAATGTAAAGAGGAAAAAGTCAATAGTTTGTCAAAGATGTTACATACTTCCCTCCTAAAAAGAATCATCATCCTCATGATTAACTTAGTTAATCAGTTTGTATCAAGGACAATCAAATTATTATCTTTCCTTCCATATGTTCAAAGCAAAACTGGATTTTAAAATTCCATAATCAACTTTGACGTAGCTATCCATTTTAAATAATGTAATGTCTACCCAAAACTAGCAGATTTATTGACATAATAAGAATAAAATCTATATACTTTATCAGTCTACACAATTAATTTTATTCAAACAAATATGGAAAAGTAGTTTAAATATCTTCCATATTTTCCCACATTACACTTTCCTCATTAAACTAATCCCATTGGACCTTACATTGAGTTATTTCACAATTTCTTAAGTGTAACTGGGGAGTTTCCAGCACTCGAATAGGTTTAACCACGATTATTCTTGGGTCTTGGACCTGCAAGGAATTCCAATCTAACACATGTGATAAATATAAAACATGTTTCTTAATCAAAGAAATATGGAAAAAATCATGCATTCGTGCAAAGTAGGAGGTAATGCTAAATGATAAGCTACAGGGTTGATTACTTCAACAATTTCAAAAGGTCCCACATATCAAGGTGATAACTTGGCAACCTTACCAAAAGTTATAGAACTCTTTTTTGGTTTAACCCGAAGAAATACCTTCTCACCAAGTTCAAATTTCCTATCAACCCACTTCAGATCAGCATAACTCTTTTTCCTATCCATTGCTTTTTTCAAGTGTTCACGAATCATTTTAACTTGTTCTATTTCCGTAAGGATTTCAGGTCCAATTACCTCTCTATCCTCAATGTTGTCCCAACTAATAGGGGTTCTGCATTCCCTTCTGTATAATTCTTTGAAAGGTGCCATATTTAGAAATAAGTGATATGTGTTATTGTACGCAAACTCAACTAATGAAAGTTACTCTTCCCATTTATACTTCTGATCCATGCAATACATTCGTAACATATCCTCTAAAACTTAATTCACTCTTTCAGTCTGTCCATCCGTTTTCGAATGATATGCAGAACTAAAATTTAGCTTAGTTCCTAAAGTTTCATTTAGTGTTTTCCAAAATCTTGAAGTCATTCTAGGATCTCTATCAGTTATGATCAACTCAGGTACTCCATGTAATCTGAAAATCTCATGTATGAACCTTTTTGCTAAAACAGGTGAATCATCCTTAAGATTACCAGCAATAAAATGTGCTAGGTCTTCATTACTTTATCCACAACAACTAAAATAACATCATGTTTATTTCTTGACATAGGCAACCCTTGTACAAAATCTATGCTTATCACTTGCCATTTGTATTGTAGTATGTTGTGAGGATACAATAAACTAGATGGATGCATATGCTCATCTTTAACACGTTGACATTCTAAACAGTGTGTCACAAACTCAATAACATATTTTTTCATCCCTTTCTAGAAATATTGTTGTTTTATATCAGAAAGTATCTTTGTAATGCCAGAGTGTCCAAAAAAAGGTGAATTGTGAAATTTAGCCAATAATTTCTTTCTTAAATCATTTAGCACATGTATTTATACTCTGTTTTTGAACTGTAAGATTCCTTCATTATCGAAGTAAAAACCCTTATATCTCACATCATTTGGATCTATAGCAAGTGTTGTTTTTACTTGCTGAAAATAAGAATTAGATTCCATAACACTTTTTACCTTATCTTTAAACTAAGTTCTCAACGTTATAAGAGCATAAATGTGCTTCCTACGACTTAGAGAATCTGCTACTCTATTTTCCTTTCCTTTAATGTAGCTTATGTCAAAATCATATTGAGATAGATATTCTAACCATCTTCGTTGTCTTGCATTCAGATTTGGCTGAGTAAAAATATACATCAACCTAAGATGATCAGTTTTTAGTTCAAAAGGTTTCCCAAGAAGATATGCCTCCAAACTTGAAGTGCATGAATAATGGCAGTAAGCTCTAGATCATGTGGAGCATGATTCAGCTCATGTAACTTGAGTTTCCTACTTTCGTAAGCTATGACATGACCCTTTTGTAACAGAATACCTCCAAGACCTTCCTCGGATGCATTTGTTACAACAGTAATGTATCCATTAGGGTCAGTTATAGCCAAAATAGGTGTAGAAGTTAACTGATCCTTCAAATTTTTAAATGCAAATTCACATTTTTCATTCCATACAAATTTCTTATCCTTTTTCTGTAATGAATTTATTGGTGCATCAACCTTAGAGAAATCTTTAAAAAACTTCCTATAGTAACCAGCAAGACCCATGAAGCTTCTAACTTCATGTACATTCTTGGGTGTAGGCCACTCAGTTATAGCAACAATCTTAGAGGGATCTAGAGCTATTTCATTCTTACTTATAACATGACCCAAATAGTGCACTTATGTGTCATAGAAAAAAAATTTAGACAACTTACCAAACAACCGTCTCTTCCTCAAGATTTCCAAAACTATCTTCAAATGCTCATGGTGTTCTTCAATACTTTTAGAGTATATAAGAATATCATCCAAAAATACAAGTACAAATTTTTCTAAGTATTCTTGAAAAATATTATTCATTAAATTCATAAAATCTACAGGTGCATTTGTTAATCCAAATGGTAAGACTGTGAATTCATAATGTCCATACCTCGTTCTAAAATTTGTTTTATGAATGTCTTCATCCTTGATTTGTAACTGATGATATCCAGATTGAAGATCTATTTTAGAATATATTGATGCTCCACACATTTGATCAAATAGATCACCAATCCTAGGAAGTGGATATTTGTTCTTAATTGTTTCCTTATTTAACATTCTATAATCGATACACAATCTAAGTGTTCCATATTTCTTTTTAACAAAGATTACCAGTGCTCCCCAAGGTGAGACACTCAGTCTAACCAAACCTTTAGATAAAAGTTCTTGCAATTGTGCCTTAAGCTCTACCAATTCAATAGTAGTCATCTCATAAGGTGCCTTAGAAATAGGCTCGGTTCCAAGTTTGATTTCAATCATGAAGTAAAATTCCCTTTTGGGTGGAAGACCTAGGAATTCTTATGGAAACACATCACTAAAGTTTTGTAACAGTGGATATCATTCTAAGAAATAACTACTTTCTTTAGTAGATTCATAAATTTTTACTGCATATAAGGTACAACCCTTATTTTTGGCCTTTTTAAGTTGCATAGCTAACAATTTCCTAACTAAAATTTCACGTTTTACACCCTAAATGTCTGTTATTTTATGCGGGCATCTAAACAACTAATGTGTTTTTCAAAACAGTCAAATTTTGTTTTATGCTCAGCTAACCAATTAAAACCTATGATTACATCATAAGACTCCAAAGGATCAACATAAAGATCAACTTCTGTGGAAAAACTAGGTAAATCAAGGACTGCCCCATAAAGACACATTCTAACTGTATGAACAACATTATTCCCATAATGTATAGCCCATGATTTATCCATTTTTCCAGATTTTATTTTTAATTTCAATGTTAATTTAGTAGAAATAAAACATTCAGTAGCTCCAGTATCAAAAATAATAGTTACAAGTATGCCAAATAACTTACCTGGAACCTCTATGGGTGTGACTTGCTTTTCAGCCTGTTTGTCAGCTACTGCAACATGTATCTTGAGTTGTTGATTACGGTCATCCTTGTTCAAAGGAAATTGATTTTTGTAATGATTTGTGCCACAATTATAATAGCCTCCTATAGGTCCCTTTTTAGGCTCAAATTTATTTCCAGTCTTAAAGTTATCATTTTGAGATCCATAGGACTTATGTCCGTTATTATTGTTCTTGATAAAATTATTTCGTACATTAGCAACAAAATTATTTGTTACTATTTTCTTATTATTATATGTTGAAAACTTGTTTTTCATACCAAACTTTTTCCATGGTCCCTTCCTAGGTGTGAGAGATGATGAAGAGGAGTTTGGAACTTTCTTTCTGAATTTCTCATGAGCAGAAATTGCCTTTAATTTGTGTTCCTGCCTTATGGGTTTTTCAATAACCCCTTCCATGGTGGTTGGGCTATGAACATCCACCTCTCCTCCTAAGATGGGATTTAATCCCATGATAAATTTTTATATCCTGAACTTCTCGTCAGTTTAATACTGAGGTACATACTTAAGGATTTTAGTAAACCGCTCCCAGTACTCTGTTATAGTTAATTTTCCTTGGGATAAGTTATGAAATTCAGTCATTTTCTAATCATAATAAAGTTTTGGTAGTCATTGTTTCCTAAAATAACTTTTAAATTGATCCCAAGTAATATTTGTTTCATCAATGTTCAACTCAGCCTTACGGATGTCCCACCATAAAGATGCTTCATAGGAAAGCTGATATGCTCCCCATATTGCATTTGTTTCCTCTGAGAAGTTCCTTCTTGTAAAGTACTTCTCCATTTCACTAAGTCAATTATCAGCTCTATCTCCTAATGTGGTGCCATCAAACTTGGGTGGACTTATCCTTTTTATATCATTAGTGAGTTCAGCTACCATCCTTGCCTTTTTATTTTCTGGCTGATCAGGTATGTTTACATTATTATTATCAACACCTAAATTTTCCGCATTGGCGTTGTCCATATGAGGTGGCTGATTGTTAATACCACCATCTTCCTCCTCCTCATTACCCTTTACTTTTTTTTCAAGTGCAGCCAAACAATCTCTTATGTCTAACAGGGCATCAAGGATCTCATCAAGTTTTTGGGTAGTTATTGCTTCTCCACCTAGTGGTGGGTTATTTACAGCATTTCCTTTTGTTCTAGCCATTTTCTGTTAACAAGAAAATTAAAGTTTTATCAGATTATGGACACAATAAGTCCAAGATCTGTAACTTTCAGCTTTGATACCAAGATGTAACATTCCCATTTTAAGACTGTAGAAACAAGGGAAAAAAAATGTATACATAATGTTCTCTATTCTAAATAATCATAATTTAGAACACATATTCCATGCCAATAAATCTTGTAACAAATAACCATATCCAGCTGTAAATGACTAGGTGAACTACCGATCTCTCATTTCATGGCTCGGTTTCTAACCGATCTCTCATGTTAACTTAAATTGTTGAATACAAAGTGTATACTAAGTATTCTTGGTTCTCTTACCCTATTCTAGGTATTAAGTGTTCTATTTAAGAAACCTATCTGAATATTTGTTACCAATATTCATCTGAAATCCCATTTCTTAAAATAGGTGACATAAGACAACGCAACCAGTAGCTTGCAATACTTTGGCAAAATATTTCTAACATACTGTTCATGTTACTATTCCTAGACAACATACTCATCAAACGGAATATATCCTTCACCCCAATCATTTGTTATTTAGAATGGTCTTCACTAACTTCTATTAGTTCCCTTGTTCAAGGTTTGACCCCAACCCAGGTTAGCAACATAAATCAAGATAGGGAACCATTCACAATGACTAAGGGTACTGTACGATAGAAAAGTAACAGGAAAGCATGAGAATCAACAAGTAGCCTTTCTTCGTACCCAACCTCCCAAGGTTGTGCCTAGACAACCGGTGGAAATGAAATATATGTGGGTGTAGAAAAACTAGTTAAGTCATCTGATATCTTCAACATTCAATAATGGGATTTGTTAGTCTAAGGCAAAGAAATCTCTCCTAACCTAAATTGGTGTAATGGATCATTCAAATATAATAGCTCCTCGGAGGCTCCAATCAATGTTCGGCTCTATCGAGATCCTATCTATTGGCTGTTGGATGCATGGAAAGTGACCTGTAGGTGCTTCGTGTATATTTCCAAACAAGTTCATGAAAGTGGTAGTGAAAGGTTTAGTGGATTTGTAGAGAACTATGGGTAGTTTTCTGGTCTAGCCCAGAAAATATTAGCTTTATTGGCTTCTATATTTAATACGGAAAATTGTGTAATGATATCAAGCGGGAGTGGTGAATATCTAAATACCAGGATACGTAAACTGGTGTCAATATTTAACTAATTGCCATGCCCGTTGGGTTGTGTGACCCAGGGATCACAACCATGAGTTCATGGTTGTTGTGGACCTGTTATGGTCATGTGAAGAATCAATCTCTTCTTCTAAGAATCCAATAGTAATAATCCTTTTCAGCTTCTATGTTTAATACCAGGAGTTGTGCAATCTTCTCATAATACCTTATGGGTGTTCTGGAAACTTGTATACATAAGCTTGTGTCTATGTCAATGAGAAGGTCTCCTGCGTTTGGCTACAGAACTAATGAATCACAACCAAATAGTTGCTCTCTTTTGGTTTCTTGTATGGTCATGTGGATATCCTATCAAGGTAATCTATAGTTGGGTTGATTTGACCAAAATAAGTATGCTTTTTCATCTTCAATATGCAATTCTCTCAATTGCTCACTAACTGCTTGTGGGTTTGTTGTTGTTTGAAAGACGTGAATTCTAAGACCTTGATCTATATCTGTTAATGTTTTGAAGAGATTTAGCTGAGGTATTACCTGTTCGAATATGTAATCCATGGGTTCTTTGGGTCCTGTAATTGTCATGCAAGAGAAAACCAAACTTAACTAAAAGATATAAACAAATTATGAAAGATATATCTAGACTATGCTTGTATTCCTTTTTTTTGTATTTTCGAAAATATGAGTTTGAATGAAATTTTAAAAAAAACTATTCTACAATATTAAGATAATGAAAAAATAATCTAATAATGGAATGAAAACAAGTAAGATAGCCAGATATAGCTATTTTCCTGTGCATTTGTTATTTTATCCTAAATATTAAATAACTAACTAATTTAATTGAAAAGACCTTCAATCTTACCTCAAAAGTGAGGAACAAATCATAGCTTCTCAGAAACTATCATTCCCCACAGCTTCCGTAGTAATACTAAAAGCAATATTAACTAAAATAAAATGATTTGCTATTCTATTTGATATATTGTAACTACAACTTTGACAATTCAAACGTGGATTTTATAGTACAGTGGCGAATCTAGTTGTATTGTGATTTTTCCCCTCAGTGTGATCTCTTCATTCCTTCGTGTTCTCGTGAATCTAGAAAAGTGGGAATGTGATAGTGGCAGTGGGAGAAGATGTTCATATAGTGGTAACTTAGACGTAAGCCAAATAGAATGCAAGTAGGAGAAGGATAGTGCAAGAGAACAGAGCTTGACTATGCGATTCTTAGCGGAGTTGTTACAGGGATACAATACAAGCACCCTGAAATCTCTAGGATCTGTACTTCCTGTGATAAAAAAACAACCTATAATTCTAAGAAGAATTAAGATTCAAATAGACATGATCTAGGACTAGAACTATGGAGCCTTGAACTGAGAGGCTGAAATCTTTACAAAATCTAAACTTGTTGAGACTTATTGAAGAACTTTCAAAACACACTGAATAATAATTCATAGAAGGAGAGGGGCCATTTGCTTGTAAACAAGCTTTGTATTTATAGCACTTTGATTTACCAAAGGGTAAGTTTGAGTTGAACTCTTCTATTATAAACAAAGAGGAATTACTATTTACCACGTGGCTAAAACTTAAATGCAAGTAAGAGTGGTTGAGAAATACAAGCGTCCCTTGATTTTTTACGTTGACGAAAGCATCAGAAAGTTCTAGAAAACATGCACATGACCACCACCCTACGTAGGGAGATTGTTACAGGACCACCACCCTTTCCTAGGTGGTGGTCACGGGACCGCCGCCCAAGCAAGGCAGCAGTCCTGAAACTAAAGACCAAAACGCAAGGAAAGAGAGGAACGGGGTTAGAATAAAGCATGCGAAGGCTGGATAAGGCATTCTAGGATGTAAATGTATACTCAGCATGATTTCTAGATTCCAAACACCTTTCAAAGAGATCTGATCATCATTGGGGTTTCTATAACCTCTTTCCGACAATATAGTACATATAATTTTGGGTACGTACATATTACCCCCTCAGAGAAGTGTTTTAGCCATGAAGGGGCATAAACCGGTGGGTCCAAGTATGGCAGTCCCAAAATGGGGAGTTAGAAGCTATACCTGACATACTCGTGTGTTGCAATGTCACCATCCAGAATCCCACTATCTATAAAATGAAAAGAGGACTCAAGAGTAGATAGATAAAGAAATTGAAAAATAAACACTAAATTAAAATGAAATGAGGACTTGCCATTTTTGTGGAGATAAGAATGTACCTCCATCAGTGCTCCAACTCTGTGAAAGAACATTCAAAACAAGGTTAGAATTATATATATATATATATATATATATATATATAATGAGCTCATTTTACTATTCATTTACGCGTATTGATTTGGCAATTTTTGAACTCTAGGACCCACGGTAAATGCTTTCGATGAGAGTGCAATCAAAATGTTCATTATGAGATTGTGATCATGCCTCCGAGAGCAGGACATTGACCCATAAAGTCTCAGGTTATTTTTTCTCAATTCATTGTTTTTAAACCTAAAATATAAAAATGTTGAAATCTTTGTCTTGGGGGGGCTATTTTTGAAAATCTTAGTGTTAAATGAGTCTCTAGGGGGGCACCCATAGGGTAGGCTTTCATTTCATTCAAAATGGTGTATTTTTCTATTTGTAGAAATTTTTAGGGCTTTATGGGTGCACGCCGAATCGGCACAAGACCAAGTATTCTCGAATGGCCGTGGAACCTTGATATGTGTATTTGGATCTCCCTCCCCCTTGAATTTAGGAAAATCGAGAAGAGGTCTTGGAAGCATGATGCTTTGTATGGTGAAATCTACAGGTTCTTTTAAATATTCTAAGTAATTCCCTACCGCATAGGTCTAAACCATCGATGGTGCCTACTGAGGGGGGAGAGTTGGAATGGGTTTTTGATATGGCATAGCATATGTATTTGCAGGAGCATAAGGAAACCCCTGTGGTTGAGAAAACATCCTAAGAGAAGAGAACATATCTCCCTATGGCAATTTTGAATAAATTTTTAAATAGGGAGGAGCATTGCTCTAATATGGGTTGTTTGGTACTAAACCGAGGGGTATCATACTTTCAACTGGAGTAGTGTTTGAAAACGTGGTTCTAGCTGGTGTTTGTTGTGGGTAGTTATACGAATGTTGAGGAGGTATGCCTAATGTGCCTGTTCCTGTGAGGAGGTCAATTTGACTAGGATAATGTAGTGGGTTGGGAGTTCCCACTTGCCCTAAATATGAATTTTGATTTACTTGAGCAAGCTCTAGTCCTCTGACCCTCTCAACCAAAGTTGAGATGACCTCAATTGGTAATGGCCCAGTGTTTCACCTTGATGGTTGTCGTGGTACTCTTTGAGGTTGCAGAGGGGTATGGTATCCTGCTATGAATTTTTCATTACTCTGCCCAAGTTCACCAAGAGTATTTTCCATTGGTGGAGGAATGGGGGTATTTTCTTGAAGCAGGGTGTTGATTTGTGTTTGTAAACTTCCTAGAGATGGATACATGTTTTGGAAGTGTTTCTCATTTCTGGCGTGGCGTGCTAAGTACTCCTCATCCAAGAATGGGATTGGATCTAATTTCCTACTGATTTTTGGTCTGAACAAAACTCGAGGAGATGAAATGGATTCTCCATTAAACATCATATTGTTAAATCCTAAGGGCTTTGGTTGTTGTGTTTGTGTGATCTGATCCAGCTCCTCAATTTGGAATGAAGAACTAGAGCTAGTTCTTTGAGGAGGATTTTGTAATGACAAGTAGTTTCTTGAATAGTTGTTAGCCGATGTGGAAAGTGAGGGTGACTGTGTCCTACTCGATTGGCCATAATATGCTTTGAGACCTAAGAGAGGTCTATCATATACGTCGTATCAAGACATATTCGAGGGGTATATAAATACCGAAAAAATAATGGGAAGGAGCGAAGACAGATGAAAGAAATGGAAATGAAAAGTGAGCAATTGTTGCGTATTCATGTCAGGTTCACCAATTTTGTACGATAGAAAAGTGACAGGTGGGCATGAGAATCAACAAGTAGCCTTTCTTTGTACCTGACCTCCCAAGGTTGTTCTGAGACAACCGGTGGAAATGAAATATATGTGGGTGTAGACAAACTAGGTTGGCAATCTGATATCTTCATTACGCAATAATGGGATCTGCAAGTCTAAGGCAAAGAAAACTCTCCTAACCTAAATTGGTGTAATGGATCGTTCAGATATAATAGCTACTCGGAGGCTCCAATCAATGTCCAACTCTATTGAGATCCTATCTATTGGCTATTAGATGCATGGAAAGTAACATGTAGGTGCTTAGTGTATATTTCCAAACAAGGTCATGAAAGTGGTAGTGAGAGTTGTAGTGGATTTGTAGAGAACTATGGGTGGTTTTCTGGTCTAGCCTAGAAAATATTAGCTTGATTGGCTTTTATATTTAATACGGAAAATTGTGTTATGATATCAGGCGGGAGTGGTGAAGATCTAAATACCAATGTACATAAAATGGTGTCAATATTTAACTGATTAGCAGGCCCGTTGGGTTGTGGGACCCGGGGATCATAACCATGAGTTCGTGGTTGTTGTGGACCTGTTATGGTCATGTGAAGAATCAATCTCTTCTTCCGATAATCCAATAGTCATAAGCCTTTTCAGCTTCTATGTTTAATACCAAGATTTTTGTGATCTTCTCATAATACCTTATGGGTGTTCTGGAAACTTGTATACATAAGCTTGTGTCTATGTCAATGAGAAGGTCTCTTGCGTTTGGCTGCAGAACTAATGAATCACAACCAAATAGTTGCTCTCTTTTGGTTTCTTGTATGGTCATGTGGATATCCTATCAAGGTAATCTATAGTTGGGTTGATTTGACCAGAATAAGTATGCTTTTTCATCTTCAATATGCAATTCTCTCAATTGCTCACTAACTGCTTGTGGGTTTGTTGTTGTTTGAAAGACGTGAATTCTAAGACCTTGATCTATATCTATTAATGTTTTGAAGAGATTTAGCTGAGGTATTACCTGTTTGAATATGTAATCCATGGGTTCTCTGGGTCCTGTAATTGTCATGCAAGAGATAACCAAACTTAACTAAAAGAAATAAACAAATTATGAAAGATATATCTACACTACGCTTATATTCCTTTTTTTTTGTATTTTCAAAGATATGAGTTTGAACTAAATTTAAAGAGTGACTATTCTACAATATTAAGATAACAAACAATTAATCTAATAACGAAATTAAAACAGGTAAGATAGCCAGATATAGCTATTTGCATGTGGATTTGTGAATTTATCCTAAAGATTAAATAACTAACTAATTTAATTGAAAAGACCTTCAATCTTACCTCAGAAATGATGAACAAATCATAGCTTCTCAGAAGCTATCATTCCCCACAACTCCCCTAGTAATAATGTAAGCAATCTTAACTAAAATAAAATGATTTGCTATTCTATTTGATATATTGTAACTACAACTTTGATAATTTAAACTTGGATTTTACATAACAGTGGAAAATCTAGTTGCATTGTGATTTGTCCCCTCAGTGTGATCTCTTCGTTCCTTCATGTTCTTGTGAATCCAAAAAAGTGGGAATGTGATAGCAGCAGCAGGAGAAGATTTTCAAATAGTGGCAGCTTGGTCATAAGCCAAATAGAATGCAAGTAGGAGAAGTATAATGCAAGAGAACAGAGCTTGACTATGCGATTCCTAACAGGATTGTTACAGGGATAAAATACAAGCACACTAAAATCTCTAGGATCTATACTTCTTGTGAAAAAACAAAAACCTATAATTCTAAGCAGAATCAAGATTCAAATGGACATGATCTAGGAACAGAACTGTGGAGCCTTGAACTGAGAGGCTGAAAGCTTTACAAAATCTAAACTTGTTGAGATTTATTGAAGAACTTTCAAAACACGCTGAATAATATTTCATAGAAGCAGAGGAGCCATTTGCTTGTAGAAAAGCTTTTTATTTATATCACTTTGATTTACCAGAGGGTAAGTTTGAATTGAACTCTTCTAATATAAACAAAGAGGAATTACTATTTACTAGGCAGATAAAACTTAAATACAAGCAAGAGTGGTTGAGAATTATGAGCGCCACTTGATTTTTTATGTTGACGATAGCATCAGAAAGTTTTGAAAAATGTGCATAGGACCGCTGCCTTGTGCAGGGCAGTGGTTACACGACCACCACCCTGTCTTGGGTGACGGTTCTTAAACTAAAGACCAAAATGCAAGGAAAGATAGGAATGGGGTTAGAATAAAGCATGTGAAGGCCGGATAGGGCATTCTAGGATGCAATTGTATACTCGGCGTACTTTCTGGATTGTGAACACCTTGCGAAAAGATCTGAATCATCAGTGGGGTTTCTGCAACCTCTTTCTAGCAGTACAGTACATATAATTTTGGGTACGTACAGGTACATAGGCATACTCAATCTACCTAAGTCAATTGGATGTTTCTAGTTACCCTGAGCCATTGAGATTCACTCCCTGTGCCAACTCATAATACTAATGTGACCTATATTGAAACTAAGATCAAGTCCAAGTTTACGTAGACCTAGATGATCCAATATTAAAGGGTGTTACAACATATCAACTGTAACACTATATCCTCGTAAAGACCCTAGTATTCATGAAGGTATAGTTCTATAGTTGGCATGTGCCAACATCCGACAGAATTACCCATTTCGATGTACATATCGTTTAAGAGGGATTATTTATCTCATATGTTTCATAATTAATGTTTGGTTACAGATAAACTGTTGAACCCTGAATTATTTTAGGTCCTCAGATTATCTTCCTAATTGAGTTGTTAATGTACTATATAAACCTATGATTGCTTTAATTTCATTAACTTTTGATTAAAGTTTGGTTAATCAAACAGAAACATTAACCTCCATAAGATTTACTTAGTATAACTCAACCATTCATAGTCTTTTTAAGATCCAAAACAAGTTCTATTATAATAGACTTCATAGAGATGAAGTCTAATTTATAAAGAATCACATATACCATAAATTTGTTGTTTACCTAGCATGGTATTACTCAAGATGAAGTGAACCTTCCTCATTAGATTGTTAGATGTTATAAATTCATTATTTCCTTATTCCATTACACAAGTCATCTTAGTTAAGTTATAATTTTCATTAACATATTTTTACTAATCCAAAGAGGCTTTGATGAAAGATTAACTAAGCATGTCAACTTAATAAGCTGCATTTCAATATGGAATATAGTAATTAAATCCCATCCATCCAATTCATTCAATGCCAACTGAAAAAAAGATCCAAACAGTTAAGAAGAGAAGAAATTTAGAGAAGATTACACCTTTCCTTCTAATAATGCTCAAGAAGGATGACACACAGATTTGAGTAACTCATATCCTTTTCTATTCATCATGGTCAAATACATGTTTTAAAAGACCATACTCAGACATATTCGTGTCAAACAACATAAAGATCAATAAAGAATACAACTTTTCTTCTTTTAATACATTTCAATAATGAATCAGATTTCTTCATAAGAGATCTTGACTTTAAGTAACCAATACATCATAATATTTATTTCCTTCCTTTATCACTTACAAAGTCCATCTGCAAAAATTTCTAGTTTGGGTCAGTTCATTGAACTGAGCATGATAAGCACTAAGCATTAAAACAATGTGCCTTCAACTAATTGTTTCATAAAACAAACTCTGCTTTTATGAAACAGTAAGGCCAACAGATAGATAAATCATAAGAAATAACAATCATAAAAGGAAGAACAATATAACAACCAAATTAACATTTAGAAAGATCATGATATAATTAGCTCTCCTCAACAATTGATTTCTTATAAATAATTATATTAGATAAGTAACATTTCATCCTAATTACTTATCTCCTTCTATTAAAGGCACTTATTATTTATTTCTTACGGAATTCAATCTGAATTATAAATAAAGACACTAAATTTAATATTTTCCAAAAGTAGTGTTACTTTTAAGAAACAAGAACCATCAAACTCAGCATTACACAATTTCATAAAAAAGACATCTACAGCCAAGCTAATTCCAACTTCATGAAAGGTTCTAGGATGAATCATCTACAACATAAAAAAATAAGAGATTCCCATTTCAGATGCTATATCCTAATTTTAAATTCCAAGATATAGCCTACCTTCTCAAGTTAGGCCACACATTAAAATTAGGAAGTATTCACTCAATATATAACATATACATTAATCACCCATAAAAAATATTGATTCCTTCAATACAAGTCAAGTGAATGAGTAAGATGTATCAACAACTACTCAATGCATTCTTGATAGTAATGCAACTGAACCGATCCAATCTATAAGCAAGATTAACACATGAGAAAGAAGGATGAACTGAGAGAAAGAAAATTAGAACTTCCCTTCCTATTCGGTAAAATTTGAAATAATATTTCACAACTCAGAAGAGAGAGTGCAACATATAATCTCTTGCAATCTCTAAAGAAGACAACAATGAAAACTTTACCTCAGAGGGTAAAAGAGAGAGGATTCAGTAAACATGTTTAGAAGAGGATTCCAACTTTCTTTCACAAGTAAAAAAGGTCATAAAAGGAGTGGTACAAACCCAAACACAAATCTTGGAACTCTTTTAAACATAGAGGCATTAGAAGATACTAGTCTGAATTATGTGACTACATTATGCAAGTCAGATTTCAAAATAAGGTTCTCCCAGCAAGATACAATAACAGTGACAGTAGTACATTATCCACATCAAGAAGGAGATGTATTAACTAGATTTTTTCTAAACAACTTACATGACATAACAACCTTCAAAAGTCATTCCCAATCATCAAAATTTTCAGTTAGAGGAACCAATTCTTATTCATTCTTTCAAAATGAAAGAGGAACAATCAGTAAGATCGAATCACATTCACAACCTCACAGAGGTGAGAGAACCCGTCTTTTGGATAGACAAGAAAAAGAACCATCTAAGTTCGATTTCAAAGAATGTGTAAAATAAGGACGACATGACTTAGCTAAAGGTGCACAAGTCAACTAAAGAAATGATTAGATAATTAGAATTCCTTTCATTACATTTATATGGACAGACTCAACTACACAAACCTTCTAAGTCATCAAGACATTATATTCCTTCAACATACTCAGAGATCATAGGAAATGAATAATCTAGAAACCCTTCATACTGAACCTATTGGTTATTCCTAGATCACGAAACGTCAACCCAAAATCTGTATAAACATTCGTTATATCTTCCTGAAACCACAATAGTAAGGTTTCAACAAACTTACACTAGCAAGTTATGCTAAGAGGTTTACTCAAATAAAAAACATATTAGTCTAAATGATCATTATCTAAATTGAAAGTGAAGAAATATTGTGAGATTGACATCTTGCAAGCTTGAGTAGAGCTAACGTGTATAGAATCAAATATCAACTCAGACAAAACCAACTCTCTTGAAAAGTCCTTAAATATAATAGAGTTTCATTTATCCAACTATTCCTCTTTAGAAAATTACAGAGAAATTTCAAGCAAGAATGAAAGATAAAATAAAAACCCATTGATCACAAGAGAAAAGTTGTTTTTATGAAGACGTTTAGTAAAAAGAAAAGAAACTTAATGGGTAGAGCCTATCATACCTGATAGTACTTCTGTTGATTCGAAGAAGATTTACAGTTGAGCTTCCACAGTTCCTTCTTCTCCAATCGAAGTCAATAACCCAAAACTTCTTTCTCTTATGCCTCTTATACCTCCATTGGATCGAAAATAGTCCAAAGGAGCCAAAAATAGCAACAGATTGAAAACTGAACTGGTGGTTCAAAGAACCAGATATTCCCATGCAGAGCAAAAATTGACATGAACAAATGACCAAACAACCTCCCAAAGTTCCCCTTGCATGGTTTCCAAGGCAGTTTGCTCGCCAAAACCTATGCTCATTAATGCACTTGCATTCAACTCTCCCACCTAAATCTCCACGCCACTGCCATGTAAAATTGGCTAACTCAAATTCAACTAAGACATGCATCTCTTAACTTCAGTGATAATGCAAACTAGGCATTCCCTCTATCTTCCATGCCTCTTCCAAAATTAGTAGTACCGAATTTTGTAAATTCTGATCAAATCACTTAAATTCCATCGAAACCATCACCACCGCCTCCCAATAGCCATGTGACCCCCTTAGGTTCCCTTTCATCTTAACATTAGTTTAGATTAGATAAACATTAGTTTAGGATCTGACCTTAGGTTAGATAAAAAGTATTTACCTTAGGTTAGTAATCATGCCATCATAGATTAAGTCATGTCCCATGGTAGTTTAGTATTAGGGTAAGTGCACCAATCTGGGGGGCCAAAAGGGGGTCTTAAGTGGACACATTTTTCTGAAAAAAAAAAAAAAAAATTCAACTTGTACGAGTTTTTCCAAATAGTTACACTCAAAATTGGAAGATGTTGTAGAAATATGAATCATAGAATTTTGAGTCTAGTTTCTAAGCTACTAAATTTTATTTAAAACAGATAAGTTTAAGTGGGTCAAACAACTAAAAATACCAACAAATGCTCCTGTTTTTGTTAAAAAAAACATAATAGAGTGACTTTCGTGCCCCCCACTATTTTTTGAGTGCCATTTAGTATTTTTGAAAACCCTTTGGTAGAAAGATATCTAGGAGCATCTAGTTTGGGCTCCATTTTTTAAAAGTTTTTTTTAGCGAATATTTTTTTATTTATGATTTTTCTAGTTCAAAAATTATATGTTTTGAAAAATAACAGAGCTCCGACTATGCCCCTCCCCGCCCCTTAACTACCTCAAAAAATATCAAAAATTAATTTTTTTTTTGAATATGTATATAATTATGCCTAATTTGGGCTAGTACAAAAAAAATTTAATTTTGATCACCCAAAAAAAAGATACACCATGAACGATAGACATATTTACACTTCAAAAAATAGCTATAAAAAGACATAGTTAGAAAATAAATAATATGGATACCTTATATTAGTTAGAAAATTTGGAAAAATATATTTTAAGAAAGAAGAGACTCTGCTCTATGTCGTGGTATAATTTTATAAAAAATGGATTGATTTTTTTATTTTGATTTCTCATAGAGGAAGTGTTATTTTTACATTTTCTTGTAAAAACTCATTGTTTGTTGTGTTTGTGAGGTCCATGCCTCAGGCTTGGAGATGTAAACTGGATCTCAAGCCTTGAGGCATGGCTTGGGAAAAGAGAAAACAAAAAAACGCATGACACGTGTTTTGCTTTGTTTTTTATCTTGTGGCCCCCCAACATCCCTTTCATCTCTTTCATAGGAATTCTACAAACATTCTATTTTGTCTACAATATTCTCTACATTCTTACACAATTTTTTAGTATTACATTTTTTCCCCTACCCCACTAGTTTGACTCTTTCTAATCATGGGTGATAAACGTCAAGCTAAGGACAAGAATAAAGTCAAGAATAAGACACTGGAGAAATTGGAAGAGAAGAGAATAAATAAATTAAAGAGAATGCAAAAATCTCGAGCAGGGCAAGGTACATCCGCTATATTAAATGTAACTAATGTATTAGAAAATTGGGATGAAATACATAATGAAAATGTAGAGAATAATGATTTTGCAATGAATAATGATATTGAATTGAATGATAATGTTGGTATGGATGAAGAAATTGATATGAATCCAATTGTTGAACCCTTACTTGAGAATCCAAATGTTAACCTTGAAATTTGTATGAAAACACTAAATGAAGAAAGTAACCTTGTAAATGAATCTTCACCTCTAAGAACACTTCCTTCCATTTCATGAAGAAAACCAGTTCACTTAATTAAAATTGATGAAAACATTATAAAACCAATGCCTAACAAAATGTCTGAAAGAAATACGAGAAGAAAAGCTAGTGGAATTTAGAGATAATTACTTTGAGAATTTAAATGATGCACAAAGATGTCAATCATTTGTTTTATTGATGAAGTTAATTAAAATGAAACCTATAATGAAGACCTTGGGGTTAAGAACATCTAATATTGTTGATCAAAACGCGTCAATTTTTGAAAACATACATAAAGCATACCAAGTTGTAGGTGGCAAAAGATGCACCAAAGATAGTAATGCTACATGACATGCACTAACTAATTGTATAGTAAGTGATAAAACAATTAATAAATGTTTGATTAGAAAAATAAGTATTGCTTTGAAGCTAAACATAAAAACACTAATGAAAGCAATAGAGAGACGTAAACATCTTGAGTCAGTCAATAGTTCATTGACTATTGGGATTTCTCTAGCAGACTTCCATGAAAAGACAAGAATACATCTGATATTCTAAAATAATTAATTGTAAAATTTTATAATGAGAACACAAGGGTGTCACCGAATAGAAGAGATACAATAAAAAGAAGAATAGGTTCTCGTAATCGTGAATCATGTGCAAAACATTTCTTAGATATGACTCAAATAGAAATGTTCTCTAAGTTTAAAAAAGAAAATCCATAAATTAACATTAGTCGAAAGATTCTTTGAAATGAACAAACCCTTTTATGTGAAAATCAATCACTCATGTACCACTTGTTGTTGCATGGCATCATGTTAAATTTTCAATGCATTATGATGTTTTTTGTCAAATACGTAGTGTTTTGCATACTAACATCATATTGCAGGAGTGTGGAATAAATGTCCCACAAAAATCTTCAAGGGAATTTATTCCAACAATATTTTGTGAAAAATCAACAAGATAATTTTTTTATAAAAAAGAATTTTTGGATGGAACGTGTAATGTATGCAGTGGCTTGCCAAATCTGAAAAGTTGTATCCACGAGGAGAGTACATCTTCAATAGGAAAATAATTGGTTTATTTGACCAAATATAAATCGGTGGCATATCAATTAAAAGTTGTAAAAGAATCTAAGAGGTGTGAGCTTGTTACAAAACAATTACATGTATCAGAATATATGGTCAAATTTAGAGAGGAAATTTTTTATGAGTATGCAAGGCACACACATAGAGCTCGATGGTTGGATGAAAAATTCAAGTTAAGAAAGGACACATTCCCACTTGGTACTATTGTTTCAGTAGTTGACTTCGTAGAGAATTACACATTGCAGCCACAAATGGAGCTTCAGTCTCAATATTATAACTCAGTGCAAGTTTCTATTTTTATGCAGATATCATTCATACACTCTCCTGAAAGCATTGAGCAAGATCAAAAATATTCAGAGAGTATCATTTCTACATCAGTGATGATGAGACACATTCTACAGAATATGTACAAGGGTGTTTCTAGGTGTTTTATGTGAACTTGAATGAGAGGAACATTAGTTGTGATCAACATTACATTTGGTCGGACAACTGCACATCACAATTCAAGAATGCACGAATGTTTTATTGGCTAAGCAGGATGCACAAAAAAATAAATGTACAACATATCTGGATTTTTACTAAGGCTGGGCATGGAAAAGGAGAGCATGATGGTGCAGGAGCATGTGTGAAAAGAGCACTTACAAGAGAAGAGTTAAAGTTCAAGGATGGTTCTAAATTTACAGATGCAAAAAACATTGTTGATTGGTGTTTCAATAATATAGGCCATGAATCTCAAGAGAGATCAATGGTTCATAGATATTTTTGGTTGATAGAGCAACAACATCTGAAAAACTTTAAAGATTGTATGACAGTTGCTGGATCAAGTGATATGCACTCATTTCATAGTTCATATGCAAATGCTTGAACTATTTATACTAGGTGCATGACATGTTTTTGTATATCATGCATTGATTTTGCATGGAATGAATGTGATTCATAGTAGTGGGTGGATGAGTGGACTTGTAGACCTCTAATTCCACTCGACACACTTCAAGTTCCACGAGCATTACAACTTTTTGGGTGTTCAGATCAAATGAAAACATCACCTGACTTTGACCAAGTCTCTTATTTAATGCAACAAGGTACATACATATATGCACATGCCATGTTTTAGATTTATAAATTATTAAATAGTCAACTCTTAATGTATTTATAAATTGACTGAACAATTTTACTTTGTGATACATAGGGCACGTTTTTGCAGTTATTGCGACGGAATTTAACGAAGAGGAACAAACTACTTCTTATCTCGTTGTGTAGAGGTGAAAAAAATTGACTTCCATAGTCATTGATGGTGAAGACCTTGAGTATCCCACTAGATCAGTGGTAGTCACTATAACTTGGCTTCGATGATATCCTATCAAAAAATCAAACATTTGGTTATTTGAAGACTATGAAGTACATCAGAAGATACTTTACTGTTCACATTTGGTCCTTGAAACAAATATTAAATTGATCAAATATTGAGGTCGGCCATCAAACAAAACTTTGTGGAAGGTTCGTGAATCAGATCATGAAACAATTCTTGCTACTGTCAAGAATAGAGTTGATCCTTATAGTTCATTGGATTGAATTTGCAAAGGTATGTTCTTCATGAATTTAATTTGAATATTTACTTAAATGATTTTGTTTAAAGTTTGTATGATTTAAAATTCTATTTAATTTCTTACTAACGTGTTTATGTAGGTTAGTGGTGCTAAAAAATATTCCACCTTCACGTGGTTAGCACTATCAGTAGAGAATTTATTATTCTCGAAGTCAAGTGAAGCTAATAAAAAATTAAATATTATAAAGGAACAACAAATAGAAATTCTCATTTCACCACCTATATTGTAAAAATATATTATTAAAATTCTCATTTCACCACCTATATTGTATGAACCACCTATATTATTCAGGTGATTGGTAATGGACAACCCTTACACTGACTCAGTCTGAATGGAGACGGAGAAAACCACGAGAGGCTTTCATAGCCAGGACGAGGTAGCCCAAAAGCACAGGGAACATAGGGAACAAAAATGAATCCTCCACTAGCATTCACCAGGCCCACCCTGACGTGTTGGCATAGTTCAGTTCAGTCCCATGAGCTTTCTGTTTGCAAACTACAGCCTCTGGAAACCCTACACTGACTCAGACTGCACTATTTCTCATGTTTACAAACAATAGGACAGCGAGAGAACCGGATGGAGATGGAGAAAATTATGAGAGGATTTCGTTGAGGGCCCCAATGTGGAGGTCTCTTGGATCTGACAAGACGTCTTTAGGTGCCACGGAGTCAAAGAAATCACCCTGTCGAAGATATGGCGTGTTTGGGCCTTAGGGCTCTTAAGTGACTACGCCCAAACGGGGTAGCCTGAAAGCATGGGGAGCGTAAGGACCCAAAATGAAGCCTCCACTAGCATTCACTAGGCCACCCCCAATGTGTTGGAGTAGTTGGTTCGGTCCCACGAACTTCCATTTTCAAAATACAACATCTAGCAACCCTATAGTGACTCATACTGCACTATTTTCTGCACGTTTACAAACAATAGGACAGACGAGAGAGCCGAATGGAGATGGAGAAAACCGCAAGAGGCTTTCATAAAGAGTCCCTGACATAGAGCTCTTTCAGATCTAAAGAGACATCTCTAGGTGCCACGGAGTCCGAGAAATCACATGTCGAAGATATGGCGTGTTTGGGCCTCAGGGCTCTTAAGCGACTACACCCAGATGAGGTAGCCCGAAAGCATGGGGAGCATAGGGAACCAAAAAATAAAGCCTCCACTAGCATTCACTAGGCCACCTTTGACATGTTTTGGTGTAGTTGGTTCCATCCCATGAACTTTTGTTTGCAAAATACAGCATGTAACAGCCCTACAATGACTTAGACTGCACTATTTCTCATGCATTTGCAAACAATAGCATAGCAAGAGAACTAGATGGAGGCGGAGAAAACCATGAGATAATTTCATATAGGGCCCCGACATGGAGGTCTCTGGAGTCTGACGAGACGTCTCTAGGTACCACGGAGTCCGAGAAATCACCCGTCGAATATATGGCGTGTTTGGGTCTCAGGGCTCTTAAGCGACTACGCCCGGATAAGGTAGCCTGAAAGCATGGGGAGTGTAAGGAACAAAACCTAAAGCCTCCACTAGTATTCACCAAGCCACCCCAACATGTTGGCATAGTTTGGTTCGGTCCCCATGATCTTCCGTTTGCAAACTACAACCTTTGGTAGCCCTACACTGACGCAGACTGCACTATTTCTCGCGTTTACAAACAATAGGACAACAAGAGAACCAGATGGAGACGGAGAAAATTGTGAAGAGGATTTCATAGAGGGCCCCAACATGTGGAGGTATTGGATCTGACAAGACATCTCTAGGTTCCACGGAGTCTGAGAAATCACCTGTCAAAGATATGGCGTGTTTGCGCCTTAGTGCTCTTAAGCAACTACACCCAGACAAGGTAGCCCGAAAGCACAGGTAGGGTAGGGAACCAGAAATGAATCCTTCCACTAGCATTCACTAAGGCCACTCACGACATGTGTTGGCATAGTTTGGTTCGGTCCCATGAAGCTTCTGTTTGCAAACTACAGCATTTGGGAGCCCTACACTAACTCATACTGCACTATTTCCTCGCATTTACAAACAATAGGACAGTGAGAGAACCGGATGGAGATGGAGAAAACAACGAGAGGCTTTCGTAGAGGGCCCTAACATGGAGGTCTCAGATCTGATGAGACATCTCTAGGTGCCACGGAGCTCTGAGAAATCACATGTCGAAGATATGGACGTGTTTTGGGCCTTAGGGCTTTTAATCGACTACACCCAGACGGGGTAGCCCAAAAGCATGGGGAGCATGTAGGTAACCAAAAAAAATTCTCCACTAGTGTTCACCAAGCCATCCTGACATGTCTCGGCATAGTTGGTTCGGTCCCACAAGCTTCCGTTTGTCCAAACTACAGCCTCTGGTAGCCCTACATTGACTCAAACTACACTATTTCTCAGCGTTTACAAACAATAGGATAGCGAGAGAACCAGATGGAGACGGAGAAAACCGCGAGAGATATTTTGTAGAGGGCTATGACATGGAGCTCTTGAATATGACGAGACGTCTCTAGGTGCCACGAAGTCTGAGAAATCATATGTCGAAGATATGGCATGTTTGGGCCTCAGGGTTCTTAAGCGACTACACCCGGATGAGGCAGCCCAAAAGCACAGGGAGCATAGGGAACCAAAACAAATCCAACACTAGCATTCACCTGGCCACCCTGACATTTTAGCATAGTTGGTTCAGTTCCATGAGCTTTTTTTGCAAACTATAGTGTCTGGGAGCCCTACACTTACTTAGACTGCATTATTCCGTGCATTAACAAACAATAGGACAACAAGAGAACTGAATGGAGATAGAGAAAATATTGAGAGGCTTTCGTAGAGGGCTTCAACATGGAGGTTTTGGATTTGACGGGATGTCTCTCGGTGCCACAGAGTTGGAGAAATCACATGATCAAAGATATAATGTGTCTTGGGTCTCATGGTTCTTAAGCGGACTAGGCCCGAATGAGGTAGCCCAGAATTACATAGGGAGCGTAGGGAACCAAAAAAAAGCCTCCACTAGACATTCATCTAGGCCACCTCAATGTTTTGGCGCAGTTGGTTTGGTACCACAAGCTATCCTTTTTCAAACTACAACATCTGGCATCCTTACACTAACTTAGACTACACTAATTCACGCATTTTCAAACAATAGGACAAGCGAGAGAACCAAATCGAGATAGGGTAAAACCGCGATAGGATTTCTTATAGGGGACCTAACATGGAGGCTCTTAGATCTGACGATATGTCTCTAGGTGCCACGGAGTCTGAGAAATCACCCATTGTCGAAGATATGGCGTGTTTTGAGCCTCAGGGCTCTTAAGGGACTACACCCGGACAGGGTAGCCTGAAAGCACGAGAAGCGTAGGGAACCAAAAAAATCCTCCACTAGTGTTCACCAAGACATTCATACATGTTAGCATAGTTGGTTTGGTCCCATGAACTTTTTTTTGCAAAATACAACCTCTGGCAGCTCTACACTGACTTAGACTACACTATTTCGCACGTTTACAAATAATAGGACAGCGAGAGAACCAAATGGAGATGGAGAAAACCGCAAGAGGATTTTGTAGAGGGCCCCAATATGGAGCTCTCGGATCTAATAAGACATCTCTAGGTGCCATGGATTCTGAGAAATCACATGTCAAAGATATGGCAGTCTCCATCTGGTTTCTCGTTGTCCTATTATTTGTAAACGCGAGAAATAGTGCAGTCTGAGTCAGTGTAGGGCTGCCAGAGGCTGTAGTTTGCAAATGGGAAGCTAGTGGGACCAAAACAAATACTCCAACATTCATGGGGTGGCCTTGGTGAACACTAGTGGAGGCTTTGTTTTGGTTCCCTAGCAGCTACCCGTGACTTTCAGGCTACACTATGTTCAGGCGTAGTTGCTTAAGAGCCCTAAGGCCCAAACAGAACCATATCTTCGATGATGTGATTTCTCATGAGACTTCATGGCACCTAGAGATGTAGGTCATCAGATCTGATGAGATGTCTCCATGTCAGGGCCCTCTACGAAATCATCTCCATCAAAGATATAGCATGTTTTCTCCCTTCTCTTATCTGGTTCTCTCAGATATGTCCTATTGTTTGTAAATGCACGGGTGGAGAAATAGTGCAGTCTAAGTCAGTGTATGGCATGATAGAGGCTGTAGTTATGCAAACGGAATCTTGTGGGACCAAACCAACTATTCCAACTACATTGGGGTGGCCTCAGTGAACACTAGTGGAGGAATTTTTTTTGGTTACCTATGCAAACCGTGTGCTTTCGGGCTACCTCATCCAGCATAATCACTTAAGAGCCCTAAGGCCATAAACACGTCATATCTTTGACATGTGATTTCTCAGACATCATGAAGAAAAACAATTAGGTGAAGATGTCACGTCAGGATTCTAAGAAGCTCTATGTTAGGGCCTCTCTACAAAATCCTCTCGCAGTCCATTCCATCTATTTTCTCCTATTGTTTACATGCGTGAAATAGTCAATCTGAGTCAGTGTACGGCTGACAGACGTTGTAGTTTACAAACCAAAGCTCGTGGGACTAAACCAATACGCAAACATGTCAGGGTGGCTAGGTGAACGCTAGTGATTTTTGGTTCCCTACGCTCCCCGTGATTTCGGGCTACCTCGTCCGGGTGTAGTCGCTTAAGAGCCCTGAATGACTAGATTGGCTTAAGAATGAATTTGATAGGGGTATGTCTAAGAACACACAGGAGTTATCAATCGCCTAGTAAATCTTTCTTGTTTAGTTCTGGATGGGATTCAGTTGGCCTACGGCTTAGTGACCTTCCATTCATTGATAATTTATGTTATGATAAACCCATGGATGCTTTCAAAAGCACCTTAAAAAGGATAGGGGTAGTCATCAAGCCTAGTGAAGGGTGTGATGTGATTTCCAAATAACTTGAAATGCCTACATATTTAAAGGTAATAACACGAATTGGACAGGATTAGACAATCAAGAATCATTAAGTGTCTGAATCAGAATGTCATTGCATCTGGAGACATTCTCAAGCATTGGAGTAATGTATATGGAGAGACATTCTCAAAATATCAACAGATGAAAGGCATCAAATTGTGATGAATCTCGGGTGTTTTAACAGGGGAGAAGACTACGAAGCATAGAAGAATGTAGTAAGTGCATGATAAGATAGGAACCAGTACAAAGAGACCATGAGCAAGAAGAAGCATAAGTAAGGTAAATACACATATACACATTGATAAATTGAATGAATAATTACTCAGATTAGGTAACTCTTTATATACATACATTATATAAATATTGATTTCCAAAGTTTGATGCATATTATACATTAAAAATTCTAGTAGATGTACATCACCAATAAATGAAAAAATAATCCATAATGTCTTAAATATTGTCAAGTGCACATCATATTAGTTTCATGCGAAAATAATCTCAGAAATGTAAGGTCTCATACAAAATTATCAAGTTCCAAATAGTATTTTAATGTGCATAATAAATACAAAAATGCCCAAATAGGTCATATACCATCAAGTTCAAATGCCATATAGGCTATACATACAATGCCATACACATAGGCATACAAAAACAATGTCATGTAAGACATATATATTTCCTACTCATCAAAATCTATCCCTCTCTTGGCCTTTCTCGAAGAAGGTCCTCCCTTAGACGAAGATGGAGATCCATGAGATGACTTTGGATCGTCTGAGCCCATGCTTCGAGTCCTCTTCCATTGAATACTCGCCTATAAACACAAACAATGTTTTTTTATCAAAACTTAATTTATATATGTTTTCAACATGTATTTAAGACCATGCTAGAATGAAAGTATTTACATAAATACACAAACTTACCGCAAGTTGTCGATCACGCTGAATTTGCATCTCATGCTCAGATGAGTCATCGGGAGCTCCTGCAGTACAAACGGGGGTACGAAGACGATGAGATGGAGGAGTCTGTGCCCTCAAAGTCAAAATGGAGGGGGTTGAAGTTCCCTACATACACATAAGATCATAAAATCTAACATCAGAATTAGCGAAAATAGAACTAAGTACATGTATGTACATAATGACAATATTTTAACTAATTTTATCAATATAGAACTATTGTTTTTTACCCTGCGACACCTGTGAATCAAATGAACAGGGTTGCTACCTGTCACAGGTAACTCCTGCATATACACAATGAAGGACATTATTAACATAATTTAATAATTCTACAATGAAATACATTACTAACATGTAATTTAACATAATATGAATTACACAAGAAATTTAACAAAATTTACGTGTTGTTTGAATACCTCAGTGAGTTACTGCGCAGATGAAATCGCAGCGGCAACACCTTTATCTACTTGTCGCATAGATGGTGGGGTGTCTAGTGAAGTCAACATCTTTATCAAACATGTATATCACGTGAGTTAGATGGACATACAAGAACATACATATATTTGACTTCAAAACTCACACACACACACACACACACACACACACACACACACACACACACACACACACACACACACACACACATACATACACACACACACACACATGTATGTGAAAATTTTACATAATTAACATTCTAAATTACCTCTATGTGAATGTATGTGTATGCATGGTGCTCACCGCCTGTGGTCGGGATGAAGATGTGCCTCCCGTGTGCTGTAATATCAATGCATATACATGTACAAATACAATTATTTCAAAAATTTAACATATATAAGTAAATCAAGTACTCCAAACTTTTTGTAACACACATAACAAAACATAACAAATTTACCTACGAAGGTGACACCGATGAATGTAATCCAAATGTCTCACTCAAAAGGACATCTGACATAGTGACATTATTGTGTTCACCCCTAGCACTAGGTGCACCAAAATCAGTACGCATGAAAGTATCGTCCTCCTCAGAGCCCCAAACATATGCTACCACATGATGAGCAAAATATGTGGCCTCATGTTAGAACTCCCTGATGGAATACTTTTTGTACCTCCGCGAGCATCTGGCTCAGAAATTTCCCTCGTATGTCAAACAAGGGTCACATATAGCTCCTAAAGTGCGTGGAGTGTGTCAATCTCTATTGTCTCCTTCACTACTTGAGGGAAAATCTCAGGGTGAGGGGGACTTTTGTGCGGGGAATCTACCCTATTCAATAGGTGCACGTTGTGCACCTAGTCAATCCTGTGTAGATTCTTTTCCTTCAGCCCTGGAAATCTCAAGAATTCAAAATAATTTGGGATCTCGTTGAGGATAAACTCGACAATAGAGTTTCCTCAGAAAGTATAGATGGCACCTCACTGTTATTACAAGGTGGAAAATCAAACACCATCCACCATCGGTCCCAAAATTTATTTCTAATCAAATTATTATTGCACCAATGGATGGGAAATCGTATACATGTCAACAGAACAGTAAGATTAGTGCAAGGGTCCATGTATAAGGCGCATATGCGTTCTTTTGAAATTTCTTTTTTCTTTACATCCACATATGACAATTTTTTGGAATAATAAACCCTATAACCCTATCTGTAAGTTGTCCAACGATCAATTTTCCCCGTTTCCATGTCAATTTGAACAAGTAATGCCTCCAATGTGTTTGCAAGAGAGGCATGATGGGGGTTTGTAAATTGTGCATCCCTCATTGTTTTGATTAAATACTCAATTTAAACTTTGTTTTCAACTATTTGGGTTGCTAAATCTTCTTGACTACCCGAGGGATGTTGGACAATTGTGGGAGTGTCAGGAGGGATGTCAGGAATAACAGGGTTTGGTTATGGTTGATTCCCTTGACTTCAAACTGTAACAATAAAAAATATGTACTCAATTCAAATTTTAATCTATAATTATCATATTTCAATGAAATTTTGAGAAAATAAATGTGCTTGCCTCTTCTCCATGGCACCATCATCGAGTCAGATCTTCCTGGTGATCCAGAAATGATCCTTTGAGCTTGAGATCCAACTGAATGGAAAAACACGAGGGCACGAACAAGCTCTGAAACTCACGTTTGAGGGAGGAAAAATGATAGAGGCTCGGGCCTCTTTTTTTTGTTTATAGTCAACATAACCATACTCATTATGCTTTATTGATTCTCGAGCCAAACAAACTAAAACGTGAGCGCATTTTAAAAAAACGCATACGTGTTTTTCTTTTTTCACATTCTTGTACACTTTTTGGCCCACCAATTTCATGCACTTACCCATTAAGTAATAGGTCCTAGATAGGTCCCTTATTACCTTAGGTTATTTTGAAACCACACACCCATAAAGTATAAAACTTAGGTTAAGGTGCAACATGAATAATTTAGAATAGATATAAGGTAGGTCTAGTTTATCTTAAGTTAGAATCCAGATAGGATAGATCTTAAAGATCTAGGACTAAGGTTTTACCTTAATAGTCCTGAAGTAGGTCCTCATCCTTCTTACATCATTCAGTGTCCTTAAGAAATTAACAAGAAGATCCAAGTTCATAATTTACAACAATATGCAAAGCTAGGACTTCAAAGAAGGATCAATAAAATTGTATACATACAAGGACTCAGCCCTTTATTACCTTCAATTTCTTAATTTCGGTTTGTCATACAGACCAGGTAAGAAGAATTGAAACATACCTTGGATTAATGGAATCGATCCAAGGTTTTTTCTAGTATAGAAAGATAAATTTGCAAACAACATCACTAGTTTATAACCTTACCAAACTCAAGAAGAATTGATTCCTTGCAAGAAACATCATCACAGCAAAATGAATCCAAGTACAGAAATAATTTATCCATTTCAAACATGATTTTCAACAATCAAAAGAATACACCTTCTTAGGACAAATCACATCTCAACATTTGCAATGTAAACAGGAAAAATTCAACAGTTTGTCAAAGATGTTACACGTATTATCTCTTGCATTTATAATGTCGTTGTTAAGAAAACTTTGATTGACAATGAATCTGAGCTTAATTTGTGTCCCATGTCATTTCTTGAAGTTTTAGGTCTCACTGCTCATGACATCAGTCCTTCTAGTAATTCCCAATGTGCTTATGATGATTTTGTTAGTGTAAAATCACAGCACCCCCAAATGAGTTATGGATCTACTTTTCTAAGGCAGGGTCATTTGGTGTGATTTGCATAACATTGGATCAAGCTGTGGGACTTGCAAATGGGAATGATCCTCTAGAGAAGGTTGGTTCCTCTTCCTAAACTACCTACCACAAGCTATTCCAGTGCAGGCAAGCTAATCTAATCCTAATCTAACTTCCAAGGAGACAAGGAGAGAAATAAAACTAGAAAAAACAGAGCCTACACTAAAATGGTGATACACCAGCGGAGAAGGAAAATGTTGACCATCTATCAAAACTGCCATGGAAACAAAGAGAGGTGAGCAATGGAGAGAATGGACAAGTGCATCATAGACCAAAGATGGAATTCACACATAAAATGCTCCAAAATCCCTAAAAACACAGCTCCAAAACCTCAAAATGACATTCAAGCATGTGCAGATGCCCTGCAACAATGAGAGGTGAGAAGAAACAACCAAGAACGAGTAAAGGATGGAAAAATGCATCACAAAAACACATTTTTATTGCTCCATATTTGGTACTCACAGTGCACCATGAGGCCTCATGGGAAAGAGGCAAAAAAAATGCCATTACAGAGCAAGGGAGAAGATTCCAACTCCATTTTCGACCCTAGGGAAGAAAAGAAGAGGGAGACAGAGAAGAAGAGTGAACAACCTCTAACTAACTTCTCGAAATGATGCCTCTGTTACATTTTATAGAAAAATGCGAGAAGAGAGGGAAAATGTGAAAAATCAGATCTTCTACTCCAACCACCGAAAAAATTTAAAAATTTGGGTCAAAAATTCAAAGATCCATCTGTAAAATCTGTTCCCCAACGTATTTTGTCTTCTCAAGGGAGAAAAGACCCAAATTTCATTAAATTTGGTGGTTGAAAACTAGTTCTACAATTTTTCCATGCCAAATCACTTTTTGCAATTTTTCCCCACAAATCTCCACCAAAATGCAAAATCAAAGACTCACTGATGAAGAGAATCTTTAGATCTTTCCATTGGAACCAAGATTGTCAAAAATGGAGCTCTAGACCAAAATATATGGCTCTTTGAGTATTTCCTTTACGTTTTCTGTAAAAAAAAAATAGCTCAAGAAAATTTGGCACATTTCCCCCGCAAATCTGTTGATGACGTGGCATCCATTGGGGTCAATTGAGGTAGGGACTCCTTTTTTTCCATTTGCGCCCTTTTCACAAAAGGGCAAAATTCTATTTTTCCTCTGAAGGCCCGCCAGCCCGCTGCTAGTTTGGGCCTTCCACGTGTCGCTTCTGGGTTCCTTTAGAGATGCGGCCACAATTTTGACTTAGAAAATATTTTGGCGAAAAGTTCCAAGTCCCCAAAATCCTTTGCCAGCCCACCTTAGTTCCTTTGCACAAAATGATGCCATGTGTCCCTTTCAGGACTTAGCCAAATTTTCACTTTGTTTCCTTTTGCGGGCTCGCGGGAGCACTAATGACTTTTGCGCTTTTAACCCAAAAAGTGCTAAGTTCTCAAATTCTTTGATATTGGAATACTCATTCTGGCCTAAAATTCCTTAGCAAAAATCTCTCCCAAGCTCCGCAGGTCTGCCTTGGGAAAATTTTCCTCCATAACTCCACTGAGTCATAACTTGAGAAATACAAGGAGTCAAGAGGAGTTCTTTACCTTTCTGGAAAGGGGAAGAAATTATCTATCTAATGGATAAATTTATAGAAATCTTTGAGTGCCTAAAATTTGTGAAATTTTTACTGAGGCACAAAGAGGAGTAAGTTAACACAAAATAAGAGGGAGCTTATTTTGGTTAACAAATTCCACTCATCCATGTTTTAGTCATGTCACATTACCCATCACTATTGGTCCTAAGACTACCCACGCGGTCTTTTTCATCATTGATTTCCCAAATTCCTATAACTATCTACTTGGTCAACCATGGCTTCATGCCATGCATGTTGTCATGTTTATTGTCCAAAATTGTGTTAAGTTATTGCATGAGGGCATGGAGTCTACCATTTTTTGCAACTGTGATTTGTTTCAGTATTTTGACTGGGCTCCAAGCATTATTCTTCCTACTCCATGCATAAATACTAAAAATGACCCCTAACCTATGGATGAAACACCACATTTACTACCACTTGATGGTACTATTTGTGTGATAAATAATTTATCTTCTATGTCAGATGCTACTACTACTGCTACAATTCCTTATCAAGGGTATGTCTAGTCTATGGACATCAATCTATCACATCCCCCTCCACATGCATTCCCTACTTTAGCACACCCACCATTCACTTGCACACTTTTCATTCATAACTCATATTGGGAACATATTCCATTGGATCTTACATGTCATGTCACTATATGTTCCCATGATGGTCTAACTCATCTTGGTTTCACTTTTTAGGACCTCCATTCTTCTACTCATGCCCCTCATTTATACTATGGATTTGTCAATATAACTTTCGCTTATGGTTTTCATGTTTTTCATCTTCTAGTCTATTTATCATGTACCCCTCATTCTTCTCCACTCACATTGGATGAATATTGGGTTACTTATATTGGAGGCACATTAGATCCTATTCATACCGAAATTTCATTTCCTATTCCTTTCGGTCATGTTATCATTTGCAATAGTTCTTTTCTTGGTTATTCACAAAATTTCATTTGGTGGTATGCACATGGTTTCCCACATCCTCCATTCATCGATGAGGAATATACTATGGGAATGTACAACCTACACCTTAAGGGATCATTACACAATCAATCAAGCACTATGGTGTATCAGGTCACCAATGCTTATCCATTTGAATTTGACCCAGAAGATGACAATCTCCTTAATGATTTTACATGATTTCTTTGTGTGTACACTTGGGGGGGCACAATGCTCCACATCTCATCCCCTCACTCCTATCATTTTCACATTTATCTAAATTTTCATATAAACACTTTCACCATATGTGTTATCATCATTACACGATGACGCACTCATGTGCTTCAATTCACACTTGACTGTTGAGTGATTACTCTTACACTAAACCCCACACACTCCACTATAGGCATTACACATTTTCATTCCATCACACCTTGCGTGTCATATATCATATAATATATATTTTACAACATTTTGACATTTATGCATTCAAACATCACACATTTTTACTAGTTTTCCAATCTTGCTATCATCTACGCATTTAGGATCATATGATATTCCTCTTACACATTACATACATCGTTACCCTAACTATGCTTAGTCACATCATACACTGCGCATTTATACATCACCTATATTCTACATCTTACGCTATTTTACATCACATATGATTCTATATTTACATTTCATCCTGCATACTAGACTATTCATTTACTTACACATTTCACATGGCGCATTATACACAGTTTACATTTTTACATATTCTATTCACCGCATGGTCATTTCATCATTGCACCTACTACATTATTTTCTATGCGTTGTGCTAACCACCTTATGATGCACTTTAGTTCCTCAATCTATACTCAACTACCGAGGGTTTACAAATCAAATTGACCTTACATTCACAATGCAACATTCCTAGGCTAGTGAACTATGTTCTAGGCTACATCATCACTCACTCTTCCTCTATCTTGTAGTGGTATACACTTTAGGATAGATCACCACCTTTATTATATCATCTTGTAGTGGTATACACTCTAGGTTACATCACCACTCTTTACCATTCAGCATATAGTGATATACGCTTAGTGCTAAATCGTCACTCATCATAATCCTTTCATCATATTTTGATATATGCTTAAGCTAAACAGCAATCCTCTATTCATCTAGTCATGATATACACTTTAGCTATAGGGTTCATGCTCATCCTTTCTATATGTCACATTTCATCACCACTACATACACACTCTGTTGGTATCCAAAAAATTTCTCCTTTTCAAGCCAAGCAACAACACAAATTGGATAGGGATCTTAGAGATAGATAGATCATAGTGTTTGTCATTTTGTAGCTGGGGATGAGATCTAACTAGCCCTTTTTCACTTAGATTTGTGGAGAGATAGATAGCACCTTCAAGAGGATTTGACCTATCCTCACTACTTTAGGTCTGTGCCTGTTTGTCTAGGGAGAGAAGACCCTTAGTGTAACCTCTGTTAAATGAAGGAGATGTATATTTCCCTTCTTCTAGATAAATTTTATGAAGAAAACCTTGGGAAAGATATGGTCAATACTCCATAATTTAACTCTTAAGAGTTTCCACTTCTAAATGATGGAGATAATTTCAAACACAAGGCTAAGGTTACTTAAGACATTAATGGGATCTTGATTGTTCTGCATATTTTAGTGAAGTATATTTTGTTCCTTTTTTGATATACAGGGAAAACAGGGGTAGTTCAGGATGGATCAATGGTTTTTGAATGATTTTGGTGGGAGATGAAATAGGATAAAATTGATTATACAAAATCTTTGAGGGACTTAACAATAATGGACAACTCAAAAATAGAAAGCTTCAAAATAATTAGGATATTCCTTCAACCAGAAGGTGTGCTTTAATGGAGGCCCAGATTAACACGTTTTCAAACAAGCTTTGAGACTCTAACATGAACGCTTGAATTGAAAGATTCAATTAAACACCAAAATATCTGATCAATCATGCCTAAGGTACATCCAAATACTTATAGATGATTCTTTATCAACAAATGACAGTGGAATGATTTTAAATTTGTTTATCTCATCATAAGATGAAGGATCTTCCTGAAACAAAATTGAAAATTCCACTAAACTGTCATAGGGACGAGATCCTATGTGATTTCACAAATATTTCAATGTAAGATTGCAATAGGAAAAAGAAAAACTACTTACAAACATTCTGAAACAAAGCAGACACTAATTGCTCCAAGATTGACACAAATTAATTTCAAAATTTCTTAAATTCATTAGCAGGGGAAAGCTTCTAGAGAAATCTCAGTGCTCGTCAATGGCTATACATCTGTAACCAACTTGACATGATAGAAAATCTAACACAAAGGAAATTAACCAGGTATCTTAGATGGGTTTCTCAGAATACAACTTTTCTCAAATTTTTCTTATGAAATTTAATCCCTGACCATTTGAAAGAGTATTCTCATTACATTTATACATTTTACTCACTCAATTTTCCCCCCAAAAGAGAAGAATATTCAAGGGACATTTGTCTTGTTACCAATTTGTTTCAGATAGCGACGTTTAAAAAATTTAGATCTAAAATCTTATAGGTGGACCAACTGTGAATAGATCACATTTCTTGGGCCCTCAACTAATGACTAGGATGCCATGCCACAACTTTTTGGCAATCCTTCTAATCATTCTAGTTCTGTTATGTGAGAAATCCCCTTTTTAATCATTTTTCGGAGGCTCTGCATAGCTAGATCTGACAGGTAATCTTTTTCATTCTCAAGGAAACACCTTTTTCATCTTTTACATCTGCACTTTCATCATTTCATCCTTTTCCCTCTCTTTCCTTTGCTATTCTCCCCCACATCCATCTCCTCTGGTAATTCCAATTTTTGCAAGTGCCTGAGCCAATTCTAACTTCAAAATATTGACCTTAAGAATCCTTGGACTCACAAAATTAAGTTCTGAATCCATCAAATGGAACTTTTACAGACAGAGACGACAAGGAATTTCATCAAAAAATGATGAAAAATATGTCATATTCACATACTCCAGGAGTCTTGGAGCAAAAAATGGTAGAAAAAATAGATGCAATACACAACAACCATTGATTCTTCCCCTTTTCAACTTTATATTATAGTCGTCCACGTGTTTCCTTGGTGCAACTTCAAAGGAGAAACAAAGAGGCAAGTCCCAAACAAGCGCGGGCCTTCCACGTGCCCTGGGCCCAAGAAAAATGATCTTTTGGCCTTTGAAAAGCCTTAGTGTAAAAAGGATGCAGCTGGAAGCTTCCACATGTCTCAATGGCGCATTTTGAGATGGTCCCCAAAAACAAAGACCCCAAAAAATTGTAAGCTCAACACGTGTCTCAATCCAGTAGAGTTTGTTAAAAAATTTGAAGGTTCAGGGAAGGCGACATGTGTCTAGGGTCTGAGACATTTTTCTTTGGCCGTTGAAAAAGTCTAAGCAGAAGGGTAGAGTGAGTGGAATCCTCCAATGAGCTCCTGGAAGGCTCAAAATAAAACTTAAGTCCCTCCTTGTGTCCTAGACCTAGAAAGTGTTTGAAAATTCAAAATAAAAGATTAGGGGTAACTTCGAGATGGTCCCCAAAGAGGTGTGAGACCTGAACACGTGCAGTAGGGCTCAGCACGTGTCCCATGCCTTAGAAAATTTCTTTGAAAAATTCAACTACAAAGTGGAGTTGGCGGAAGCCTCCACATGTCTCCCCTATCGCAATTGTTAAGGTGGGACCCTGAGGTAGATCCTCAAATGAGTGTCAGCCCTCCACGTGGTCCATGGTCTACCAAAACTGTACCAGCTACATGAAAAATTTTTCTCTAAGTCTGGGAAAGGGAGTGAAAACCTCCATGTGTCTCCCCGACATAACTCCAAGGCCAAACCAAAAGTTGAATTTTAAATGAGTGTCCATCCCTCCACATGGAAAAGTTTTGATTTTGAAGTGAGCCTTAGAATTTTCAAAGTGCCATCGCCGAGCCACATCTAACCAAAAGGGCCATGTTTCCACTGATGCTGAGATGTAAATTTGACTAGGGGAAAAATACACCCGTCAAACTGTAAAATGTAGGAAAATCACCATTTGAGCCCTGAAATGAGTCTTTCTTCAAGGACAGAGAATTTGGAAATGTTATAAGGCCCAAATATGATCCTCTGAGCTATATCTAATCACGTTTCCATAGATATTTGGGACAAAAATGATAGGGACAACAAAACGTGACTGTGGAAAATGGAAGGAAAGGAAAAACTTGAGTTTTACGCCCAAGTTACAGACTCTTTCAAATGGACAGAGGAATGAAAAACAAATTATGGACTTTTAAGTGATCCTTGACCAAGGAAGGGACTGATCATGGCAACCAAATGGATGACAGATTTTTTATGCATCAATACGGGAGATAAAGAAAATGAAAGAGCCCACAAACTGAATAACTTCAATGACAAATAGGGTGAGACTAATTTGAGCACCAACACACTTGTCACAGTGCATTAGACACAAAAAAACACTACTCGACCATTTCCCAATGACGCACTCTCATTTATAGTTCATTCTTGATTGTTGAGGGGGAAAACAAAATGATCCACATTGCATACACTTCCATCCACTCAGGGGGCACGCAGTTCTTATCATTCCATCTTGCATTCCATTACATCCATCCACTACATATTGCATTGTCTTAGGGGAATTTATTCTCACTTGCTAGTGTCTTACATGTTCACTTTATTACACATGTTAGATTGATTTCTTATATGTCATTATCTATATCATCCACACATGCACGTTCACACCTTTATTTAGTGTGATCAAAGATACATGACTCCTACACATGGCATGGATGCTCGCCTTCTACCCTTACTATACTGGTCGTCAGGGGCATCCACATTCGTCTCATCTAGGGGCTATTATTTCATTTTTATACTTAGCATCTTACATTAATTTTTCATACACGCTTTTGACATATTGGTTATTTATCTAACATGCTAACGGGTGTTCCATGTGCACCACTTGTTTTGCAAGACTATATGTTTCCATGACTACTTATTTGTTTGTTTGTACTTGTCTGTTATTATGTATTATTATCTGTGGGATTTTCCCTATATTTCTATGTGCACTTGCTTGTTTTTTATGACCATGATGGCCGTGTGTTTCTTGTGACATCGTGAGTGATGTCCCATGTTTGCATCCCACTTTGCGTGGATTACTTTCTTTCTTGTGTGTTTACATTTACTATAATGTTTGCACAATTTAGACATGTCTTATATATGCACGCATTATTTGCTTTACAATTGTCTTTGGCTAGCCTTCTTGTTTGTGCGTGCCTTAGTTTCTACAAAGAAATTTCTAGGGTTCCAATGTACATGCGGTTATTCCAATTTTAGGGCCACATGTCTCCTATTCAGCGACGTCACATGTGCCCCTAAAGAGGGGGGAATCATTTGGGGGATTTTACATACTAACACAAAGATTCTACACTAGCACGGTTCAGCTTTCTATAGCGAGTGGGTTCAGACAAGTCTACAAACCCCATATATAGAGAATTTTATAGGACATGGTGTCCTTAGCATTTTAGGGAAGCAGTTACAAACTTGGGGGTTACAGTGGGTGTGCCTCTCTACACAGCTTCAACCAGTAGCATTGGATCGCCAAAAATCATCGAAGACGCTACAAAGATCTCTCTACACACATTTTAGCAGAAGAGGTTAGAGCTTAGAGGACATAAAGCATTTCCTCCCTACACTTCTTCAGTCAGGGTGGCATGAGATCACCCAAAAAAATTACAATACAAGATATCATTCTACACTCTTTCTCTTGACATGGATCAGGTGCACATATTTCATTTACAATTTTTCATTTCACGTATCTTACATTTATGTGCTTTACATATAAATTCTTATTTCACATATCATTTTTACATACATACATATGTGAATACTTGATTGTTTTCTCCTTGCAGGTCCATCCGTATGAGAAACAAGTAGTCAAATTGGGGGCAACAACAACAACATTCTGCAACAACACATTCTTTACTAACCATGTAGGTACACTACACACTACAATAGCTACACATGTGTTTAACCCTAGGTTCACTCTCATCACCTTTTTATTCGTGCATTTTTCATCTTTAGTTTCCATGCTCCTTCATCTTCTTTTTATCATTCCACACTTTTATGTACTCCTTCAAAATGTTTCTACGACACTCTTTATGGACAATCAGGTACGCATTTCTAATTACTTTATGTTACCGAGCTTTTAGCTCACCAACATAGAGTTGGGGTAAAATGTAGTCACAAAATCATGTACTTCATATTTATTTATCTCGGTCTCATACTACTATTTAGAAGGTTCTTGAGTGAAGAAAGTACTGATTAAGCCCATCTTTTTACCACCTTATTTTACTTTTATTTCATCATTCATGTACATTTTTATATGCATTCCCAATCTGTTTCAGCGGTTTCCCAACATTTTAGCCTTGACTGGGGCACCTAGGGTAGTACTCAAATTAGCACCCATTATGGGCAGCTTCGGTCCCAATCCATTAGGGTGCCCCGATCCTTTTTCTACTTTCCCGCCACTTTTTTGGCTCTTTTTAGCCATTTTTCATCCTTATCTTTTTCCTATTTGTCCATATCGAGGTTAATTAGGAAATTAGATCAAGAGAACCCTATAAATATAAATTTAAGAGACCACAATGAGGGACCTAGCATCATTCTACTATTATCACTCATCTATAGTGGCATCCATCTATTGCATTTGCATCCACATAGCTCCATCAATCAAGGCACTGTGAAGCTAAGGAGTTTTCATCACACTTTTTTCATAGGAGGAGGATTCTATTTTAATTCCATACATCACATGTTATTTAAATTCCTCTAGATTAGTTATTTAATTTGTTAGTTTCACATAGTGCGACTAGCACATTAGTAGCATCTTAGGGCACGACATGCACGATAGAAAGAGCCCCAAAAAGCGCGCGCGCGCACACACACACACACACACACACACACACACACACACACACACACACACTACATTTGGGCCTGAAATGTAGTGCAGTGCTCAAATTAGTAAGCCCGTTGTTGTGGCAGCTAAGGTAGGTCTGACCCATTAATTATGCATCTTTATTTTCTAGGATTTTGATACTCCTTATCTTTTTTCAGGTCTCTACATCAGCTTGGATTATTGGTGACATACAGCGCAAGATAGTGAACCTTATGCAACACACAACATGGGTTTCGGACCACCTTCCGACCATGTGAGAACTAATTCTAGAGCTTTTTCATAGACCATGGCGCCAAATTACATACATGAGCACTTGTGGGAGCCCTAGTCCACTCATATCCTCTAGATCCATCCTTTTCAGGACCTCTACATAGTCATTCCTTCTTTTTTTCCTCCAGTTATCTCTAGAACACTCTATGACAGTCACCTCTTATCATCTGAGTTATTTCCTTACCTTCTTCTTGGATATTAGGGTTTTACTTTATTAGTTTTATCATTTAGTAATTTATATATTACTTTATAGCATTTATTTACAATGTTTATGTCCTCCTAGATTATATTAACTACCCCCATATTAATCAATTTTAGTTAATCACCTCTCTCTTGAAAACCCCTCTATTCAGTTGCACCCTTGCTCTCCTTTTCTTCAACACTAATCATGTATCTAATTTTTCCTTAAATAGAAAAGTATATCTTCTACTTCTTGGCCGTGATTTTTCTATTTTAACTTCTTTTATTGTTCTTTGCATTTTTGGTAGATGCACAACACGTTTCAAAATAGTTTCCCAAAAATATCTAAAACTCATCCATGATTTTCTCAATGTACAAGTGGAGGCAATACATGTTTCCATTTTTGTCATTATTTTATTCCTTCAATCATGTATTTTTATATTCCATGGTGTAGAGGATGAAATCACCTTTCCAAAAAGTCCAAAATCACGAAAAATGGAGCTCTAAGTCAAAATTTATGGTCATTCAGGTTTACAAAGTAGCTATGTTGTCCTCCTTTGATGAGGGGTTCTGAGGTGCCATTACTGACTTCTCTTCTCTATGGGTTTTTGGGGTGTTACTACTTAACTTCCCTTCTTTGTGGGTTTTTAGGGTGCTACTTCTTAACTTATCTTCTCTGCAAGTTTTTTGGGATGCTACTGCTTAATTTCTCTTCTCTGCAGGTTTTCAGGGTGTTACTACTTAACTTCTCTTCTTTGTGGGATTTGGTAACTGCTTTGCTTTGGGTTTTTGACCCCCCATTACTTTGGAGTAGTGACACATCAAATCTCTAGATTACTCCTCAACTTCTCCCTTTGTTGTGGGTTTTTGGAGTTGTTTTACTTCGGACTTATGAACATCCATTACTTTGTAGTTGTGGCCCATCGAATTCCCGTATAACTCCTTTTTCTTCACCCTTATCAATGGGTTTTCACAACTACTTTTCTCAAGTTATTCTTTGAGCATTACTTCAAACTTTTCCTGCATTTCACTCTTCTTTGTTTCTTCACAGGTTTCGTGGGCACTTTTATTTTTCTCAGGTTTACGAAGTGTCATTCCTCGCACTTGATATGATTTTAAGACCCGAGTTACTCCCAAATCCTTCTTTGCAGGTTTGCAGGACTAATTTACTTTATCACTTTGCAATCTTGGGACATTATATCTCCGTAATACACTAGAAAAATCAATTTACTCCATTTTCTCAAAAAAATCGAAGTACTAGAATTTCTTTCTTTCTCCAAACAAACTTTGTGAGTACTTAGAACATGTGAATATGAATTTTAGACCTGTAAATCAACTAAACCAAGTGTACCATGCTCTTCAATTTCTTCAGTGGACCCCTATCTCACTTACTAAGCTTGTAATGCCTGGAATTTGTCTTGAATGCATTCTGAATTCTTAATGAGCCAACTTGAGACCATTTCACACCACTGAAACACCTATCATTCATCAATGTAATCAACATTTCCCTGGTTCAACCATCTTACTTTCCTTCTTGAGCTGGATCTAAGATTAGGCCTAGAGCTTCCTGAAACTTCATGAGTTGACCATGAAGACTGGTTATAAACTTGTTAACACCTAAACAACCTTGGGTGACCTTGGGAAGTCTGCATAATGCCTTGAGAGGACTCACCACACACCTTTCTTTCTTCACCATGTACTTATCACTGTGAGCTCCAACTATCACTGAAAAGGAACTACCAATCAACTTTCATGCCTCTTGCAGAGTCTTTCTTCACCACTCACTCTTTTTCCATCAATGCCACTTAACATCAATGACAACACCAATTAACATCAATGACAACACCAATGACTAGGGTCCAACATTTAGGTCTATATTTTTAACGATGTGATACCCTCCCACGGGATTTTACTATTAGTGACAGTGATAGTACCAAAAGTGATCAAATTGATGAAGATGGTGTGATTCAGCTGAAATTAAATAGATTTCCGAAGGGATTAGTTTCGTTGGAGGAATGTTTTGATAATAATGATAGGTTTATCCACAAAAAATCCAAGGATCTACCTAGATCTTCCGATGATTATGAGATAATGAATATCGGAATAAGTGAGCAGCCAAGGATGGTGAACATTGGTAAGTGTTGTTCACCTTAGGAACACATAAACTTCTTAACTCTACTAAATAAGTACTCCAATGTGCTTTCTTACTCATATAAAGATCTTAAATATTTTCAACCACATTCCATGCAATGCTTTATTCCCTTGAATCCCAATGCGAAGTTCTTTTGGCAAAAAAAAAAGATAATACAATTTGATTCAAGGTTGAGGAAAAGATGGAAATTTGGCCCCATGACAAAGAGGTAAATGGAGAGAGGTTATACCATTGGCTAGCTCATATTGAGGTATACTTTGTTTTACATTAAATTAATGAATGTCATAAAATATCATTTGTAAGGTTGAAGTTTTCTAAACATGCATTATCTTAGCTTAAGATTTATGTTCATTCTTTGGTTATGGAGAAGCTACCACCCCTTAGTAAGTGGTAGTAATTTAAAGTTTGGATTAAGAAACAAGTCTATCATATTTTCTATGAAGAGGAAAGATCTATTGTTTGGAAATATCTTAGTTAGGAACAAGGAAAAAGTGTGTAGGATTATACTAGCATGTTTTAGAAGATGGTGGTGTAAATGAGATGTAACGCTCAAAATTACTAGAACTGGAAAATGAGGATTTTTTTTTTTAAACATACATAAAAATAGATTACACAGCTGCAATCGTATAGATTTATTTAATCAAATTCTTTAAATAATTTGTTTTCTTTTGATCTATCTAATAACATCTGTGTAAGCCATGTGCGGCTGAGAAGGGTGTATCAAGGTCTCCATGATCTCCATTCGCCACTACTTTGAGTGACAATGCTTACTAGCATTTTGGCTCAACCTATTTCAGGTCATGGGAACCATGTGAAAATCCTTGGGTCTACCACGAAGCTCGTTTTCCAACTTCATATTTCGTTATCCGAGCATTACCTACCTCATGTTCAATGTTCAAATTCCCATGATCAAGTTACTGGAAATTTTAATTTAATTGGAGGACTAGGTGATAGGACAATGCACAGCCATCAATGCATTACTTTGGCAAAAGTTTTCCGCCATGCAGGTTGCGGCTAAACTCAAGACAGCACACTAGTAATTTGAGTTTAAGTCTTTCGCCACCTCACAACTATCCCTTTCATAGTTATCTAGATCTTATAGTTTGTATTAACTTTATTTCCAATTTAACGTATATTGCAAGGGTTTATATCGAGATAAATGCCAAAGGCCAACTAGAATCAACATGAGATAAGTACATTCATTATGTTGAAATGTATCTATTTCAGCATTTTGCATGTACTTATCCCTTAATATGCCTAATGGATATTTTAATCTATTTATCTTCCCATTTAGTTTCTCTTTTCTTGATGCTTGGTTTTTAACCTTAAATTACCTTTTTATAACGATACTCTTCATCCTCTACACAATAGGCTTTACAATCTTAACATATTAATACCAAGTTCATCGGAAGGCCGAATTAAATATATATTAAAACATGTATATTTAATTATTCCTTCGATTAGCTATGCCACTAAATAGCTTATTTAATTTATAGATTAAAGACAATTTATTGTTACAATAATTGCCCAACTATCGACTTCAGACATTGACAAATATCAAATAAATAAATTTAACAATTTATGATAAGTAAGATTTCTCACTTCTAATATTTATCATTTACTCATATGGAGATATTCTTTCATACAAGGTAATCATCTCTTTATTAAAATCATAAATTACATATGTCGTTAAGGCAAAATATATAACTATTACGGTAACTCTCACATAGTGAGATTTGAATATTAACAATGGGTCCAATATCCCAATAAATTTAGTCAAATTTTTGGAATATCACCCTTCTACAAATTGAAATCCCAGTATCTCATTAAGATCCATGCTATGATAAAACTTCACAAGACATGAGTTTCTGCATGTCTGAACGTGACAGCTAATTGTCCTACAAGACTGGAGTAGTGGTATGTTGTCAGTTCAAAATGAACTAGCATGAATATTACCTCCATTTTCTGATGTAATTATTTAATGAAATATGAAATGTTATACATGATATTTTATCAAAAAATGCATGGTAATATAGCGGAGAATGTATTGTTACATGTTTTACATCAATATACAACTATGAATGTACACAATTAGAACAACCAATTTCTATTTCAGCAATCATGTTTCACTATAATCACAAGGATCAAAACATAATCAAACCATAATCATTCAACATCAAAATTCTGACTAAACCACAAGAAAAGCATGCTTCACATGGTACATATTCAACTATTATATTTCTTACCTTCCAATCAACAAGCAGCTTAACAAAACTATCTGAAATCATCATTTCCAAATACCAATTAGACATATTCCCTCTAGGTAATGAGAATCTCTATAAAACGCAAAATAACTTTATTTTAAACAATCAAAATACATTTATATATATATATATATAGGAACAGTCTAACTAGACAATGTAAAAACACCTCTATTAAATCATTTTAACATGTTCTTTCAGGTAACCGAGAGATCAAATAAACAAATTAACCCACATACCACAGGATGATAATTTTGAAGTCTATTTGCATAGAATAACAACAATAAGTTTTTAACACTTCCAATAACGAAATCCTTTAAGAAAAACTAAGTCATCTTACATAGATTGGTAACACTAATTTATTTTTCAATCAGGTTATAAAATTATACCTACAGGAAAATCAACTTGTACATATTCAGATCAGTTTGTTCCAGCATCAATTTCTTTTCTGTTTAGAAATTATTAGAATTTGGAAGCAAATATATTAGGAAAAATGATGAAATACCTGGTAAAAACATTTTTCACACTACCCAGAAATTGCTTTACTCATACAAATAAATTATTGTTGGACTGTAATAAAAACTAGAGGCAGAAATCGATTTGGGTTTCCAAAAATTAAACTTAAATAGAAAATAAAATATAATAAAAATTGATTAGGAACACCCATCTGCATTTTTTTTCTAGGTTTAGCTAAAACCACACAAAGGAAGCTTAAGAGAATACAAAATCCATTAATTTCCTTTTTAAATTTCATTTCCAAGAAATTAAATCAGAAACTGTCCACAAATTCATTTAATTGCCATTTAAAACAGAATGTGTATTTCCTCATTATTTACAAATAATGTTGCAGAGAAGGGAGAAGATATTCATGCCTAAAGTAAACCCAGAATCAGCAACCTCTTACTCTTCTAGCTCCAACAAGTTGAATCCTTCCTTCCTCCCAAAAACTCACGCAAGTATCCCAGAAGCGAAGAATGAAAACAAACAAAGGAGAAATAAAAGAAAATATAATGAAGAAACTATACTATAATGGATCATTTTCAGGCTTCCCAATGTTGCTTCATGCATCAATGCATGCCACATACTTGGTGTCAAATGAAGGCATGTCCCTTTCAAAACTCCCAGATTTTAAGTATTAAAATATTATTATTATTATTCTTTTTAACTTTTGATTTACATGCGAAATCCTTTTAGGATTTAAATATATAATTTCACAAATTAATAATGGATTTTTATTTTTTTTAATTGATACCTAACTTTAATGGTAAAATTAATCATCATAATATAAGTCCACATATGCCAACAATATGTTATCGTAATAATTATTCAAATTCTCATGTTCCATATAAAACATTCAAACAAATGAAAATCACTGGAAGTCCGTAAATAATAATTCGAATATTCTCATAAAGGTAGTTTGATATAGCATTGTCAAATAAAATAGAGGCAGTATTCATTATGGTGATTGCAAAAGTCAAACAAAACATAAGACAACCAAACCGATTAAAATAAAATAGCCGGAATAAATAACCAAAAGATTCACTATCATTAATGAATCGTTTTACCTATGATTAAGGCCTAATCGTGTTTTAGGAAGGATCATCAAGGTGGGTGTGGAGTTATTTGTTCCGCAATGTCATGCCCCGCAGCAGAAGCTGTGGGTCATGATACGAAGAACCAAATGAATTTTATACCCAATGATGATTTCGTATAATCCTGTTTAGACTTAACTGTAGTTAATTTAACTTACAAGAAATTTTCGGATGTTACATACTCCACCCCTTAGAATAATCATCGTCTCGATGATTTCTGGATAAATAGATAAACTAAACGCATCATTCATTTGTTACATTCATATATTTCAAATCAGCTTAAAATTTGTATCAATATCATTTCAGTTGAATTATAAAGGTCACAACATCCCTTATATATCTATAAAATCAATCACATAATTTGTAGACATAACACATTACTACTTAAACAACATATTTTCCAGTTTCATTACAAAATCTTCAACAGTAACTACTCATCCAAAAGTACCTTAGTTCCAATATTCAGTTGTAGGCTTATCTACAAGATTTTCTTATCTACCTCTTTACAAAAAAACTGAATCTATCACTATAACAAAAATATATTCTTAAAAATCAGTCAAACAGATGCGGAAAAGTAGTCTGGATATCTTCCAGATTCTCCCAAGTGGCACTTTCTTCAGAATATTGGTCCCACTGGACCTTACATTGTGAAACCTCATGGTTTTTTAAGTGCAACTTGCGGTTTCTAGTATCCTTATAGGCTCAACCGCGATTACCCCTGGATCCAAAACCTGCAATGAATCTCAATTAAGTACATGTGTGAAATTAGGTACATATTTCTTAAGCAAGGATACATGAAATACATTGTGCATCCTGGATAGTGCGAGAGGTAGTGCTAGCTTGTAGGCTACTGGTCCAATGACCTCTAAGACTTCAAATGGTCCTACAAACCTAGGAGATAGTTTGGTTGACCTACCAAACGAAATAGAACTCTTTTTAGGTTTGACCCTAAGAAAAACTTTATCTCTCTCATTAAATTTTCCATCAATTCTTTTTAAATCTGCATAACTTTTTTTCTATCTATGGCCTCTTTCAATCTTTCTTGGATTATTTTAACCTGTTTTTCCATTTCCGATAGCATTTCAGGTCCAATTAGTACTCTATCTTCAGGATTATCCCAACTTATTGGTTTTTTACACCTACAACCATATAAGGCCTAAAAAGGAGCCATCTGAATGGAAGAATGATAGGTGTTATTATAGGTAAATTCAACCAAGGGAAGATACTCTTTCCATTTGTATTGCTAATCCATGCAATACATTCTTAGTAGATCTTCCAACACTTGATTTACTCTTTCAATTTGACCATCAGTTTCAGGATGGTAGGCAGAACTTATGTTCAGTTTTGTCCCTAAGGCAACATATAAAGTCTGCCAAAATCTGGAAGTCATCCTTGAGTCCCTGTTTGAAATTATTATTTCTAGAACTCCATGTAATCAAAAAAATTCTTGCACAAACCTTGTTGCCAGTATGGGTGAATTATCCTTTAAATTACTTGCTATAAAATGTGCCACTTTAGTTAACTTATCTACAACTACAAGTATAACATCATGTTTATTTTGGGACATAGGTAGACCTTGGAAAAAATCCATACTTATAACTTGCCACTTATATTCTGGCACGTTGTGAGGATATAATAATCCTACTGGATGTGAATGTTCAACCTTTACTTGCTAACATTCTAGGCATTGTGAGACATAAAGAATCACATCACTTTTCATCTTTTTCCAGAAGTATTGCTTTTTGATATCCGTCATCATTTTTCTTCTTCCTGGATGTCCCGAGTAGGGAACATCATGAAATTCTCTCATAACTTTATTTCTGAGCTCTTTACCTTCTAGTACATATATTTTGTTGTTATAACACAAAATTCCATCTGTTTCTAACTTGAAACCATCATACCTTTTGTCTCTCGGATATTTTTCTAAAGTTGTTTTAACATGATTATAGTAGGGGTCATTGGTTAACTCATTTTTGACTTCATCTTTGAATTGGGTTCTTAATGTAATTATAGCAACAATATACTTTCTGCGACTTAAGGCATTAGCCACCCTGTTCTCTTTTCCTTTAATGTAATTTATATCAAATTCATAAGTGGCTAGGAACTCCAGCCATCTTCATTGCCTTGCATTTAGATTTGGCTATGTAAAGATGTACTTGACCCCAAGATGATCTGTTTTGAGTTCAAAAGGTTTCCCAAGTAAATAGTTCCTCCATACCTGCAATGCATGAACAATCACAGCAAGCTCAAGATCATGTGGTGCATAATTTACTTCATGCACCCTCAACTTCCTACTTTCAAAAGCTACCACATGCCCATCTTGTAGTAGTACTCCACCCAAACCTTCCCCTAAAGCATCAGTTACCACCGAGAAGTTCCCGTTTGGATCTAGAATCTTCAACACTAGAGCACTTGTGAAAATGAATTTCCTACCCTTATTTTGCAAAGAAGTGATAGGTCTCACTAACTTAGAAAAGTCCTTTACGAACTTCCGATAGTAGCCTACTAGACCCATAAAACTTCTCACTTCATGCACATCCTTCGGTGCTAGCCATTCCATGATGGTACTGATCTTTTAAAGATCCACCAAGATTCCCTCTTTATTTATTATGTGGCCTAAGTATTGTACTTTGTATTGATAGAAAGCACACTTAGATAAGTTTCCATATAATTTATGTTTTTTGAGAATTCCTAGCACACTCTTTAAATGTTCATCATGTTCTTCCTCATTCTTGGAGTATATTAATATATCATCGAGAAAGATAAGTAAAAATTGGTCTAATTATTCCCTAAACACATTTTTCATCAAGTTCATGAAAGCGGTAGGTGCATTTGTTAGACCAAAGGACAAAACTGTAAACTCGTAATGCCCATACCTTGTTCTAAAAGCGGTTTTATGGATATCTTCATCCTTGATTCGTAGTTGATGATAACCGGTTCTGAGATCAATCTTGTAAAACACTTTTGCACCCCCCATTTGATCAAATAGATCATCAATTTGGGGCAGCGGGTACCGATTCTTCACTGTTACCTTGTTGACCATTCGTTAGTCAATACAAAGTTTGAGGGTCCCATCCTTCTTTTTTACGAAGATAACCGGTGTACCCCATGGTGATATACTTGGTCTAATCAGACCCAAGGAAAACAACTCATGTAATTGAGCTTTCAATTCAACTAATTCGGTTGTTGTCATTTTGTACGGTGCCTTGGAAATTGGTTCCGTTGCTGGTTTGACCTCTATTATGAAGTCAAATTCACGCTTAGGTGGAATTCTGGGCGACTCATTTGGAAATACATCTCTAAATTCCCTTAGGATGGGAAATGCTTCAATTTCAAGCTAAATTTCCTATCCCTAATTTGATTTTTTTATAGCATATAGATGGCAGCCCTTTCACTTTGCCTTTTTCAGCTGCATGTTGGAAATCTGCCTAGTGACAAACTCTCTTTTAACACCTTGAACACTCACTATTTTTTGTTGATCATCACAGTAGGTTACACATTTTCCTAAGCAATCCAAGGTTAAATTATGTTGACTTAACCAATTTATACCTATGACAACATCATAGGATCTAAGAGGTGTCACATACAAGTTTAATCTTGTTGTGAACTCAGGTAATTCTAGTGGTGCCTCAAACAAACACTATTTCTCTCTATGTACGACATTATTTCCATACTATACAGTTCAAGTGTGTTCCATGTACCTAGCTCTTATTTTGAGTTTATCATCTACTTTAGATGAAACAAAACATTTTTTTAACCAAAATCAAATAAAATAGAATCAAGTTCTCCAAAAAGCTTACCTGAGGTTTCAATGGGAGTCGCTTACTTTTTTGCTTGCTTATTATGGACTACAGCATAAATCTTATGTTGTTGCCCCTCTTTATTTACTGCAGTAGATCCCTTCTATTGGTTATTCCATTGTCCTCTTTGTAGAAAATTGTTAGCAAAATGATTGCCACCACACTTAAAACATCCACCTAGAGGTCCTTTTCTCTCAATTTTATTCTGGCTGAAACATGTTCCTTGTTGCCCATTATTTTTATTATTCACAACATTTCAACCTGTTATTCCTCTTTTATTGATAGGCCTGAACTTGTTGTTTCCCTTTTTCCATGTTGGTTTACTTGCGGTTAATGTTTGAAAACTGCTATTTTTCCTTATATTTTCCTCTTTAGAGGCATAAATACTTTGCAACTTTTGTTCTTGCTTGATAGATTATTCAAATATTGTTTCCATCGAGGTAGGTCCATGAACATCTACCTCACCACCAATGTTAGGATTCAATCCCATTATAAATTTTCTCACTCTAAACTTCTCATCCTTTTGATACATAGGAACATATTTCAGCAATCGAGTGAAAAGTTCCCAATATTCTATAACTGAGTACTTTCCTTGAGTCATATTTTGGAATTCTACCATCTTTTGGTCAAAGTATAACTGAGGTAGCCATCTTTGATGAAAGTAGGCCTTGAAATGCTCCCACGTGATCATACAAGAAACAATTCCTAGTTCCATTTTCTGGTTATCCCACCAAGAATATGCTTCATGGGATAATTGGTAGGCTCCCTATACTGTTTTTGTCTCCTCTAAAAATTCCCTAATCTCAAAATACTTTTCCATTTCAGAGAGCCAATTTTCAGCACCATCCCCAAGAGTTGCACCATCAAATTTAGGTGGGGATATTCTTTTAATGTCCCTTGCTAACTCAGTAGCCAGCCTTGCTTTCTTATTTTCCCTTTCATTTAGGTGCTCGGGTTGATCATCATGTTTCTCATCATCCCTATGATCCCCATCTTCTTCACCACCCTGACCTTGTTTTTCTATGGTAGCAAATCGGTTTCGGGTGTCATTTAAAAGGTTGAGGATTTCTTCTAACTTAACATATGTACTATCCGGCATGTCATCATTATTTACCCCACTATCACTCGCCATATTAGCTCTTGTTGCCGGCCTAGCCAAAGTTTCCTGTTTTTATAAAAGAGGATACTTTTATTAGAACATGTGTCCCATTAATGTCCAAGTGTCTGAGCCTTTGGCTCTGATACAAAAATGTAATGCTCAAAATTACTAGAACTAGAAAATGAGGATTGTTTTTTAAACATACATAAAAATAGATTACACAACTGCAATCGTACAGATTTATTTAATCAAATTCTTTAAATAAAATTTGTTCTTTTGATCTATCTAATAACATCCATGTAATTCATGTGTGGCTGAGAAGGGTGTATCCAGATCTCCATGATCTCCCTTCACCGCTGCTTCGAGTGATAATGCTTACTAGCATTTTGACTCAACCTTTTTCAGGTCATGGAAACCATGTGAAAGTCCTTGGGTCTACCACGAAACTAGTTTTCCGACTTTGTATTTTGGTATCCGACCATTGCTTACCTCATGTTCAGTGTTCAACTTCCCATGATCATGTTATAATTTAATTGGAGGACTAGGTGATCAGACAATGCACAGCTATCAATGCATTACTTTGGCCAAAGTTTTCCGCCATGCAGGTTACGGCTAAACTCAAGATAGCACACTAGTCTTATGAGTTTAATTCTTTCGCCACCTCGCAACTATCCCTTTCACAGTTATCTAGATCTTATAGTTTGTATTAACTTTATTTCTAATTTAACATATCTTGCAAGGGTTTATATCGAGATAAATGCCAAAGGCCAACTAGGATCAACATGAGATAAGTACATTCGTTATGCTGAAATGTATCTATTTCAACATTTCACATGTACTTATCCCTTAATATGCCTAATGCATCTTTTCATCTATTTATCTTTCCATTTAGTTTCTCTTTTCCTAATGCTTAGTTTTTAACCTTAAATTACCTTTTTATAACGATACTCTTCATCTCTACACAATAGGCTTTACAATCTTAACATATTAATACCAACTTCACCGGAAGGTCGAATTAAATATATATGAAAACATGTATATTTAATTATTCCTTCGATTAGCTACGCCACTAAATAGCGTATTTAATTTATAAGTTAAAGACAATTGATTGTTACAATAATTGCCCAACTATTGGCTTCATACATTGACAAATATCAAATAAATAAATTTAACAATTTATGATAAGTAATATTTCTCACTTCTAATATTTATCATTTACTCATATGGAGATATTCTTTCATACAAGGTAATCATCTCTTTATTAAAATCATAAATTACATATGTCGTTAAGGCGGAATATATAACTATTACGGTAACTCTCACATAGTGAGGTTTGAATATTAACAATGGGTCCAAGATCAATAAATTTAGTCAAAATTTTGGGATATCATCCTTCTACAAATTGAAATCCCAGTATCTCATTTAGATCCATGCTATGATAAAACTTCACAAGACATTAGTTTCCGCATGTCTGAACGTGACGGCTAATTGTCCTACAAGACTGGAGTAGTGGTATGTTGTCAGTTTAAAATGAACTGGCATGAATATTACCTCCATTTTATGATGCAATTATTTAATAAAATATGAAACGTTATACATGATATTTTATCAACAAATGCATGGTAATACAGTGGAGAATGTATTATTACATGTTTTACATCAAGATACAACTATGAATGTACATAAATAGAACAACCAACTTCTATTTCAGAAATCATGTTTCACTCTAATCATAAGGATCAAAACATAATGAAACCATAATCATTCAACATCCAATTTTTTATTAGACCACAAGGAAATCATGTTTCACATGGTACAGATTGAACTATTATTTTTCTTACCTTCCAATCAACAAGCAACTTAACAAAATTGTCTGAAATCATCATTTCCAAATACCAATTAGACATATTCCCTCTAGGTAATGAGCAGCTCTATAAAATGCACAATAAATTTATTTCAAACAATCAAAATACATTTCTATATATTTATAGGAACAGTCCAACTAAACAGTGTAAAAACACCTCTATTAAATCATTTTAACATGTTCTTTCAGGTAACCAATAGATCAACAAAACAAATTAACCCACATACAAGATGATAATTTTGAAGTCTATTTGCATAGAATAACAACAATAAGTTTTTAACACTTCCAGTAACGAAATCCTTTAAGAAAAACTAAGTCATCTTACATAGACTGTTAACACTAATTTATTTTTCAATCAGGTTATAAAATTATACCTACAGGTAAATCAACTACAACATATCCAAATCAGTTCATTCCAGTATTAATTTCTTTTCTGTTTAGAAATTATTAGAATCCAGAAGTAAATATATCAAGCAAAATGATGAAATACCTAGTAAAAACATTTTTCACACTACCCAGAAATCGCTTTGCTTATACAAATAAATTATTGCTTGACTGTAATAAAACCCAAAGGCAAAAACCAATTTGGGTTTCCAAAAATCAAATTTAAATAGAAAATAAAATAAAATAAAAATTGATTAGGAACACCCATCTGCATTTTTTTTCTAGGTTTAGCTAAAATCACACAAAGGAAGCTTAAGAGAATACAGAATCCATCAATTTCCTTTTTTAAATTTCATTTCCAAGCAATTAAATCAGAAACTATCCACAAATTCATTTAATTGCCAAATTTAAAACAGAATGTGTATTTCCTCATTATTTACAAATAATGCTGCAGATAAGGGAGAAGATATTCATGCCTGAAGTAAACCCAGAATCAGCAACCTCTTACTCTTCCAACTCTAACAAGTTGAATCCTTCCTTCCTCCCAAAACTCACGCAGGTATACCAAAAGAGAAGAATAAAAACAGACAAAGGAGAAATAAAAGAAAATATAATGAAGAAACTATACTATAATGGAGAATTTTTGGGCTTCCCAATGTTGCTTCATGCGTCAATGCATGCCACATACTTGGTGTCAGATGAAGGCGTGTCCCTTTCAAAACTCTCAGATTTTAAATATTAAAATATTATTATTATTGTTCTTTTTAACTTTTGATTTACATGCCAAATCCTTTTAAGATTTAAATATATAATTTCGCTAATTAATAATGGATTCTGTTTAATTTTTATTTTAATTGATACCTAACTTTAATGGTAAAATTAATCATCATAATATAAGTCCACATATTGCCAACAATATGTTATCGTAATAATTATTTGAATTCTCATGTTCCATATAAAACATTCAAACAAATGAAAATCACCAAAACCGTAAATAATAATTCGAATATTCTCATAAATTTGGTTTGATATAGCGTTGTCGAATAAAATAGAGGCAGTATTCTTTATGGTTATTGCAAAATTCGAACAAAACATAAGATGACCAAACCGATTAAAATAAAATAACCGGCATAAATAACTGAAAGAGTCACTATCATTAATGAATCATTTTACCCATGATTAAGGCCTAATCATGTTTTAGGAAGGATCATCAAGGTGGGTACGGAGTTATTTGTTCTGCAATGTCATTCCCCGTAGCAGAAGTTATGGGTTATGATACGAATAACCAAATGAATTTTATAACCAATGATGATCTTGTCTAATCTTGTTTAGACTTAACTGTAGTTAATTTAACTTACAAGAAATTTAGGGATGTTAAATGAGACAAGACACCTTTGATCGTGACATCTTAACAAAATATGTTTGGGGATTTCATAGTTTCATGAGGATGTGTAGACACAAAATGACGCACTTACTACTATTTACTATATTTCCAATTAAGTTGTTTTATATATGGATCTTGAGTAAGAAAAGTATTCACTAGTGACACAATTCCTAGTCCATTCACTTGTGTTGTTTGTTTATGTTCTTTTTATCTTGCACAATTTTTGCTTTTACACCCAGCTTTAGTGACGTCATAGGTATCCATGTCTCTCATTCATCGCACATTTTTCATCAATTGTCTTTAGACACTAGTGCCAAGGAACTCATGTCCATCCTAGGTGCTTGTGTCCTCTTTTTTTTAATCTTATTTTTGACATTTGATGTCATTCTTTTCAGTTTCTTCACTCATATCCTGAGGTAATATTTGGCATGTCGGGTCATTACTGTCAAAATTCAAGAAAGATATCCCTATAAAATTACAACATACATACAAATATAATGGCAGAGAATTTCTATCAAGGGTTATCTATCTACATATAAAAGGGACTACATCTTAGGCTCATTACTTTGCATACACACTGCATAGGAAAGGGAAGTTCATTTTTCCATCCACACATTTGCATTTTATCTAGCTACTTCCCCTATCTTGGCATCATCAACACAAGGGAAACCTAGGAGCACTATTGCACACACAATCACATATAACTACATTGGGTCTAAGATGTAGTGTAGTGATCAGTCGTAAGTTCACTAGTTAACAGCTAAGGACATTCTGACCCCTCATTTTGCATCATTCTTTTTTACAATTTGATATTTTTTTTAGGGTTTTGTATGAGGATATTTGTGTTATAGATTTATAGGTACTTCCGCAATCAAAGTGTGAATTTAAGGAAATCAGTGGAAAACAAGTGTGAAACCCTAAAGACAGTGTCAAAACCAAATCCCAAGTCTTTTCGCATGCTATAGTGCCCACCACAGGTCTAGGGCACCAGCAGGCACCCCGTCTCCTATCCTAGCACTATGTCCAGGATTTTTGAGCACCTTTGCATTTTTATGAGTGGAATTACGATGGTCAGTGTTTCTAATTTATCACATTCTTCAGTCCAAACATACTTTGGGATAAGTGAAATAAAGGTAATTTCCCTATCTCTTCCATTTGCTTTCATAAATAAATCAAATAAATTGTCTAGCATATGTATCTCATTGCATATCAATTTTAGAAGTCATTGCTTTCAGATTTAATAAAATAGATATCAATTTTATTGAATCATTTTGGTGAATGCGTAGTTTATAATTCCTTTCCCTATGATCCACTAAAACCCTAATGGCTAAAAATATCTCTTCTCCTCCTAGGAAATTCATGCCTTATGTGAGTGTAAATCTTGTTTATGATGAAGAAGCTATAGCTGAACTTAGCACTCTCTATCACAATATTATTATTTTAGATGATACTCAAAGGAAATTGTTGGCTAATGAATGCAATTTTCCTACTAGCTTTGATCATTCTACCATTGGCATTGTTTCTAATCCCGTAAGATTTTCATGTTATATACCTTGTTATGCAGTAAGTCATACTCCACCCTCTTCCATTTCTACTGAGACTCTAGATGATGTTATTATCCATTTTATTCTTAGTCTTTATGATGATACTTTAGATTAAAAAAACATGATGAAAATATATATGTGCATGATGTTATTTCTAATACTAGTCAGGATGATTCTATTGTCGCATCTCATACTCCTTGCATTTCTGAAAATGACTCGAATGATTGTAATGATAAATCTCATACTAGTTCTCCTCCTACTTCATTTTATGTTGATGATATGCTTAATGAAATCCTTACCTCTGAATCTTTTTCTGATATTGATGATGCACATGCTAGTAACGATTCTACTTCTTTATATACTACTATATGTGAATTCTCTACTCCAATTTCATCTTCTTCTAAGATTGTCTCTAGTAACATGCATGTTGATTCATCTCCTTCTATCACTTCATCTCCTAATAACTCTTCAAATTTTATTCCTACTATTGTTATCGACACTTCATGTTCTTCACCACCTATTACTTCTTAGGCACCTACATCTAGTGTGCCTTTAGCATCGGCATCTTCTACTTTTTCTATTGACATCCCTATGATAACTCATAATGGAAAACTTCAACCACTCAATACACCATTCACATCTTTTACCATTCATTCACATGATATCTTATCGCTCATGCATGTTATTGGCCAATTACAATCTCATGTCCAATCTCTCACGCTTGAAAGCAAGGCCTATAATTCTTCTATCGATAATAATTCTTTACTTTGCAATCCTATTCCAAAAAATATTCACAATTCCTAAGGATTTCATAATGCCTACATTTTCATGCTTTGATGGTACTGGAAATCCATATTTACATCTCAAGCATTATTGTCTAGCTATGGTTTCATACTCCAATGATAGATTATTGCTAAAATATTTTCACCATAGTCTTACTGATGACGCTCTTCAATGGGACACACATCTACCATTTGGATCTATTAGTACCTATTTTGATATGGAAGAGGCCTTTCTTTAGTACTTTATACTTAATAATGGCCCTAGAGTCACACATGATCACTTACCTAGCTTACATCGGGGAAAGACAACCTATCATTTATTACATTTTGCATTTGAATGCTTGCATGCATCAGTTATTATTTTATCCCATTGATTTATAAAAGAAATTCATCTTTTTTCATGGCTTAATTCCTTCTTTAAAGCAATGATTGCAATATGATACATGTGAATCATTCACACTCTTATGTTATAAAGTCATTGATTTAGAACAAGATCTCATTGTTACACATGTCATAGATCCTCCTCCTAGTTATGCTAATGTTACATCATCTAGTTCTGGTCCTCTTCCATCTATTCAACATCCTCCTACATCTCCATCTCCTCCACCCCACAAGAAAAATCAGTCTATTCCATCACATAAGCATCCTTCATCTCCTCCACTACGTCAGTCTCCGCCTAAGACTTCTCCATCTCCTCCACAAGATCCATTACACTTTCCTCATGATACTAGGCCTCATGATGTGTTGTGTTCTTTACTTGATAAGAACTTGATTCGCTTACCTTCTAATCAAAATCATCCACCTCATCACTTGCAACAGAAACGTGATCGACTTTATTGCAACTATCATTGCATCAATGGCCATCATGACAATGACTTTTTGTTCCCTTCATGATCAATTACAACAATTAGAAGACAAGGGTGTCATTGCCTTTGGCCCTCACTCTTGTGAGCAATCTATGTCTCCAATTCCACGTAAGTGTGCATCTAGTTTAGTTCACTTATCTCCTACACCTACTCCTAAGGTCACTATTAGTCTTCCACCACAAGTTATTATTCATGCATGCTCTCCATCTCATCCATCCACCGCTACACCAGCTCATCCACCGTGTAGTTCTCCTACTACACATTGGTTTCCTAATCTGTCAGCATATGTGCTTCCCACCACTGCATCACCCATCATTGGCACCATCTCATATGGCATTCAATTCGGTTCATACACTCATGTTTCTTACACTCCACATGCTTCCACTGCTCCATGCCCGCTTGATATTTGGTAGGTGATTTTCTCACCTTATCCCCCGATGATGGACTCGTGTCTTACGGTTCTTACATGACTATTGATGGATATGTTACAATAAGAACCTTGTTACATCTTTACATTACACATTATATCGATATATTTATCTAACATACACTAATATTTCACTTCCCGATGACACACTCATGTTCTTTACAGGTTCATTCTTGACTGTTGAGGGGTCTTATATAAATGAACTTCATCATTCACATACTATGGGACATTGTTATTCTCCCCCACTAGCTTCATCATACTAATACATGATTGTACACTTTTCAAATTATCCCAACATTTTATACATAATTTACCATCATACATCTTTATCACATAATAATTTACGCTACCCATGACATCAATCACATATATACATTCCAACTAACTATTATCACATACATTATCTCATCATGAAACACACATTGATAAACATCAATACAATACAAATGTATCAATCATCCACACACACACACACACATATACCGATCAAAATTATAGTTATGAAAATGCCAACACTAGGGGGAAAGATGTCATACATTGCTACATCAATACATATCATGCATCATCATCATTATCACTATATACAACTTCGAGATCTCTAAATCTCAGAGCTTCACCACTCAGTCTACGTCGCTAGTCGCAGCCCCTATCTCTCTCTACCTTCCTATGTAATAAAGTCAGCTCAATCGACTGCTCCAAAAAATGACCTTATAGCTCCAAAAAACTCACAAATACATCCTATGCTAGGGGACCTCCACCTGTAACCTCTCTATCTCATTGTGTCTCCTCTCGTGCCTCTTCCCTCTTACTCAATAGCACGATACAAGTAGCGTACGCCATTGTCGCTAGATCAAACAGATGAGCATGCTTACCCGCAATGGCATCCACTCGCTCTAGCATCCCACCTCCAATGAGCACATCAATGGGAACATTCCACATCAAGGTATGAATCAAAGTGTCTACAATTAGTGACTAGTAAGCATCCCCTGTAATAATACAAAAACATTACATCAGTTCATATGCATAAGATGGTGAACTCAAAACAAATCAGTAACAAACCTACAACAAGTAATGTGCATATATTCACACTCCTCTATCACTAATGTCACTGCATCCCCACTGTGGGCAGATGTTTTCCCCTCTCCTCCTCCAACAGGGGGTGCACATGTCGCATCTACAACTACTTGGTATAATAACACCCATCGGTGTGCTTCCCACCATGCACTATACTCCTCTATACAACCCACGTCATTCACCTATATTGGCCCTATGGCCGCATCTGACTCCTCTGGCCCAGGGGGTACTAGCTGCACCCTTGTGGGCCCTAGTCTCACTCTAGCCCTCATCGGTGATCTTGTATATCTCACCCATATGTAAGGCTCTGGGGGCACATCCTAAGCCATGCCAAATTGTATTGATACACACTCTCCCTGAAATAGCTCCACTATCCCTAGAAACATGTCCTCCAACCACATAGTACATTGTATACATTGAAGCTCCACTACATACTCTGGTCACCCACCATAGTCACAATATGGCCTCCAACCCCATGCAATCCAACATATATCTATATGTATCAGTGTCCATCTTCTTATTTTACACACCTACCCATCTCACAGAAAATATATCTGGCCTTGCCCACTTCGCACGAGGGCCAGCGCGTGGCCTCAGTATCTCAATATGCTCATAATCATACACATGTAACAATGTGGTGGCACTTAGTCCACCCCCATGTTCCTCTTGTGTAAATCTATATAGGTCCCTATAGAAATAGGATAATACACATCGTGCCTAATCGTATCTTGTCCCATCCTCCTCTATATGATGAAAAATATCATGCATCTTATATAAGATGCCTACACCACCTCCCTCGACTACAATTGAAGAAGCAATAACAACCGTTATACACTTCCGTAATCGTGGAACCCCTGACCTTAGTATAGCATCAAGACTGATATGGACCTCAGTATGCACTCAGGTCCCTATAAAGTACCACCTAGCAGCCCTCATCTGTATCTATGTACATCATCTATAGCCATCACATGTACCCTCTCACCAATAATAGGCAATCGCAATATGTGATATACATCCTCCAGAGTCACTTTCATCTCTCTAATAGGCAACCAAAATGTGCAAGTATCTACACACCATCTCTCGCACAAAGCAGTAATAATTGACATATTATGGGGCACACCCCCCATCCTTGCTATGTGTCGTAAGCCAGCATAATCTAGTACATCCCACTCATCATCTGATAAACCCAATCCTAACATTGTGCTTAAATTACAACCACCATGGAACTCCCGCAAATGAATATACCTCTACACAATGAAAAACAACAACAAATAAGACATCAGTACATCATATACATGCAAAAACACCTACCACTAACACCAAAAAGCATCAGTTTTCACATTTAAAATATGCTAGGCTCAACCCTAGCCTTCTAGGTCACCACTACCCAAAAGCAAGACTCAGGAACCCAAGAATAGGTCACTAGCACCCATTCCTTGGCGCTAGTGTCTCGGAGGTTATTAGCGCCTTCGCCACTTTTTTCCAGGTTAAAAATTCCAAGAAAATTAAAAACAAAACTTTTGTAAAAATTCACTAAAAACAACCCAGTTCAACACAATTTTTGAAAAAAATCACACTTACTAGCTCAGTTGTCATACGTGACGCTATAGCTACCACCACCATCTCAAATCGACTCAATCATGGTGCTCTCACTTGTGGCATCCTCACACACTCAGAGCTCAAAATCACACTCATGTAATGATCAAATGAAATACCTATTCACTTTTTCCTATTACTATTTATAGTAACTCTTAATTTCCTATCTCGTTATAGTCACTATTTACCCTCATTCTCCTAACTAATACACATCACATAGGTTTCACTCATATCTTGAGCATTACTACTCTAATTCTTGTTCCGTTTGCATCATTCTCTTCATAACTTCTTACACCTATTATCATATCAGTATTCCATACACACTATATTCTACACAGACATATATCTCCAACTCAATATACACACAATTTTACAACATCTACCTATATTATGCTTAGATCACAATTACGTCAACACATTTCTACTTTCGGCTCAATGTCCATTCTCATCATCACACTCCCTTTCACCAAAAGGGGGGCATAAAATCATGGTCATCCTATAATCCCCCTCACACTGTTATAAGATCTTTTTACATTTCTAATTCGCCATTATAGAAAATATGCTCTTACATCATGTGTCATTTCACACAATTCCCCCTAATGACCGAATTTGAGGGTAACACACGTAAAATATCTCCATGAGTAATCAACCAAACACAATCAAATATCAAACCCAAATCTTCTATTTACATCAATAAATACACACAAACATAGTGCAGTTCTCCCAAATGACCTAACTTGGGAGTTATATCATCACTTTCCCATATGACCTAACATGGGAAGTTATCTCCACATTTTCTATCGCTTCCAGATGACCTAACATTGAAGCCATCTCACACATATTACGGCACCCTTGGAGTGGGGGCAATGAGACGTCATTGCCTTTCCTATACTGTTCCTATATGGATTATTCACATTTGATCGAAAAGTATCAAAATGAAAAACTTTGGTCTTTGATCATCTGCAATGGCTAGACCTTTGGAGGATGTAGTTAAATTTGGAGGGTAAAACTAGACCTCTCTCCCTACACTCTTCCTATGGTGGCAGGACACCTGAATCCTCAGTTTTTCATACACACAAAATTGGGTTGGAAACTAATCACTCCCTACCCCAACCAATATCCATCAGTGACAATATCAAAATCTCCAATCACTCAAAATCAAAATCATCAATTTGGCTTAGTTCTCCTCATCATGGTTCGCCATCTCTCTTTATGCCACATGGGTCGACACATTGATCCATGGTTCACTACGCTATGTGTTCTTATTCTGCGCATACTTTTACAACATTTGCGCGTACTTCCGCAACAAGGATTCTCCAGACTCTTCTCAAGTATGTTCCTTACTTCCTTACACTACTTGAATTTCATTCAAATAGCATAAAGGGGGGAAAATGTAGACACACAAAATGATGCACTTACTACTATTTACCATACTACCAACTATGTTATTTTATATATGGATCTTGACTAAGAAAAATATTCACTACTGACACACTTCCTAGTCCATCCGCTTGTGTTGTTTGTTTTTGTTGTTTTTCTATTACACAGTTTTCACTCATACACCCAGCTCTAGTCAAGTCATAGGGATCCCAGTCTCTCAATATTCACACATTTTTCATCAGTTGTCTCTGGACACTAGCACCCAGGGCTGGACACTAGCGCTCAAGCGCTCCTGTCCATCCTCGGCACCCGTGTCCTCTTTATTTTTTATCTTATTTTTGACATTTGAGGTCGGTTTTTTTTATTTTCCCACTCATATCTCGAGGTACTAGTTAGCATGTCAGGTCATTATTTTCAAAATTCAAGCAAAAAATCCCTATATAAACATAACATACATAACATTATAATGGAAGACAATTTCTATCAAGGGTTATCTATCTACATGTCAAAGGGACTGCATCTTGGGCTCATTACTCTACATACAAACTGCATAAGAAAAGGAAGTTCATTTTTACATCTACACATTTGCATTTTTTCTAGCTACTTCCCCCTATCTTGGCATCATCAAAACAAGGGCAACCTAGGATCACTACTGCACACACAATCACATAGATCTACATTGGGTCTGAGATGTAGTGCAATGCTCATTCATAAGTTCACTAGATGGTAGTTAAGGACACTCCGACCCCTCATTTTACATCTTTATTTTTTAGGATTTGATTCCTTTTTTAGGGTTTTTCAAGAGGATATTTGTGTTTCATATTTATAGGTAATCTTGCAGTCAAAGTACGAATTTCAAGTGATCAGTGGTGAACAAGTGTGAAAACCTAGCGACACTGTTGGAACCAGATCCTAAGACTTTTCGTAGGCTGCAACGCCCACTAGAGGTCTAGGGAACCCACAAACGCCCTTGCTCCTATCTAGGTGCCGGTGTCCAAGAATTTCAAGCACCTCTACATTTTTCTAATCGGAATTACAATGGTCTGTGTTTCTGATCTATCGCATTATCCAATCCAGACATACTTCGAGATAGGCAAAATCAAGGTAAGTTCCCTATCTATTGCATTTTCTTTCATAAATAAATCAAATAAATTTTCTAGCATTTGTATTTCATTGTATATCAATTGTAGCAGTCATTGCTTTTAGATTTAATAAAATTGATACCGATTTTATTGAATTAGGAGGTCGATGTTACTAACTAAGCCCAAGGATCTTAATGAGGCTCGTTCTTAAGCTCATTATCTTGAGATGGATGAAAATAAGGTTTCATCTCCCTCTTTAGATGATGATAAGGAAGGTGATTTAAATGCCAATTCTATTTATAACAAAGAATGTGTAAAACATTGTGGGCATTGTGATGTGAATGGTCATACAGAGGAGACTTATTGGAAGTTGCATCCAGAATTTCATTTGTTTAAGAACAAGAGAAAGAATTAAGTTATGACCTTGAATCTAGAAAAAGAAAATGGGTGCAGCCAATACAAAGAAGAGAGAAAATTATCTACTTCTCTTCAAGGGAAGGTATGTTTGGGTAGTTCCAATGACAAGATTGCTCCACAAAAAGGTGATTTGTCCAATATTTTCCATGTCAAAGTTCAAATTAAGAAGACAAATTTAGACACTCTTTTTTATTCGGGTTCTAAAGAAAATTTAATCAGTATAGAGTTGGTAAATGGAATTTGGTTGGAAGTGGAAAATCGACATAATCCTTATACATTATATTAAGTGAAACAAGGAGTAGAGATTAAGGTTTCCAAGCAATGTAATGTCGAATTTTCTATGAATGAATATTTCATTAACAATGTTATTGTGGATGTAGTACCTATGGATGTTTTTGGCATAGTATTTGGAAACCCCTACATGTATGAGAGTGATGAAATATTCATGTGGAAGGAAAATTAATATTGGTTGGTCGAGGATGGGAAGAGCTACATTATCCATTCCTATGAAGGGGAATCTCAAATGTCCTTGGTAATTTCAGCTCAAGGTAACAAGTTGTTGAATGTTAGAGGAAATATGTATTTCCCCCTTTTGAAAGCTAGGGGGCTTGATTGGTGAAGATTGTTACATGACATATCTACTAAAAATGGGTAGAGGTATCTACATGGGTGTTTTCTATCTGGTTGTAGTCTTCAACCTTCTTTGATATAAAGAAATTGGCCATGTAATATGGAGCAAAGGGGTGAACATTGGAGTTCACAAGATGCACCTCTAAGAGAGGGCAAGATATGGGGAGGAAATTTCCTCACTTAATTAGTTCTTGAAGATTTTAGGGACTTGAAAGCCTCAAATTGGGGAGACATGATCCAAAATTGGATATGAGATATGAAAGATCCCTTCCCCAAATCTGATCCAAATTTCTAGTTTGACTCGTTTAACATTTCGTCAAACACCTAGCATGCAATTACTTATGGGTTAGGTAACAACAATAGTATGCAAAACATATTTTTCTAGGGCCTAAATCAGACTCAGAAATGAAATATAGGACCATGCAAGATCAGTCTAACTACTGCAATAAATCTTCAACAATGACGACTAGGGTTTGATGGAAAAATACACATGAATTCTCCCAAAAAACTATTTCTTTATCACAAATGACTGCCACTAATTTTAGGAGTTCAAACATACAAAAAAATCTAATTTTTATTGACGCCACAAACACTCGAAGATCATATCTGAAATCTGATTATCAAATTGGTAAAAATCCCACTAAAAACCCTCTAATAAATTATGAAATTATTTTGCTTCACTTCACAAAAATCTGTAGATTATTTGACAATAGAAATCAAATTTAAATACCTCAAAGAACATGCCAAATCACTCCCAAACTAGGTCGATCCAATAGAAGAAGACTACTGCAATTTATTCTCCAAAATACACTATTGGAAATGACTGAAAATAACTCTGAAAATCTGATTACAATCAATGGGAATTTCTAAGTGAAAAACCCTCTCAACTCTTGGGGTTTTCGTCCACAAGAGATTAAATCCACAAGGGGTTTCGTCCTTGGAATTTTAATGCAAAATCTAAAGCTTCATGCAAGAAAAAATGTTATAAAATATTTTTGAATCCTCTAGGAAAATCACCTTCTTCTTTATATAGGAAATGAGACCTAAAGTGACCTTTGGACTTCCCATAAAAGTGACCTTTGGAATTCCCATAAAGTGACCTTTGGAATTCCAATGAAAGTGACCCTTGGACTTCCAAATCACATTCTCCCTTAGGAAACACATTTTAATTAAGTGCTTTTATTTTACTGCACTTTCCTAAGTTCTAATTTAAAATTGAGTCTATTAATTTATTATGTGTGCTTTTTATAATGTTATATTTTAGCACAATATAATAAAGCTAATAAACTTAAGTCACCCTTGAATTCCCCCTTTGGCTGTTGGGTAGACAAAAAGGGCCAAAGGTCTTCTAACAAGCTATTCGAGAAAGAAGGACATTATAGTCCTCCCTTCCCAAGATTGTTTGTCCCTGAGCAACTACAATGTTGGATGATGTAATATAGACTCACCTTCCCATGTAACATCCTCTATTGGCAACTCTTTCCACCTCACCAGGAACTCCTGAATAACTTTATTTCTCAATCTACTCTCTCAGCTATCCAATATCTCCTCTGGCACTAAATCCAACCTCCCTTCCTCATCCAATGGTGGTAACTCTACAGAAGAAATAATGTGTTGCCCCAAAGCCTTTTTTAAGCAAGATATATGAAAGACATTGTGTATCTTACTCTCAGAAGGTAATTTCAGCTCATATGCTACCTCACCAACTCTCCTCTACACCCTGTATAGTCCATAAAATCAAGGCTTGAGCTTTTCAACTCCACTCTTCTTGAGAGTGCTCTGTCTGTATGGTTGAAGATGCACTAATACCATCTCTTCTACCTCAAATGTCATCTCTACCATGTGCCTATCTGCATACATCTTTTGTTGATTCTGGGCCTGTTGAATATTATCCTTAAGTACATTAAGGATGTCCTAATTATCCTGTAGACTCTCCCGAGCCTTGGGAGATCTACTGTCCCCAAAATCCAAATCAACAAAATATCTTGCACCATATCCATACAATGCTCAGAATGGAGTCATACTAATAGACATATGGTAAGTAGTGTCATACCAATAGACAAGATATGTCTAATTCATATAATTTGCATTATAAATACTTGTAAGAGACATTTCTTGTAAACTCGCAATAAAACCTATATGTATTCAATATTGATGACATATTTGGATTCCTCTAAAAAAATACACACTTTAAAAAAAAATGGCACCCAATTTTGAGTTTGTATGCTAAATTTATGGCCTCAAGAAGATTGAAGATTTTTTGGTGACAAAACTGCCCCTAAAGACAGAGTGGTAGTTGCGCAACTGCCATAGATGTTTTGCAATTACGAAGGTGGTTGCGTAACCACCAGTCTGTTGAAGGTGGTGTTTATGTCACATAGAAAATTAAAACGCTTGAAACGTAGAGATGAAAATGACTCAACTTCCAAAACGGTTTATTGGAAGTTTCTCATGACAGGTGCATTTTTGCAAGACTGTTAGGTGTTAGTTATCGTGAAAGAATGTAAGAGGAGTTATGGAATTTAGATTATCATTATTTTTATAAGCAAGTTCAAGTATTTCTCCATGGTTTCACAGTTATTTCCCAATAGTGAGAGGTTGTTTATTGTGGGTTGTTAGAGAAGTGTTGGAAATGTGTTAAACATTTTGTCATGCACGATTTAGAGAAAGAGTTAAATCTCAACTTCATGAAGGCCATTAATGGCATTATTTTACACATTTGAGTGAATTGCATAGTGAAAGCGGAGTGCAATTGTCTCACCCATCGAAGTTCTCCCTTTTTGGATTTCTCCAAGATAAAACTTATGTTCACAAGTGTTTGTAACTTTTCATACTACTCATATTTTTGTTTAACACTGTGCACCTTCATTTACAACTCTTCATAGCTCTATTTGATTTACAAATGAGGTGTTTTACAATCTCTTTATAAGCTAGGAATCATAAGGTACATGTTAGCGAAGCCTGGTGTGGAATATCCACCTAGCTTACATATTAGAGTGTGCAGTTAGGAGGTAAGGGCAGAGGTGGGTTTGCACAGGGTGGATGGGGAGGATACTTGTTAGAGGTACCATAATGAGTTGTTGAGATTGAGGTGTTATTTGCACATTTTGGTTTGCATTTGAGTTGTGTTATTATTAATATATCTTGCATACAATGCATTTAATCCAAAAAAAAACAATAAGCACTTGGTTGTTATCAAATGATGTATTTTAGCTAATAATAACATAAGGGTTGTCAATATTGTTGATGATATTGATACGATTATTTAGAAGTAAATTATTTGATGTTGCTACCATAGAAGCATTCATTTAAACTAGTGATCCATCCTTATTAGGGGTGAGGAACACATTATTGTCCAAATCCTTACATATATTATTAGGATTTTCTTGAGTAAACTCAACCATATTACATTAAATGGTTGGAGTATGTTGAGATTGTAAAATGGTACACCATCAGTTGTTTCCTTCAATGGTGGCATGAAAGATAGAAAGAAATATTTCCTATAACATTTGAATGCATTGAGACTCGCTATACAAACCCTAAGGAGTGACATGATAATAAGTGGCGATGAAGCTTAGGAGTTAAAGAGAATAATAAACATGAATATGACTCAATTAATGGAGTATGATTCACATCAAGTTCGCCAAAATGTATATTATCTGAGCCAGTCAAAATAGTTATCCTCTCTCTCTCTCTAAACATGAATATGACTCAATTAATGGAGTATGATTCACGTCAAGTTTGCCAAAATGTATATTAGCTGAGCCAGTCAATATAGTTATCCTCTCTCTCTCTCTCTCTCTCTCTCTCTCTCTCTCTCTCTCTCTCTCTCTCTACACACGCGCGTGCACGGATATATGTTTTGAGCATACTAAGGCCAACACACAAGCCAAAAATAGAGGCTAGAGGTATAATAATCATGTATCTATAAGAGTAACCCACACTCATGTCGAAGGTATAGGGTTTTAAATCCTATATATAGGATATGGGGATGTGGTTTTTACCAAGATCCTAAGGGTGGTAAGAGTTAAGGTAATAAACAAGAGTTAATCTTAAACTACAGGTTGTAATACCATTTGGCAATAAGTGTTCAATACATGATAAATCAACATAATCAATCAACCAACATAAAAGAAAGAGTTAAAATTATTTATACTTATCTCAATCAACTAACATAAATGAAAGAGTTAAGGTTAGGGATACTTACCTTTATGAAGACATTGTCCAAACTTGGCCTTTTTATATGGAAGTTCCCTTACGAAAGATAGAAAGAAATATTTCCTATAACATTTGAATGCGCTGAGACTCGCTATACAAACCCTAAGGAGTGACATGATAATAAGTGGCAATGAAGCTTAGGAGTTAAAGAGAATAATAAACATGAATATGACTCAATTAATGGAGTATGATTCACGTCAAGTTCGCCAGAATGTATATTATCTGAGCCAGTCAATATAGTTATCCTCTCTCTCTCTCTAAACATGAATATGACTCAATTAATGGAGTATGATTCACGTCAAGTTCGCCTGAATGTATATTGTCTGAGCCAGTCAATATAGTTATCCTCTCTCTCTCTCTCTCTCTCTCTCTCTCTCTCTCTACACACACGTGCGCGCGTGCGGATATATGTTTTGAGCATACTAAGGCCAACACAAGCCAAAAATAGAGGCTAGAGGTATAATAATCATGTATCTATAAGAGTAACCCCCACTCATGTCGAAGGTATAGGGTTCTAAATCCTATAGATAGGATATGGGGATGTGGTTTTTACCAAGTTCCTAAGGGTGGTAAGAGTTGAGGTAATAAACAAGAGTTGATCTTAAACTACAGGTTGTAATACCATTTGGCAGTAAGTGTTCAATACATGATAAATCAACATAATCAATCAACCAACATAAAAGAAAGAGTTAAAATTATTGATACTTATCTCAATCAACTAACACTAATGAAAGAGTTAAGGTTAGGGATACTTACCTTTATGAAGACATTGTCCAAACTTGGCCTTTTTATATGGAAGTTCCCTTACTTTCATCTCTACATGCTCTGTGGTCTATTTCGTACATATTTAAATAGAAAACAACATTACTTTGTCTTTTTTCCCTTGCCCTCTCTCAATCATTTGGAATACTAAGGTTGCGATCTTATGTAGGGGGCAAATTAACAAATTTTAACAAGATATTTTTAGCATTAATAGGGTCCCATGAATTTTTATTTTTCTTTGTACATAATAGCAATCTTTAGTAATAACAAAAATAAGGTCCCGTGACTCTGGAATAAATTATTGGAAGCAAAACTTGGGAGGAAAGCTTCAACATAAATGCCAAGTGGCAGGTAAACTACCTAAAAAAATTAAACAATTGATTTTTGTGTCCCCAACTACTTTATGGGACTAGAAATTATCTTCCTAAACTGCAGGTGCTTACAAATTTTAGGAGCTTTATTGAGTTTTAGCAGCAACAATAAAAAAAATTGCATGGGACCACATTTCCCAAATAAAGAGGAACAATAGCCCCTCAACATGAGACCATGCTCTATTTCTCTTGTTATGCTCTTCAAATTTTCTAAAAATTGATGCAAACAACAATTTGTTAGGAATGAATTTTTGAACCATTCAACAAGCTCATACTCGCTCTTCTATTTTTTGTACATGTAAGAACATATCAACACATAAAATCAAGACATAATTGTGATGTAAGATTAAAGATCCTGTTATACAAGTGTACATAACATCTCTAGCTAATTTTACCTTTTAACTTTTACTCCAATCAATTTGTATTTAAACTATAATTTTTTTATGAATAAGATCTTATACCATAATAACAAGCAAAATGATACAAGATAATTCAACAAAAGGGTGGGCGGTATGAGAGCACGCCCCAAAACCACGAACAAACTAGGCCAAGCCTAGGAAAATCCAACTATAACAAAGCCACCGCGAAAATGAAATTCAATCGCCTCTACAAAAAGTTGACCAACTGCAGGTGGATCATGGTCATCAAGCCAACCAAAAAACTATAATTATTAATGAGTCATTAACTTATTTCACATATAAGAACCTTCATTATATTTGATTCATGTACTTTGATTTATTACGCCACGAGGCGTTCTACAATGGCAGGCACGGCTGTAATGGAGTGTGTTGTTCAATTTTATTCTCAACATTAAATTTGACGTCCATTTGACCGTCAAGTAAAAGTTCATTCGTAAATTTGACTTCTATTAGAATATCACTTAAATACATTCAGTTCTTTTTCTTGGAAAAGCCAATAAAAAAATAGTAATATCTTGGTCATGTAGTAATGTTTGGATCTTTTTTCTTTAATAAATATTTTTGAGACCGACACTATCACATAGCTAGACGATTCCATTTGCAATAAATCAATAGGAAAATGATAAAGAATTTAATGAAATTGTTGATTAAAGAGATTAAAAAATCAAACCTAAGAACCTTGAACTTGATATCTATTGATGTATTTCATATAAATAAATTTATTATAATATACTTATTAGTCCATGTCAAGGCAAGGTAACTATAGGATCAACTTTCTTATTACTCAATTATTTTTCCAACCAATCACAATCAACTATTTTTATTTCATATGGTCTATGCAATAATTGTGAACAATTTAACAAACACTTAGACAGAGACTAGTCACATTGCAACACTTTTATATTATATATATTTTTAATTGTTATTTTTTTACATGATTAAATAAGTGTCTCGTAATTATATCTCTAAGACATTTTAAATAGATGTATTTAAAATATCTCTAATAATTATGTTTAATAAATGCAGGATATTCGATTCAAAAATAATATTGGTAACGCATATGATCAACTAACTCATGCACCTAGTGTGCATGTGTCTACCGGAAAGGTTGGATTTCATTCCAGATGCATCCACTTTTGTAGTCTTTTTCAAAGCTTTATTGGGACAGGTGTTATTTAGTAGGGTATTGCGTTACTTCGCGCCTTCCCCGATATGGATCAGGATACCCATACATATAGCACCTGTAAATTGACGGGCTATGCCCTGTTTTTAGTGTTTTTTGACTTATTTTGGGGTCAACAATTGGAATCATAAATGCTTATACCCTAAATTTTCAGACTTAAAGACAAATAGAAAACTGTTAGTTTTAAATTATTTTATAGATGTCTGAAAAAGGCCGTCAAAAAAAATTTAATAAAAAAAAATTCAATCGACAATGAATGATTTAGATAATTTAATTTATTTTAAATAAATTAAATTTCGTTAGTAATGTCAACTAGAGGCCAACAATAATTGGATATTGATTTGTGTGAAATTCCGCCCAGTTGTTATTTCATTTTTTTTAAAATACCGTGTTATGCTCGCTAACACGCGCGCGCTAAGACATCCAACCTTTGTATCTGTTTGACTAAATTTATTAAGTGTTAGCTGTTATGAAATTATTTTATAAAGAAAAATAAGAGACATTTTTTTTATCAGCAGCACAACCAAGAAACCATCCATGCTTGGCGACAAAGGTTAAAATTTGGGGACGTTTTTTATGATTTTGACAATGGAATACTAACAAATATTTGGAATAACCGTCATATATAACTTGCGAGTTTTAAGGATGACCTTCATTTTTTATAAATAATTACATATAAATATATTAATATATATGAAAAATAATTAAATATATATAGAATAATCTTTCATATATTTTATTACGAGTAAAAATAACACTATTTTATTTTTTGGTAGAGTAATATTTTTAAATGACCATCACATAAATTTTGTTTGACAGGCATAGGTGGCCATCAAATTTAACCCCTGCTTGGCAATATATATATATATACATATATATGTAACTCGCCAATATTCCTCAACTTCATAGGTATGTTCCCCTTGCAGTTGGCACCATATACATTCAGCTTTGTGTGCATTTTTATATGCATTTGCCATCAGTCCAAACGAATCCATTATGGAGAATCTGAACCAGTGTTATAGGTGGCTTTTAAAAAGTTTACTTTACTTCCACTTTACACCCATTGATACTTAGTACTGATGCCGATTCATAGACGTTTTAAATTGCAGGAGGTAGGAGGACCCCTGCATAGCTGTTAAGGGGCCTTATGATTCTAGTGTTCAATTTTTTATTTTGAACGGTGGACCAGGGCAGGAGCAGGAGGTAGTTGGATAGGTTTAGTTAACTGTACCGTCCGAGTATATTTAAAAAGCTTGCAGAGAATATAGTTATAACTTCGATTGTCAATGCGTATACGATAGGGAACTTGATAATAATGAATAGTAGTGTATCCATAAATTAATAATTGACTTGCAAGCAGATGAAGCTTCTGTCCACGATCGTAACGGACATTCAATGGGAGCTAACATCCTTCTTGGCTGTATTCAATTCGCCTCAGTGGTTTTGGTTTAAAATTAAACATCCACGCCCCATAAAGTTGAGTGGAGGATGGGGTTCATTAATGAGATTTTACCATTTCACAGGGAGAGAGGTTCCCGAGCCAGATAGTGTATCTATTATTATTAACATCAAATTGCCACTGCCAGTGTTCATGCAGCTGGAAGCACTCTGCAGAATTTGAATAATGAGAGACCCTAATAATTTAAGGGAACAAGTTGCTGATTTGAGAAATGGTATTGCAGCGAGATTCAAAAGTTACAATCAGCCCTAGCCACATTTTAGAATCTACCAACGAAAATACAGAGGCATGGAGAGAGGGAAGTGATAAAGAAAAAGGGAAATAACGTACAACCCTGGCTTTGGAAAATGTTCATCTAGTCTAAAACTGCTACAAACTTCGCCCAGAAATGTGATTACACTTCATTTGGCTATGGACTGTCTTGCATTGCTTGTAAATGGTGATTGATTACCCTTCATTTGGCAATGGACCGTCTTGCATTGCGAGGAAATGTAATTGATTACCCTTCATTTGGCTATGGACCATCTTGTGGGAATTGTGATTGCCCTTCATCTGATTATGGACTCGTGGCATTCATTGTGGGTTCCTCGTAATAGTAGGGAGATAATTTTCCGGATTTACTGCTTGTCTTGGCCTTATGAAGTGGGTTGGCTTCCTGCAGCATCTCTACAACCCTCCTCATTGATGGCCTGTTGATGGGTAACACACTTGTGCATAGAAGTGCCACTTTGAGGACCATGGCCATTTCCTCCTTGAAGCCACCCACAAGTTTGGGATCCAACACTTCCTCGAACACATTCTTTTTCTCAATCCTGCTGCATACCCACTTGACAAGATCCTTGTTTTCTCCAAATGCAGGATCAACTGGTCGCCGCCCAGTCACTAACTCTAACAACACCACTCCAAAACTGTAGATGTCACTCTTTTCATTCACCTTGAGAGTGTAGGCATACTCTGCATAAACAAACATGTCAATTTTAGAGAGGTTAGAAATAATTCCGAAACAACCGTATTGTCATCCTTTTTCACTCAAGAAAACAAGTTGAATGCTCCTCAATTTAAGAAGAATCAGGAAACAAAATAGAATCTGTCGAAAGAAGAATCAAAGAACGAAGAACAATTCCACCTATCATACAACATAGAAACAATCAGAATCAAATCCACACAGAGGGCAACATATAATAAAAGCAATTCAGGAGGAAGGCAATCACAATTTTCATAGGGGGAAATGTAAAATAACACCAAATTCAAGTTTGAAAACAACAAATAAGATATTGGCTCAAATCTGGTTATTAAATGAGCATAAAAATTGACCTCAAAGTACTCAATAGAACAAGCACAGGATCAGCCTCAAATATCGATGTAGATGAACCACAGGATCCCATTCAAATAAACAAATTTGCGTTTCACTTCAAAGGAAAGGAAGCAGAACTTCAGCCTTCAAAGAAACTAGCAAGAAGAACCACAAGATCCCATTCAAATAAACAAAATCAACTTTAATTTCGGAGGGAAGAGAAGCAGAAGTTCAGAGAAGAGAAACAAGCAAGATGAACACCCAAACCCCTTCAAACAAAAATAAACAAGCATGAGCTCAGATTTAATAAGAAACAAACAAGAACAACAAGATCTCCTTTAAACAAAGTTCAAACAATACCAGCCTTGAATTTTCAAGAAAAACAAAACGGGGCCTCAGATTTTTAGAGGAAACAGCAGAGGAACACACCCTTGAAATTACAACCCTAGTCCTGAACCCATCACAATCACATTAAAATAATAGCAAAGCATTCCATATATCAGGAATTAATCAAGCACAACATAGCTTCAGACTTTATATGGGAATTACAACTGATTTTTTGAGCCATCTGCAGTTAAACAATCTGATATATGAAATTGAAGATAGTTCAGGGTTTGAATGGTGGTCTGTTCAATTTCCCAACATGGTGTCTAACCAGTGATGGATTTCCACTTTATTTTTATACATCGACCAGAGTGTGGATTGAGGAGGAATGTTGAAAGTATCGATCCACACTCGTTGAGAGAACCCTGCGAAGAATAAGAACAAATAGCTCTTAGTATTGCAGACCAAAGTCTCCATGTTCCAACATGGATCTAAAGATAGTGTTGGACTTTGTGGTCTAGAATACGATTTCATCTGTTAAGTTTAAGGCTTTAAGCAGGGGTGTTGGAGGTACCACTTCACAATCCTAGATACACGGATTTTCACTTTATTTTTACACATGGATTTAAGCAGGGGTGTTGGAGGTACCACTTCACAATCCTAGAGACATGGAAATTCCGACATGGATTTTCACCTTATTTTTACACATCGACCAGAGTGTGGATTGAGGAGGAATGTTGGAAGTATCAATCCACACTCCTTGAGAGAACCCTGCGAAGAAAGAACAAATAGCTCTTAGTATTGCAGACCAAAGTCTCCATGTTCCGACATGGATCCAAAGACAGTGTTGGACTTTTGGTCTAGAATACAATTTCATCTCTTGTGTAGTTTAAGGCTTTAAGCAGGGGTGTTGGAGGTATCACTTCACAATCCTAGAGACCCTCTACTAAGGGCAAATGGCTCAGTGGTAGTGCAGTGCAGCCCACTGAGCAAAGATTGAATCAAATGCCAAAAAATTCAGATTTTTATCAAAACAAAACTAAACAAGAAGCCAAGAATTTGTATCAAATATTTCTAATATAATTTAATATAAGTAAAAAATCAGCATTCGATCTTGGAGAATGCAAAGCAAGATTAAGAAAGCACAACATTAAAGTCATAAAACAGAACCAATTCATACAAAACACAGTCACAAGAATGGATTCACAAAGAATGCGCAGTACCGACCTGGAGCTATATACCCATAGGAACCAGCAATTGTAGACATGGAATCAGTCCCTTTGCCACAGCTCTCCAGAATTTTTGCAAGCCCAAAATCTGCCACATGAGCAACAAAATTTCCATCCAGCAAGATGTTATTGGACTTCACATCTCTGTGAGCAATTGCAGGCACACAGTCATGATGAAGATAAGCCAAACCCTGCGATGCCCCAACTGCAATCTTGTACCTTATAGGCCAATCCAGCACACTAGCCTTAGGCCCGTGAAGAAGATCCCCCAAGCTCCCATTAGGCATATACTCATAAACCAACAAATTAGAATCCCTATGAGTACAGCAGCACCAGAGCTTCACAATGTTCTTGTGTCTGATTTTACCCAATGTATCCACCTCTGCCTTGAACCCATTGTCATTGAAATCAGCCTCCTCGCGGCTTTTACCACTGCTCCAGAGCCTCTTGACAGCCACAGTCTCCCCATTGCTCAACGTAGCCTTGTAAACTTTACCAGCTCCTCCAGTCCCAATGACATTGTCTTCATCAAGGCAATCCAGAATCTCGTATTCACTGAATCCCAATCGATGAAAGGAAGTCAGCATCCACGAAGCCTTGTCCATAGAGGCTTTAGTTTTATTTTTGCTTTTGTTCTTACCCTCTGCAAGGGCAAAATTGCGGTATCTTCTGTAAAACCAGGCAAGACCCACTATCAAAATTATTCCCGCCAATGCAAAAATGCACCGCAGAAGCCATCCCGTGCCCCGGTGCCTGGCCGAACCACAAGTGACCGTGCCGTTCAATTGGGTTGTGCTGCACAGCCCAGGGTTTCCCAAAAAACTCCCATCATAAGCAGCATTTTCAAGCCCAGGAGGGACTGGCCCAGTTAATAGATTATCAGATACGTTGAAGGTATTCAGCTTTAAATTGCCCAGCTCCTTGGGGATCGGCCCGGTTAGAGCATTTTCGGAAAGATCGAGATATGTAAGCCCAGGCAAAGAGCCTAGAGCGCTGGGAATCGAACCGGTGAACTTGTTTTTTCTAAGATTGAGCTCGATAAGCTGCTGCCATGAAGTGATTTCAGTGAGAAGATTACCTGTTATCTCATTGTTGCTAAGGTCCAGCCTTCCGAGGCTCCGGATATTTGCCAAGCTCGGAGGCAGAGTACCGTTGAGTGAATTATCGCCAGCGAGGATCTCCGTGACGTTCCAGAGCTCGCCGATTTGAGCAGGAATGGCGCCAGAAAACTTGTTGCTGGTGATGTCGAGCTGTGAGAGATTTTTTGCGCCCGCAATTGAGGGAGAAATTGTGCCTTCGAAATTATTGTTCTGGAGCTCGAGCAGTGAAACATGAGGGAGCCCCCAAAGAGATTCGGGTACCGTGCCGCGAAAATCATTGAACCCCAACCTTAAGCGATTTAAGCTTGTGCAGCTTCCAAGAGTCTCAGGCAAAGCGCCTGAGAATCCATTGTCGAAGACACTGAGAATTTGAAGCATTTTTCCTTTGCAGAGATCAGGAGGAAGGCTGCCGGAAAGCAGATTACTTGCGAGGTCTAGGGTTTCCAGCGGAGAGTTCCGGCCGAGATTTTCCGGCAGGAAACCCGTTAACTTGTTCGTGAAGAGCTTTAATTCTATCAAGCTTGTAGATAACCCTAGACCTGGAGGAATCTTTCCAGTCAAATTATTTTCGTATAGGTTCAATGATTCAAGATCCAGGTCCCCGAGGCCTGCGGGAATCGAACCGTTGAGCATATTCATGGAAGCATCGAGGCGCTTAAGGGCTTTCAGGTCCCCCATTGCGCTTGGAATGGGGCCCGTCAAATTGTTGGAGTAAAGCTCGATCTGTACAACGTTCTTCAGCTTCGTGATGCTCTCGGGAATCCAACCGGTGAAGCGGTTTTGAGAAAGGTCGAAATTGATGAGTTTCGACAGATTTCCAAGCTCCGGAGGAATTTTTCCTCCGATGTTGCAGCCTGCTAGCCATAGAACTTGCAGGTTCGTCAAGTTCCCGAGCTCGGCAGGTAGATTTCCGGTCATTGGATTCCAGGCCAGGTTCAGCTCAACAAGACTCGTTAAATTTCCGAGATATGGCGGGATTGTGGAGTTCAAAAGATTGGCGGTGAGACTCAGAACTTGCAACTTTGGAAGGTTTCCGAACCCCGGCGGAATCGAGCCGCTGAAATTGTTGGCTGAAAGATCCAGGTGCTGCAAATTCGTGAGCTTGGAAATAAAATCCGGCAGCTCGCCGACAAGAAGATTTTGAGACAAATCCAGTCGCTCCAGCTTCTGGCAGACGTCTATATCTTGAGGAATCGAACCGTTGACGAAGTTGTTCTCGAAGGAAAGATTCTTGAGAGCGGGGAGCCTGCAAACAACTGTGGGGAACGGTCCCATGATGTTCGCGTTGGAAAGATCGATTGCTTCAACGTTTTCTCCAGTGGTATCGCAGGTAACTCCCGTCCAATTGCACGGAGAGGCGTCGCTCTTGTTCCAGTTGCTGAAATAGCCGTCCGGGTCATCAAAACCGCTCTTTAAATCCATCAAAACAAGTACGTCTGGAGATTCTTGAGCGGCAGAAAAGCAGGACATCAAAACCAGGCCAAAAACAACGAAATGCAGCCAAAAGCGCGCGGCTTGCCCCGCCATTTTGAATCCCATGGCTTCTATAATCTTCACAAAATTACGTTCTTTGAACTCCGGGGCTTCAGCACATCTTCAGAAGATGTAAAAACAGACCAATGGTTTTACAAACCATCGACGATTTCTCGTTTCTCAAGAAACCGAGCGAATTCCTCGTTTCTGCTTTTGTAGACTTCAAAACTTCGGGACTTGCGCAAACTGGCCAGAGCTTCACACAACATGCAAAGACATCGACGATTTTTTAAAAACTTCACCAAACCAAAGGAATTATTCAATTCTGCTTGTGTAAAATGCCAACTGCTAAGCTGGAGAACATTACTTGAAGATCTAACCAAAGCTCGACAGACGAAGTTCTTGCGATTTCCAAAAACTTCGACTTCTGTCAAACACAATGCTAAAACAAGCCAATGCGAAACGCTTCGGCGATTTCGAAATATTGTCTCGAAACCAAACGAATTATTCGTTTGCCCTCGTGTAAACTGCAATGCTTTGGCACATATTTTGAGAATTCGTACTCACATCCCAAAAGCTTTGAGACAACTAAACACTCTGCCTTCAGCTTGGAACAATTTCGAAAAAAGACCATCCGGCATTTAAAAGCGCCAACAAACCCCTCGCCGTAAAGCTCATGAAACCGCGGTTGGGGAACAGTACGTCTGCCGTCCAGAATCGCCAAAGGCCGGCTGCCATTGTCGACCTTAAAGCCTTCCAAACCCTAACCGTATGTTATATGCCAATAGTACACAGCCATGACTCCAAACATAAAAATACACCCGTCACGTACAGGACAATTTTCCGTGACATAATTAATTGACGTTAACTTGTATTACCCCTTTACTTACGAATTACGACCCTTGGACGACCGGAATCTCCTCCGGATGCGACGCTTTTTTGACCGGCTTCCTCGCCCGTGAAATCATGCAGCTGACCGGGTCAACTGGTCAAAGACAACCATAAATAAACATAACTATATATGACAACCTTCTGGATATTTACACCTACGACTGACGCTCCTATCTAAATAATTTAGAGATTTTTGAATATATATATATACGGCGTATATACGATGTCAGACGTATAGTATCATTTATTATGCCGGTGAAAACTTTGTTATTACTGCCGCCCGGCGCCCGGAACATTTGGGCCCTTTGTATTCATTATTAGTTAAGATTGTTGGTCGTCATCATTTATGTGGGGCCCTTGCGCTGTGTAATGATGTGGCAGCCATGTCAGCGCTGGTGACACCCGCAAGGCGGTTTGTCGCAATGATTCATCCTATCTCTCGTAGCCTTTTGCAAAAATTTAAAATTACAATAGGTAAGTTACTGCTGGATTTTGCAAGCGTTTTTTTAAGTTATTTTAGATGTTAAAATACAGCGATTTTTGAAATATGACCATCATGATTGGTAGGTAAATATATTAATTTAAATGACACGTATATTCAAAAGTTCACTCTTTTATAATAATTAATAAAATTAATGTTACACTACACATTATAAATTTGTGAGATGTGACAAATACAATATACATGAAAATAGAAACTTTAAAATCTAAGTAAAACAGAAATAGTAGAATTATCTTAATATATGCTTAATTTAAAATCACAATAGGGTGTTGGATTTTGCAAAGCGTTTAGACGTTTTTTAGTCACTTTGGATGTTAAAATACAACCACTTTTGAAATATGACCGCCATGGTTGAGAGGTAAATATATAATTTAAACGTCTATATATATAAAGTTAATAAATTAAATGTTACACTGCACATTATAAATTTGTGAGATTTATGTGACAAATACAACATAAATAAAAATAGAAACTTTGAAATGTAAATAAAATAGAAATAGTAGAATTATGTTAATATATGCTTAATATATTATTAATGAAATATAAACATCTTCATATCTTATTGATAAAATAGAAACATATATTAACTTTTGATTTTTGATTAGTTTTGTTTGATTTATTTTTTATCTTTATCTGATTTCTTGATTTTGATTTGTAATTGTTTTTTTATTTTTATTTGTTTGATTTCTTACAAATAAAGATTCGTAGTGAACTACTTGCATTGGATTTGAGATTTTGCAAAAAAAAAAAAGTGAAATTTGAAGATTGAGCTTGCAAACCGAGAAGTTGGAAGTTGGAAGCTCAAACTCATTTTCTATAGAATTACAAGTTTGGATGCATTAGTGATTATGAGTGAGTCATTTCTATCATTTTTTTAACAATTTCTTTTAAAAATTGGAGTTTGAAATTTTGTTTTAATATTCTCATAAACTTTAATGATGTTTATGCATCTTCAAATTAATTAGAGCAACATTAATTTTTGTGGGAACAAAATAAATATGTGAAAAACTATGAAATTGATTAGTTCAATTTATTATTAAGAATTACATAAAAGTCATACAACTATGAGAGGATATTACAAAAAACAACAACATCCATATAAAATTGTTATAGCAGCAACTTGGCACAGAGCATAATATATAAATATGTTTACAATGATTCAGAATTGTGAACCAATTAACTATCAAGAATGTCAAATAATAAAATTGAACATATCTAATGTAAATTGTCTGTGGGTTACGAAGAAAATTATCTTTCTTCTTTTCATAAACCGTAGACGTATGAAACAATTAGCAAATCAATAGAATAGTTTCTTCAATTCTTGTATTAAATTTCTCTTTCAAGAAGAGTTATGATAATGAATTCAAACTTGAGTGTGTTAGAAAGGCTATTTATGCCCTGCTCTCCCACACAAAGTTGAGATACACATCTTTTTTTAAAGATTCAAACCTCACAAATACAAAGTTCTCGCTGCAATACAATATAGGAAAGTAATTTTTAATTTTTTACCAAATATACAGTAACAAAAAAAAGTAGACTGATATCCAAAAACAATTTAATGTGTATATTAAATTTTAAACACCAACGACATCCATAAAATTTTTCCAACCCTCAAGTGTAACATGTAACATTGAACGTCAAATTCCAAAAGTCCCCAATGTACTCTCTATATATTTCATTTGTTTTTTCAATAGGAAAAACCAAAAATAGGTCGTCAAGGGTGAGGGAGGGGTACTTGTTCTTGGGGAATGGGGACGTTAGGTTGATCAAATTTCACGTATCTTTCTATCTTTTCATGTAGCTTTCCGAGGGGGGCCGAGGGCAAGTAAAACAAGGGTATATATCACATCTGAAAAAGGCATGAATGATTAAGGCCTCTGGAAACATCTCCCTTTCACCGTAGGTCCTCTGAATGTCTACTTACCATCCAACACAAGCACAAACAAATGCCCTCAAATTCATGCAAACTTTTTATCCCTTAAAAAAGGATTGATAAGTAACACCTGAAAAGACAGATGCATGATAAGGCAGGCAGGCCCCTTTGGGAGGTACAAATGTGGGCGCAATCTCTAATGCGTGAGAATAAAACTACCGACTGTGCCTGCCACTGGCACGCATGAATACTTGCTATAAAGTGTCAATAGTGAGATCATGTTAAGCGTGGAAATTAATGGTTGTTGGGATCTATAATGTCTTCTAATAATAATAATAAATGGGCTTTGCACTAGATTAAGTGAGTGGATGCTTACTTGATTCATATTTATATTGGGAAGATCATGAGTGCTTATGAATTCATGGGAGACCACATATCTAACACAATCTCTTTGTGATATATACACTAATGTGTGTTTGGGTAAATGGGTTACAACTAATTTTAACACAAAAAATATATATATATATTATTTTTAAATTCGTTTAGTTTAAGAGTTCTAAGTGCTCTATGTAATATTTGGAAGTAAAATCTCTTTTTCAATTTTCCAAAACATTCATATCGTGACATAACATTTTTTTTCAATTTTCAAAAACATTCATATCATGACATTTATATTTGGGAACATAGTGCTTAAGCCACTTATTCTTAAATATTTTGACATTGACTATAAGTTGTCAAGTTGTCAAGATTATGTTACGAAAAAGGTTTAGCTCTCAATTGTAGAGATTACTACATTGTAACACTTTCTTATTGTTTTGGAATTCAACAACATGTTTGGCAACGCAACACTAGTGCCTCATGTAAACCATCATATCTTTAGTGGCTTTAGTGTTTTTTACAAACTAAGTGTATGGTGGCAATTATACAAAGGGTGAAAGAGGAGGAGGGTAATAACTATATAGCACTAATTGTTAATGTATCATACATCAATGGGAGTGTCGATAATTGTCCATAAAAATCGTAAACAATAAAAAGAAAATTAGCGCCCCATAAATGTTGGTGCCCTAGACAACTACGTACTTTGTTTACGCCTTAATCTGGCCCTAATAGAATAATATAAAAACCAAAGTCTTTTCAATTATTTAAAATTTAAGATTATAGAGCAACATATATAGGGTATTACAACTTATTTTCTCTTCAGCTGCATGTTGATGTGGCATTCTAGTGTGCTTAGAAAGAGAACTTCTTCAAACCTTAATTAGGTGGCAAAACATTCAAGCTTAAAGACAGTAATATATATTTCCAAGTGTGTCAATGAGAGAGTTTATACTTGCTTATATAGGGTTCTGCAGGTAAATTATCGAGGAAAGGGTGACCCAAAGGGAGCAAAGGACCCATCAAATAATGTGAAACTAAAAACAAAGATGGAGGATGTGTCAGTGTAAAACCATACCAAAATGAAAATTGGAGTTTGCATCTTGTCAATTGGAATTTATAGATGGATTTTATGCATTGTACACTCTTAGAATTTATCAATGTATCAATGTGTATGAATAAGCAAGATAGATAAGAGATGGTAGACCTCATGATGTACTAAGTGGGGATAGAAAAAATGTGTTTATCTTAGCAAGAGTGCACTGTCAAAACCAACAATGTCAAAGAGTAAATTATCAATTTTGAGTGTCTACAATCCCAAATCTCATATTTCTAAGTGCTTAGATCAAATTTGTGTACTTCAAGTACCCTCTTTTAATATAGTTTTGAAAAATGCTTGATTAAAAGAAAATGCAAACTTCATGTCTCAATCATAGGTTAGTTGTTGTGAAATATTGAGTGTCAATGTGCCTATCTATATGAAAGGTCTACAATCACATGGCAAAGGTGCATAGAAAAATGATTGATAATGGTGTATATAAATATGTAAATTGAATTTATGAAATTATATATTTGTAATACATGTAATAAAGTGAAATGTGAGCTAAAATGACTAGACCCGATTGAGTATGTTTAACCATGCCCCCATTTTGTTGAATATGACTATTGTCATAGGGCTTTTCTCTTTATAAAGTGAGTGTTATCATTTGCTAACTTAATGGCCTTGCTTGTAACTTGAAATATGTTTGTTAACATAATAACAATACTAGTAGTTTGTGTGCTAACTTAATAACCTTCTATGTAGCTTACTTGCTAAAGTCATATCGTTGGATGTAGCGTATGTGTTAACTAAATAACCTATTTAGTAGATAAACATGTCTTTAAAATTTATGGGTTATTGAGGCCAATTGGCAATTTACTCTTTGACATTATTGGTTTTTGCAATGCACTCTTGCTAAGATAAACACAACCTTCATGCTTAGTACATTCTAGATGTCTCTTGTCTAGCTTTTATATCCTACATACTGATATGTCAACATTTTGAGAGTACAATGCATAAAATCCATATAACTAAGTCAACCTAACATGATGCAAACTTCATTTAACATGTGTTTTCATTCCTGGCCAAAGCCATATAATTTAGTCAAGAATTTATATCCAGTATTGAATTTTCTATATGGTATTGCATCAATATATCCTCCACCTTTGATTTCAATTCCAAAGTCTTTTATGGGTCCTTTACTCCCTCTGGTCGGCCTTTCTTCGATAATTCATCTTCAGAACCATATATAAGAAAAGTTAACACTACCTCATTTTATAATCTAGAAAGCTTATGACACTACATTGATACACTCATTCCCAACACTTGCAAAAGGCACCCAAGACTCCCTAAATCTCACAAAGCACATCTAAAATCATTAGGGTAAAAATATCTACATGTTTTAAGCTTCTTACCAGGTCAATCCATCAGTTCTCTCTCATCCACAAGCACTCAAACATCCCTTCTCCAAGTATTTTAGCAAGAGCCAAACTCAACTCAAACATTGTCAAAGAAGTTGTCAAATCTAGTTGCATTCATTCAAATATCACATGCTAGGTGGAGAATGACATGTGGTTTGAGGCCTCTTCATAGTAGTGCCAATTTCGAAAGTGCATGAGGGTGCCCACAACCCAACTAATGTTTGTTTTATAGGGCTTCCCATCCATGGTTAGGGTTTGAGATATCATTAAAAATATTTAGAGAGCTTCACAACATGACCGAAAACTAGGGTTTGACAATGAAAAACATTTCCACGTAGGTGAAAATCTCAAAAGTTACAAACCTAGAAACCAAGTAGGTCCAAGACTGTAAAAAGGGTCAAGACCATATAAAATGGTCTTGGAAAAGTTGTACGGTCCTACCCAAGATTAGTTTCTAGTCACAATTCCCGAATGAAGCATCTTCAGTTTCAAATCTTATATTTCAATAGTGTGCATTCCAAAACTTCCTAGATCCATCTATAAATCAACTAAGTGCACTCATCCTCTTGTGTTTTCAATTTCATATCTAGTTTCATATACATTAGTTGCAAGTATTAATGTGTTGTTATGATATTACATAATTAATGTTGGAAGTTAATTAATCATAATAACCTCGTGTAGCTCCCCTTACATCCTTTAGTGTACTTAATTCACTAATTCTTAGATTTCACATAATCTAATAAGGGTGTAAACATTTTGGTGAACCCAACTCATGAATCAATCTTTTCTATGTTCTTCTCTTTACTTTTTGTGTTGTATATATCTTCCTATTATATCTCATCATTTCATTATTTCCAATGTTCTATGATATTCACATCATATCTTGTAAGCCCACATACTCATACTTGGGGTTACAAAGGAAACCCCTTTTTCACATCCTTCTTTTATCCTATAATGGGGTTCCTAATGTTTGGCCTTATTATACTATTGATATATTTTCCAATGTTGTCTTCACTATTAACGTAGATCCTCTACAAGGTGAAGGATCCAATAATAACCCTAATACTCACTCTCATGATCTTCCCAAAGATGAGGCACAACACCTTACACACTTCTTACAAGAGAATCCCATTAATATTTATATTATTATCTATGGTGCAAGAGATCAAAATAAGCATGCTTCATTATATCATATAGAGACATATACTATCCCTACATCTATGGTGCCTACATCCTTAGGGGAACATTAATCTATACAATACAAAATGTCTCTATGTCTATTTCTATAACCAATATTGTTGCTACATATCCTTTATGCACTCATAATGGTTTGCACACTTCTTCATCTAGCACACAAGCTCTTGAAACCCTTGTTCATACATTACAAGCTCAAATATTACAATTACAACAAGGTTGTATCTACTTCTTCTCATGCTATCAGGATTATACACAGTTGCTTCATAACCCACTTCACCAGAAGTGGTTTCTTACCCATTTCCTATTGGTTTATTGCTCCTAAACTCCCTATCTATGGAGGCAAAGGGGATCTCGTCGAACATATTCAATCATTTCATATGGATTTCTTTGAATATGCCTCTTAGGACATCTTACTCACCAAGCTCTTCCCTAGAATTCTTAAGGACTTTGCAATACAATGGTTCTATGATCTCCCCACACATTTTATGCACTCATTTACTACTTTGGAAAATCAAGTTTTGGCACAAATCTCTATCAACATTGGGGACAAGGTTTCTTATTATAAACTATCTAAAATATCAACAAGGATCTAATGAACCTATCAATGATTATGTCTTATGCTATACAAGACTATGCTTGGTAAGATGAGAAATATCTTAACTAACAGTGAATTAAAATACCTCTTTACAAAAACCTTGCTTTATCCTTTGCAATAATTGGTCATATTTGAAAAATCGCGATATTTTGAGCATCTATATCATACACTCAAAGAGCATGAAGCTAAGTTGTTACATATGAAAAAACTTGAGCACATTGTTAGCACTCATTCTAATACCTATAATGCCAAGTTTCCAAGAAAATCCACATTCAAAGGCAAGACTAATGATATCAAGGCCACTTTTAAAGATAGTATCAATGTTATTTCTCAACCAACTTAAGCTCCAAATTCAACCCACACGACAAAAATTTACTCACTTACCATATGCCCCACACATTATATTGAAATAATTTCTTGAGTGTAATCTCATGTCTCTCCCTCCACCATTTGAGGTTGATATGAGCAAGCCTCAAAGTAAAAGTTTTGATGTCAATGATTACTATTATTATAGATGTATTGGTTTCCTCACTGATAAATGTATCAAGCTTCATCATGTTATTCAAGATCTTATCGATTCAAACACCATTGAATGGGATGATCCCATTGAATCTTCTAGCCAACCAATGATAATTCCAAATTAAAAATATTCAATGATCCACTTCCTAAGCATGAAAATGAAAAATCTACTTCAAAAGTGCACAACACTTATCATGCAGTTCCACCACTACCCTCTTATGATCAACCTTTGGATGTAATGATTGACACTGTCACTCATACATCATCTCATATATTGCTTATCACTTTCAATGAATTTGATATAGATGACACGTTTGTTTCAAGATACTCTTATCATCCTTGTCTCTATTAATCAAGTACATATACATGGTGTTTTGGTTTATCAACATAACAAGGATAATGTATTCTCTCTCATTCTACTTCAATCTCTTAACATTTTACATAAATATCACATTCAATATCTAATCCTCACTACCAATGTATTAATCTACCTATCATTTTGGTTCTATCACTACATCAATTTCATTCTTGGTTGTTTCTTCTCTTATCTCTAGTGCATTATGTTTAGGTCTCCCTTAGATACAATCTCTTAGGGTTATTCCATCAGTCATTCACCAATGTGTCAAGTTTATTCATAATCAACATGTTTTCATAATTAGAGGTATTCCCTTTGAGGATCCTTCTCCTAGATTGTGTAGTCACTCTTCTGTAGTTCCTATTCCTACCCCTAGTACATCTAGGAATAGGTATTTGGTTTCACACATTATCCCTAATATCCCTATCACTTCTAGGTTCTTTCCTAGGCCCTTGATTATACTCATTATCTATAGATATTCTATCCCTCCCAGGTCTTCCAATAGGCCTTTGGTTGTACAAACTTCCTCTCATGGATCTAGTCCTCTTAGGTCTCCCGAAAGGCCTTTGATTGCACACACTTCCTATCATGGCTCTAGCTCTCATAGGTCTCCTCACAGGCCTTCAGTTTCACACATTTTTTCACAATTCATCATTTCATCGCAAACCTCGTATCAGTCCTATAGTGCATATCTCCCTCCATACAATTCTCACTAGTATTCTAGTGCCCATGGTATGTAGCTCTTGTACTCAATTCTTTAGTCCTCTACACAAGGTTCACTTTGCATACTACCCATGCATCTACTTTGTATCCCAAGACCTTCTTTGCCAAACATTACTACATTGTACCACTTACATTGACTCACAATTGAGGCCCAAGCCTCCCTCTTCCTCAAAAGTTGCTCCACCTCTTGAGGAGGTTCTCATTACATAGTTTTCATGATACTCCCTCTTTCTTGTACATAATAAGAATTCAAAAAACAAAAAAAAAAACATAGTTTAAAAATACAAAAACATTCATATATTTACAAAACTACAACATCGAGACCTATACACTTAGATGGAGTTGTTAGCAATTTGCACTACACATGTTTTTTGTCACTATAAATTTGATAAATAGCATATCTTTTTACTCTTTACACACATGAATTCACATGGTATATTGAATTTGATACATGACATACATAAGTGGTACATGATGACAAGTGTTGTTGGACCCTTTACCTAGACTTCCTATACATATTGGGGCATTTATTATACACTACAAGATATGTGTTATTGTTTCTATTATAGTTCCTTTCTACTTCCTCATTATGCTTGATTACATTTATTGTGTACATGTTATATTTTGAGCTAACATGACTAATAACACATGGGTCTTGTGTAGAATTGACACCTCTTACTTCACATGTCTCTTTTTATATCAGTTTTTGTATCATTTCATAATTTTCTGACATTATTAATTTTTCATACATGTTTGTTGTGTTAGTTGTTACTTGTTTGTTTCATTGATTTGTGACCTGAGTGTCTTGTTTGTCTTGTGACACCGTGGGTGTCCCATGTTTGTGGATTCTATTCCTATCTTTCATGCTCTTTTTTCCATCCTACAGGCCTTGATTGTCTTGTGTATACATGTGGGTGTCCCATGTTTGCATCTCTACACCTTTTGTGTGACATTATTTTCATACTATTGAACTTCATTGTTGATGCACTTTTTTTCTTATACATGCCCTTATTACTATTTGTTTATCTCTATTGTTTCTATTTTTTATATTATTCTTCTTATTGTGTGTCATGGTTTCCACCATGTGCAAAACATCCTTTCTACAGGTGTAAGTTCTTCAAGGTGGCCACCTCTTCAACGTCCTACACTCTTCTATAGCTTCTTATACATCTAGTACATGGGAATACATCTATTTTTTTTAGCCACGTGCTCAACATGGTTTTGTACACATGTAACTTAAAAGAGGGGACATTCATTTTTGGTATATTATACACCTATAATAGACACACACATAGAATTATGGGATACAACATATAGGTACAAAATAGGTTATAAGTACTCAAAAACAAATTCAAGCACAAAAATCATAGAAATTAGTGCATAGGTTTAAAATTGTACACTTTGGTCAGGACCATGCATATAGCTCTAACTGACCCTTCCACATGGTTTTTTTTAAAGGGAAACTTTACATCAACTTTCTCATAAGTTTTTAGATTTCTACATATAGGTAAAAGTTTCTAACACAATTTCATATCTAGTTCACTTAGTTCAAATAAATTACCATGGGCGTGAACTACTTCACTCCTTTACCTCATCACTCAATTTCTATTACAACTTCAGAAATCTTGGTGGCACGGGTCTCCTTTCTTCATCTACATTTCATTACATTACATAGTTTCTACTCAATTGTGTGGCACATAGGAATGGGCATGGGGACATTCATTCTCTTTTCTACTGTTTTTCCTAATTTGTAAAATTTGGCCTAGATCCATCTATAATGGTGGTGGTCCATGTGGGGTTTTAGAAAAGGTATTGAAGTGGTTAACTTCTAATCTTAGGAAATCCTATTCCTTTCTTCTTACTATTTAAAAGGGGAAGGTATTAGAGTTGTTGAATAACTTTGATATATTGGTCATTATTCCTTCACGATATGCTTTGGTACTTCACATCTTCCTCTATCTATCCTTTGTTTCCATGTTGGGTTGCATGTACACCTAACACTCCAGCTATCTTTGGCACAATTGGGGATTGATCACCCTCAGTCCCTCAATAATTTTAGGAATGCCAAATCTTCAATTAAAAATCAAATCACAAGAGATTATTATCCTCTACAAAACATAACATAGATGTAGTCCTTCCTTCTTTACATCTCTTCATTTCATGTTTATGCAAATACAAATCTTTCCTGTTAAAATTTACATTTGAGTTAAAATTCATTTTTTTAACATGGACATTAACTACACTCAGTGTTGCAAGTTTCATCATGGAACATGCCAACACCAAACACAATAGGAATCTGCAAAGAAAATTATGAGTGAAGACAAAATGTGTCCACACACTCGGGTATCTTTTCTTGTAAGCATGTAATTTTAATTTCATACTTAAAGGGGGGTAAGTGTAGATACTCAAATTTGACAATTTACTCTTTGACAATGTTGATTTTTTACAATGCACACTTGTTAAGATAAACACAACCTTTATATTCCTTCTTAGTACATTATGAGGTCTCTTTTCTAGTTTCTTTATCCTCACACACTGATATTCCGACACATTCTAAGAGTATAATGCGTAAATATACTAAGTCAATATAACATGATGAAAACTTCATTTAACATGTTTTCCATCCCTAATTAATGTCGTATAATTTAGTCAAGACTTTATATCTGGTCATGACCTATTTGTACAATTTTAAATTATTTAATGGGTCCTTTACTCCCTATTGGTCAGTTATTCTTCAATAATTCATCTTCATAACCCTATGTAAGAAAAATAACACTACCTCATCCACTAACCTAAAAATATTATGGAACTACATTGATACACTCATTTCCAACACTTACAAAAGGAACCCAAAAATCCAGTGAGGTCTCACATTGTGTATAATGAACTACAATCATGTAGTAGATGGGTCCATTGACAAGTGTAAATCTCGACTATGTATGAAAAATAATTTTTATCAGGTTGAAGATGTTGATTAAATCTGAAACTCTTTTCTCATAATTGAACTAAAATTAATCCCTTCTCAGCTAGTACTCTACTTGGTTGCAACATCTAGGATGACTCAATTCCACTAGCATGGATTTAAAGAAGCTTCCAAATCTAGTTACATTTATTCAGATATCACATGTTAGGTAGAGAACGCCATGTAGTTTGAGGCCTCTTTAGGGTCCATGGATAATGTTGAACGGTCCAATTAGGGTGACCATGTAAACCTGAACTAATGTATTGTATGTCTTAAAGCATGCTCCTTATACTTGGTATGAAAATATTTACATGTTTCTTATCAATCATAGTTTTATATGGTATTCCTCCGATCCTATATTATGACACTAAGAAATTAATTATGGACAATAACATACATCTAGTCCTATGTGTCGATGACTTAGTCATCACATGAGATTGTAAAACCATAATAGATTCATGCTTTTAAAGTATGTTTGAAGAAGTATTTTTAAGTGAATGATTTTGTTTTCTATATTTTCCTAGGTATTTAAATTTTACAGTTTGAAAAAATTATTTTCATCCATCAATCCAAATATGCTCAATATATTATCTTCCACTTTAACATGGAAAAACTACAAGTCCACACCGACTCCTTTTCAATCAAGGGCCAAGATTTCTACCAAATATTCTACTCCTTTCATTGATGTGACACTCTAAAAGATGTTGTTTGGAATCATAATCTACATGAATCATACACATCTTGATATAATTTCATATGAAGGCCAACCCGTGGTGAAAGTATTGACCCATAAAAGGATATAAAATTTAAAAAGTGACTGTTGTGTAATTATACATACCCAAAAAATTACATGGTGCAAAACTTAAACGTAATACATATTTGATGATGAAAAATCTACTTCCAAGACAAGAACAAGATCCATATCCCCCCATCTCCCATTTACACTCCTAATTCTTACTCAGCCAAGCCTCTTCACCTTGCTTATAAACTACCAATTTGCTTACTAAGCTGTTTGTATTGTAATTTTTCCCTACCCTTTACAGGAAGTTGCAAACCACCCCTAAAGATAAAGCAGTGGTTGTGAAAATGACCCTCTAGAAATAGGGGAGGTTTTTTCACCACATAAATCAAAACTAGAACACATGTTTTTAAATGTGTGTTTTGATTATGATTTATTTTCTACCAATTTACTTTGTCAAATATGTTAAAAACAAACTCATTGGAATGGCATTTGCATTCTCCTCCCTTCTTGCTAAAAGTAACTTGTTGAATTATTCCCCATTAAATGAGTCAATCACTCTTGTTTGACATGCGTATTTAGACTTATTCTTCTCCAATGGTTTACAAATATTCCACATTAGTTTATATAACGGGTTAAAAATTTTAAGTTTTGAGAGGTGTTGTGATATTGAATTTTGGAGAGGTTCTTTTATAGACAACCAATTATTTGTCTTGCTTTCCTATTGCTCATATTACAACCATCATTCTTCATACTAGACTAGCCATCTTGTTTTCTTTATTTCTTTCCATCAGCCATTGATTTTATCACTCTAATTACTTATAATTCACATATTTGAAGACATATGAAGTTGAGGAAACAAAAAATATATCACCAAAAATACTAGGACAAGCTACAACAACATTGTAGTGACAAGGTTGAGGATGCATTTCATTTATTTTAAAATTTTAATATAAGTATTACCTTTTGAAATCAAGAAATATAATTTTAGTGTTATTTGGAATAAAAAATATAATCACTTCCAATGTGCATATGCTATGCCTGTATTTGTTTTAGAAGATTTATTATGATAAAGATTCTACCTTGGATAATATTTTCCTGGCTTATCCATGTGGATATGCTCAGGAAAGTGGTTGGAGGAAGAAGTGAAGAAATCCTTATATCTTATAATCTTCTATTTTTATTTATTTATTTGAATTAGATTGTAAGTAGTTCACCAAGGGAAAGTTTTCTCAGAAGAAAGGAAATAAATTTTGAGAAGCTCTTGAAAAATATAGGTAGAATCTCTGCTACATGAAGATTTACTTTTGTGAAATTCACAATATTTGAATGCTTCCCCATTACAATTAGTATTTAAAACCCCTTGCAATAAAAAAATAACTGCATTTGATTGTTCATTATTTAGTTTATTTTAATTAGAAGAAGCAATTAATTTGGTTGTAGTTATTTGTTCATTTTTAGAGTATATATATCTTATTTTAATTTAAATAATCAGGAAAAGATAAAAATATTAGTTAGTTAATTAGTATTAATCCATTCCTTTCAAAGATCCTCTCAAAACACAAAAATATAGATTAAATTAGTTTCATTTATTTTATTTAATTACTTGAAAAGGAATTTGATAAACTAAAGGGATAAATTCATCTTTTTGTTTAATTGAAGCTTTTATTTTCATTATTCTTTCATTGTTAGGATTTAATGTAATCTAGTTACTAAAATTAAAACAACAAACCTAGTTATAAGGAATTTACGCTACTAGTTTATATCCTCTAACTAACATTTGACTACCCATTAAGTTTCTTTTGTTCTCACTCACGAGTTGATGACCACACATGACCATTTATTGTATGGATCAACCTCAGGAGAATCTTTGAACCAATAATTAACCCATTGAGTATCAACCTAAACTAGTGGATAAATAGACTCAAGATTACTTGCACTAGTTTTCCACTCTACTCTCTTTCCCCATAAATCATCAGGAAACTTGAAAATAGAAAAAAAATAATTTTCCATAGTTGAACAATTTTTGTCCAATCAAGCAAACCAAGTTAGAAACCTAAGTACTTAGAGTTTACTCATTTTTGTGCATCGTCTGCATTCTTGTATGACCCTCACTAGAGAGAAGTATTTAGATATGAATTGAAATTATACAAGAGTCCATCAATTAGGATGAAGAATATTCAATCTAACTAAAATATATCGGGAATTACACACAATCATTATCCTTGATCCTAGTATTCCACAAACAAAAATAAGATGAGTTTTCACTATCCTTAATGAGTAAGTTTCATACTTGCAATTTGATTAATTAAGAGTTGTTTGACCTTTGAATCTCGATCCTTAGTCATCTCCACATATTTTATATTTACTGCTTTACACCTACTCACACTCATCATATCTTCTACATTTTAAATGTCTCGACCTAACCTCAAGATTTTGAGTACATAAGAACACATGTGTTACTTTTCCTATGTACAATGTAATTAGCTGGAATTGTAAATCCTTTTTTGGACCAAATTTTGGTTTATTTGGTCATTACTTAATGATTTGGTCAAGGAGAGATGTATGAAATTGTTAGAAGTGTTATGTATAATAATCATGAGTAATGGATTACTTGTGACTAATGTAAACATTTGTTTGAGTGATTGAGAAGTACAATGAGGAGAGAAAATATTATAGTAGGATATAATAGATAGGATTAGAATAAGTGCACATGTCATGATTTAAGAATTAAACCAATAATGATATTACAAATTGGTAAATTACTAAATTTAGGTGTCTACATCCCCTCGTTTAATCTAGGAAATGAAAATTACTTTCTTATAGGAAAATATACACGAGTGTGTAAACACACATTGTATTTTCTTGATTGTTTGATTACTTGAGATTATTGGGTGGTTGCAAGATTCAAAGAAAAAATTTACAACATAGAGTGTAGTCAACATCCATATAGAAAGAATTTAACTTTTAACACTAGATTAAAATAGAACTTGAAATTTGAAATTGAAAGTGAAAAAATCATGGAAGAAGTACACCTATCTTCCCTATTGAAAAATAGGTTCCTATTTAGAAAACTTTGACAGAGGATTAAGATTGTTCCATTAGAGGATTGGGGTGATTAGTCCCCAATTTTTGGGAGTACCTAGAACCAAAGTAGGAATTGGTCGTCCCAACACCAAAGCAACCAAAAGAGTTTAGATAGTGGAAAATGGTTGGGCATATTGCTATCCCAAATCCCTTTAAAAAAGAATGAGGGAAGGGTTTCCTAAGGCATTTAGTTAGCCTATATAACATTAGAAAAATTGAGTGAGAGGATGGGTTACTATACGTCCCCAAAATTTTAGGGTACTACATCGCCAGAACAATGTTACACATGCCCTAATGATGATATAAGTCTCCTTGCAAGGTGTTCGGAATCCAGAAAGGCTCGCCAAGTATATGCTTATATCCCGCATGCCTCGCTCAGCGTCTACATGCTTTGTTTTTCCCTTCCCCCCCTTTCTTCTTGTGGTTTTGTCTTCAGTGACAGAACCACCGCCCTTCCTGGGCGGCAGTCCCGTGACTGCCGCCTAGGACAGGGTGGCAATCCCATAATCGCCACCCTGAACAGGGCGGTGGTTTTATTCACATTTTCCAGATTCCTCTGAGGATCACGTCAAACGTAAATCTTCAAATTTACATGCTTTCTTCAGCCACTTTGGCTTGCATTAATGTTTTCTGCTCCCTGTGAATAGTGTTTTTCATTTGTTTATAGTAAAAGAGATCAAATGGGAGTTACCCTCTGGTAAATGCATTGCTTATAAATAGCCAGCTTGTTTTCAAGTAAATGGCCCCTCATCCTCTCAATTCTCATGTTTAGTTTTTCAATTCCTTACTTAGAATTCTGTTAGTTTCATGTTTTGCTTCCATTGTTGGCATTTTGGAGGTAATATCATCTTCTTGTTTCAAGTCTCGTTTCATTGCTACTGCATGCAGTTAGTTTAACATAGAATAGCCTCATTTCTAGACTCGAATCCACTAAAGTTGCAGGTTTTGTTTTGTCACAAGGATAGTTTCCAAAACTCTTGGTACATTTGTGTTGTATTCCCGTAGTAAATCCTATTAGGAATTACATAGTCAAGCTCTGTTCACTTGCACTATCCCTCTCCTATTCACATTGTATTCGGTCTATATCCAAAGTTTCCATTGTTTGAATGCTATCTTCTATTGATACTATCATATACATGCTTTTATGGATTCATGAGGACACGAAGGAACGAGAAAATCACACTGAGGGGATGAAATCACACACAACTAGATTTACCACTGTCTGTAAATGCTAGGTTTGGGCTATCAAAGTTCTAGTTACGACATATCAAATAGAGTATAGAATTATTTTATTTCAGTTAAAAGTTCACTCTCGATATCACCAGGGAAGCTGTGAGGATTGATAGTTTCTGAGAAACTGTGATTCATTCCTCGCTTCTGAGGTAGGATTGAGAGCCTTTCAATTCAAAATATATAGCTGCTTAGATATTTAAGAAACAATCACAACTACACAGGAAAATAGCCATACCAGGATAAGTTGATTGTTTTTATTCTGTTATTAGATTAGTTGTTCATTTTATAGATATACTAGAGTAGCTTCTCTTTAATTTCGTTAAAATATTTCATTGAAAAATACAAAAATAGAAGGATGCTTACATAGTGTAAATACCTCTTTTGTAATCAGTTTATTAAATGTTAGTTAAAAGTTGAGTCATTTTGTATGACAATCACAGGACCTAGAGAGCCTAGAGAATATATATTTGAACCCATAGTACCTCAACCAAATTTACCCATGACTTTAGCTGATATAGATCAAGACCTTAGGATACAGGTTTTTCGAGCAATAAAAAACTTACAAGTAATTAGTGAGCAACTAAGAGGATTAAATATCGAAGACGACAAAGCTTACACATTCTGGTCAAACCATCCAAACTATAGATTGCCTTGATAAATAACCTGAATAACTGTGTAAGGATTCAAACGAGAGCAAACATTTGGTTGCGATCCTTTGGTTCCATGCAGCCTAATTCAGGAGATGTCCTCATTGACATAGACACTAGCTTATGTATTCAAGTTTCCAGAACACCTGTTAGGTATTCCGAGAAAATCATACAACTTCTAGTTCTAAACGTAGAGGCTGAAAAGGCATATGATTACTATATAGTTGGGAGAAGGGATTGATTCTTCACATGACCATAATAGGTCCACAACAACCACAAAATCATGGTTATGGTCCCCAAGTCCCACAACCCAATGGGATGACAAATCAATCAAGTATTGACACCAGCTTACGAACGCTAGTATTTAGATCCTCACCACTCCCGCCAGATATTATAGTACAATTCTCTGTATTAAACATAGAAGCCAATAAATCTAAATATTTTCTAGGCTAGACCAGAAAACCACCCATAGTTTCTAAAAATCCACTACACCTCTCACTACCATTTTCCATGACCTTGTCAGGAGATATAAATGAAGCACCTACAGGCCATTTTCCACGTATCTAACAACCAATAGATTATGATCTCGGCAAAGTTTGACATTGATTGGAGCCTCGAGTAGCCATTATATCTTAACAATCCATTATTCAGGTTAGGAGAGCCTTCTTTGCCTTAGATTCATAGATTCCATTATTGTGCGTTGAGGATATAAGATTTCCCAACTAGTTTGTCTGTATCCGCATATATTCCATTTCCACCGGCTGTCTCAGCATGACCTCGGGAGGTCGGGTACGAAGAAGAGCTACTTGTAGATTCTCATGCTTGTATGTTACTTTTCTATCGTACAGTGAGCATGTATCCTGATAGTTTGGTATGGCACATGACATACCCCCATAGCCATACATATGGTGTCCATCTATCACGGTAATAAGGTGACTAGGGTCAAGGCCAGACCCCACATGAGTACTGTTAGTGCCCCCAAATCGAGATGAAGCTGATGCAACCATCTGGCCAATACAGGTGGATGACATGGGGTATATTAAGGCATACAAGAAGTGGTGGGAAACACACCAATGGGTGTTGTTATTTCGAGTGGTTATATATGTGGGAGGTGGGGCACAAGGAAAAGGATTCGAGGATTAGGTACTCGTTCCTGAGGTAGATGGTGCAGCAGCGACGCGAGAAGAATGTAAGTATCATACATTGTTATTGGTTTATTTGTGGATTTGGTTGATGAATACAACGATGTATAGTTTCTAATATGAGGTGTTTTTCATGTTGTTTTAGGTGATTCTTATTGGACTTTGATTGTTGATACCTCCATACACACATTGACTCAAAACATGCCCCCACACATGGTCGTGGTTATAGGGATAGTAGAGTGAGTGAATGAGATTGTGGGTGAACATGCCCATATATTTGAGCTTGTGGTGATAGAGGCGACCACATATACAATTTTGTTGAGTGAGAGTGACGAGGCTCGAGTAGATGCGGAGTGGGTGAGACAGGTTGTGGGAGGGGGTGGCTTAGCCCAGGATGTATTTTCACGATATGTGGAGCTTCACAACAAATTTATAGAACACATGGTAGAGAATTTCATGTTACAGAGCCATTTAGAGAGACATAGAGCTCGAGATCGACAATGTAGGGTTAGCAGTGAAGCTTCAAGTGATAGAGTTCTCACAGTTGTAGATAGTGATAATGAGGAGGACCTATCATGTACTATATAGGATGTATTGAGGCATAGGGGATTTCCCCCAGTGATTGTATTTTGTCACCTTGACTCTATCAATATATGTATATATAAGCATATTGATGGCTTGTCTGGTGTTGGTGTCAATTATGTATTATCTGATGATTTCTTATTGCACTAGAAATTATATTTTGTTGGTTTTGTATACATATTTGGTATGGTGATTTGAGAGATAATGTTGATTGTTGAAATTTGTGATGATGCATAAATAAGTGTATAGTGTTAAATGTTGGGCTGAATAAGAATTACATTTGGATAACAATGAATAGTAGATCATATAGTATATAGAGATATATAAGAGATGAGACATAACAATGAGTAGCAAAGAGATATGAATGATTATGTGAAGAGATAATTGTATAGGAATGTAAGATGATAAAATAATGATGCAATGATAATTATATGATAATGAGATGCGTAATGATGAAGATAATTAGATGTGATGAGAATGGAGGGGAAAAAGGATGATTTACCCCAGCATGAGAGTAAGGTTCATTTAATGCCCTTAACAGTTACGTGTGAATCTTAATAACATGAGTGCGTCATCGGGTAATGTTATGGAGATGAGGATCATCTATGATAGGTTAAGAGGCCAGTGACACACATTAGGAGAATGTGGAACAACAAGATCATGTGTGTAGGTACCAATGTTGTAGGAAACCGCACCAATAGTGGGAGGTGGGATGGTGGGATATGTAGAAGTAGGTTTCTTAGGAATCCATTATGGTGTAATAACATAGGGGAGGTTGAGAGGATATGGAGAGAGGAGGGAAAACTAGAGGAGGTGGATGAATGATGACCTTAGGAGGTGGATGAATAATGACCTTAGGAGGTGGTGAATGAGATAAGCTAATGGTTGTATAGGTGTGCCTATGTGGAAGAGGAGAGAGAGATAGAGAGTGATTACAAGAGAAGGTGTGGAAACCAATGATACCCCTATCTTCTAACTATTGGAGTCTACTATGAAGGGAATAACAATTATTGTCACGATGGTCATTAAAGTGGTAGAAATTACAAAGGGGCGGTTACGATGGGGGTCTAATTGGTGAGAGGGTTGTGTTGGTTGTATATTAAACAAATTAACTTCTTATCAAATAAAGTACATAAGATATCAGGTGGTCTAGTATCACGTGAGAAGTATAATGGTCTATGTGTGCGAGGTGGAGAATATCTAGGTGGAGGGTGACACGGTGGTGGAGGGGAGGGATGCTTATGTGGAGGAGGATATGATGACCGTGAAGGGGGTTAAATAAGTGGGGGTAAGTGCACGAAGTTGGGGGGCTAAAAAGCGGACAAGAATCTGAAAAAAAGCAAAACACGTACGCGTTTTGTTAAAACGTGCTCACATTTTAATTTTTTTGGCTCGGGAATCACCAAAGCATAACACGTACACATTACATAACGCGTACGCGTTATGCCGACTATAAACAAAAAAAGAGGCCCGAGCCTCTATCATTTTACCTCCCTCAAACGTGAGTTTCAGAGCTTGTTCGTGCCCTCACATTTTTTCATTCAGCTGGATCTCAAGCTCAAAGGATCATTTCTAGATCACTAGGAAGATCTGAATCGACAATGGCACCAAGGAGAAGAGGTAAGCACAATTCTTTTCTCAAAATTGCATTGAAATATGATAATTATAGATTAAAATTTGAATTGAGTACATATTTTTTATTGTTACAGTTAGAGGTCGAGGGAATCAACCACAACCAAACCCTGTTATTCCTGACATCCCTCCCGACACTCCCATAATTGCTCAACATCCCTTAGGTAGTCAAGAAGATTTAGCAACCCAAATAGTTGAAAACAAAATTGAAATTGAGGATTTAATCAAAACAATGAGGGATGCACAATCTACAAACCCCCACCGCGCCTCTCTTACAAACACATTGGAGGCATTACTTGTTCAAATTGACGTGGAAATGGGGCAAATTGATCGTTGGACAACTTACAGAGAGGGTTGTAGGGTTTATTATTCCAACAAATTGTCATATGTGGATGTAAAGAAAAAATAAATTTCAAAATAACTCATATGCACCTTATTCACGGACCCCCACACTAATTTTCATGTTCCGTTGACATGTAAATGATTTCCCATCCATTGGTGCAATAATAATTTGATTAAAAATAATTTTTGGGACCGATGGTGGATGGTGTTTGATTTTCCACCTTGTAATAACAACGAGGTGCCACTATACTTTCTGAGGAAACTCTATGTGAGTTTATCCTCAACGAGATCCCAAATTATTTTGATTTCCAAGATTTCTAGGGCCAAGGAAAAGGATCTACATAGGATCGACCAGGTGCACAATGTGCACCTATTCAGCAGGGTAGATTCCCTGCACAGAAGCCCCCTCACCCTGAGATTGTCCCTCAAGCAGTGAAGGAGACAGTAGAGATTGATACACTCCATGCACTTCAGGGGCTATCTGTGACCCTTGTTCAACATACGAGGGATATTTCTGAGCCAGATGCTCATGGAGGTACACAGAGTATTCCCTCAGGGAGTACTAGCATGAGGCCACATTTTTTCTCGTCATGTGGTAGCATATGTTTGGGGCCCGAGGAGGACGATACTTTCATGTGTACTGATTTTGGTGCACCTGGTGCTAGGGGTGAACATGATAATGTCACTATGTCAGATGTCCTTTTGAGTGAGACATTTGGATTACATTCATCGGTGTCACCTTCACAGGTAAATTTGTTATGTTTTGTTATGTGTGTTACAAAAAGTTTGGAGTACCTGATTTACTTATATATGTTAAATTTTTGAAATAATTGTATTTGTACATGTACATGCATTGATATTACAGTGATGGGAGGCACATCTGCATCCCGAACATAGGCGGCAAGCACCATGCGTACACATACATTCACAGAGGTAATTTAGAATGTTAATTATGTAAAATTTTCACATACATGTGTATATTTGTGTGTGTGTGCATGTATATATACACACACACACATATATATATATATATATATATTAGTTTTGAAGTCAAATATATGTATGTTCTTGTATGTCCATCTAACTCACGTGATATACATGTTTGATAAAGATGTTGACTTCACTAGACACCCCACCATCTCTGCGACAAGTAGATAAAGGTGTTGCCGCTACGATTTCATCTACGCAGCAACTCACTGAGGTATTCAAACAACACGTAAATTTTGTTAAATTTCTCGTGTAATTCATATTATGTTAAATTACATGTTAGTAATGTATTTCATTGTAGAATTATTAAATTATGTTAATAATGTCCTTCATTGTGTGTATGCAGGAGTTACCTGTGACAGGGTAGCAACCCTGTTCATTTGATTCACAGGCGTGGCAGGGTAAAAACAATAGTTCTATATTGATAAAATTAGTTAAAATATTGTCATTATGTAGATACATGTACTTAGCTCTATTTTTGCTAATTTTGATGTTATATTTTTTTATCTTATGTGTATGTAGGGAACTTCAACCCCCTCCATTTTGACTTCGAAGGCACGGACTCCTCCATCTCGTCATCTTCGTACCCCCATTCGTACTGCAGGAGCTCCTGATGACTCATCTGAGCGTGAGATGCAAATTTGGCGTGATCGACAACTTGCGGTAAGTTTTTGTATTTATGTAAATACTTTCATTCTAGCATGGTCTTAAATACATGTTGAAAACATATATAAATTAAGTTTTGACAAAAAAACATTGTTTGCATTTACAGGCTCATCTACAGGCGAGTATTCAGTGGAAGAGGACTCGAAGCATGGGCTCAGATGATCCAAAGTCATCTCATGGATCTCCATCTTCGTCTAAGGGAGGGCCTTCTTTGAGCAAGGCCAAGAGAGGGATAGATTTTGATGAGTAGGAAATATATATGTCTTACATGACATTGTTTTTGTATGCCTATGTGCATGGCATTGTATGTACGCCTATATGGCATTTGAACTTGATGGTATATGACCTATTTGGGAATTTTTGTATTTATTATGCACATTAAAATACTATTTGGAACTTGATAATTTTGTATGAGACCTTACATTTTTGAGATTATTTTCGCATGAATCTAATATGATGTGCACTTGACAATATTTAAGACATTATGGATTATTTTTTCATTTATTGGTGATGTACATGTACTAGCATTTTCAATGTATAATATGCATCAAACTTTGGAAATCAATATTTATATAATGTATGTATATAAAGAGTTACCTAATCTGAGTAATTATTCATTCAATTTATCAATGTGTATATGTGTATTTACCTTACGTGCACTTCTTCTTGCTCATGGTCTCTTTGTACTGGTTCTATCTTATCATGCACTTACTACATTCTTCTATGCTTCGTAGTCTTCTCCCCTGTTAAAACACCCGACATTCATCACAATTTGATGCCTTTCATCTGTTGATATTTTGAGAATGTCTCTCCATATACATTACTCCAATGCTTGAGAATGTCTCCAGATGCAATGACATTCTGATTCAAACACTCAATGATTCTTGATTGTCTAATCCTGTCCAATTCATGTTACTACCTTTAAATCTGTAGGCATTTCAAGTTATTTGGAAATCACATCACACCCTTCACTAGGCTTGATGACTACCCCTATCCTTTTTAAGGCTTGATAACATAAATTATCTATGAATGGAAGGTCACTAAGCCGTAGGCTAGCTGACTCCTATCCATAACTAAACAAGAAAGATTTACTAGGTGATTGATAAATCCCATGTGTTCTTAGACATACCCCATATCAAATTCATTCTTAAGCCAATCTAGTCGTTCAGGACTCTTAAGCGACTACGCCCAGACGGGGTAGCCCTACACTGACTCAGACTGCACTATTTTGCATGTTTGTAAACAATAGCACAACGAGAGAACCAGATGGAGACGAAGAAAACCGCGAGAGGATTTCGTAGAGGGCCCTGACATGGAGGTCTTGGATCTAACGAGATGTCTCTAGGTGCCACAAAGTCTGAGAAATCACTCGTCGAAGATATGGCGTGTTTGAGCCTTAGGGCTCTTAAGCGACTACACTCGGATGAGGTAGCCTGAAAGCACGGGGAGTGTAGGGAACCAAAACGAAGCCTCCAACAGTGTTCACTAGGCCATTTGGATGTGTTGGTGTAGTTGGTTCAGTCCCATGAGCTTCCATTTGCAAACTACAACATCTAGCAGCCCTACACTGACTCAGACTGCACTATTTCGTGCGTTTGCAAACAATAGGACAACGAGAGAACCGAATGGAGATGGAAAAAACCATGAGAGGATTTCGTAGAGTGCCCTGACATGGAGGTTTTAGATCTAACGAGATGTCTCTAGGTGCCATGGAGTCTGAGAAATCACCCATCGAAGATATGGCGTGATTGGGCCTCAGGGCTCTTAAGTGACTACGCCCAGACGAGGTAGCCCAAAAGCACGGGGAGCGTAGGGAACCAAAAATAATCCTCCACTAGCATTCACCAGGCCACCCTGATGTGTTGGCATAGTTGGTTTGGTCCCACGAGATTCCATTTGCAAACTACAACCTCTGGCAACCCTACATTGACTCAGACTACACTATTTCACTTGTTTGCAAACAATAGGACAACGAGAGAACCGGATGGAGATGGAAAGAAAACATGAGAGGATTTCATATAGAGCCCTGACATGGAGGTCTTCAGATCTAACAATACATCTCTAGGTGCCATGGAGTCTGAGAAATCACTCGTCGAAGATATGGCGTGTTTGGGCCTCAGGGCTCTTAAGGGACTACGCCCGGACGGGGTAGCCCGAAAGCATAGGGAGCATAGGGAACCAAAACAAATCCTCCAATAGCATTCACCAGGCCACACATGTTGGCGTAGTTGGTTTAGTCCCACAAGCTTCCGTTTGCAAACTACAGCCTCTGGCAGCCCTACACTGACTCAGACTGCACTATTTCTCGCGTTTGCAAACAATAGCACAACGAGAGAACCGGATGGAGACGGAGAAAACTATGAGATAATTTCATAGAGGGCTTCAACATGGATCTCTTAGATATGAAGATACGTCTCTAGGTGCCACGGAGTCTGAGAAATCACCCATCAAAGATATGGCGTGTTTGGGCCTCATGGCTCTTAATGGACTACGCCCGGATGAGGTAGCCCAAAAGCACGACCAGTTTAGGGAATGAAAAAAAATCCTCCACTAGTGTTCACCAGGCCATTTGGACATGTTGGCCTAGATGGTTTGGTCCCACAAGCTACCGTTTGCAAAATACAGCATCTAACAGCCTTACACTGACTCAGACTACACTATTTCGTGCGTTTACAAACAATAGGACAACGAGAGAACCGAATGGAGATGGAGAAAACCACGAGAGTATTTTGTAGAGGGCTTAAACATGGAGGTTTTGGATCTGAAGAGACATTTCTAGGTGCCACAGAGTCTGAGAAATCACATGTCGAAGATATAAGGTGTTTTGGTCTCAGGGCTCTTAAGGGACTACGCCCGGACGAGGTAGCCCGAAAGCACGAGCAGCGTAGGGAATGAAAAAAAAAATCCTCCACTAGTGTTCACTAGGCCATATAGACGTGTTGGCCTAGACGGTTTGGTCCCACAAGCTACCATTTGCAAAATACAGCATCTGGCAGCCCTACACTGACTTATACTACACTATTTCTACAGCGTTTGCAAACAATAGGACAACGAGAGAACCGGATGGAGACAGAGAAAACTGCTAGAGGGTTTTGTAGAGGGCTTCAACATGGAGGTTTTAGATCTGATGAGACATCTCTAGGTGCCACGGAGTCCAAGAAATCACATGTAGAAGATATAAGGTGTTTAGGTCTCAGGGCTCTTAAGAGACTATGCCCAAACGAGGTAGCCTGAAAGCACGAGGAGCGTAGGGAACCAAAACCAAGCCTCCACTAGTATTCACCAGGCCACCCTGACATGTTGGCATGTAGTTGGTTTGGTCCCATGAGCTTCTGTTTGCAAACTACAGCCTCTGGCAGCCCTACACTGACTCAAACTGCACTATTTCTTGTGTTTGCAAACAATAGCACAACGAGAGAACCAGATGGAGACAGAGAAAGAAAACTGCATGAGAATATTTCGTAGAGGGACCCAATGTGGAGCTCTTAGATGCAAACTGATGAGACATATGTCTCTAGGTGCCACGGAGTCTGAGAAATCACCCGTTGAAGATATGGCGTGTTTGGGCCTCATGGCTCTTAAGGGACTACGCCCAGACGAGGTAGCCCGGAAGCACGGGCAGTGTAGGGAACGAAAACAAATCCTCAATAGTTTTCACCAGGCCATACAGACATGTTGGCCCAGACGGTTCGGTCCCACAAGCTACCGTTTGCAAAATACAACATCTAGCAGCCTTACACTGACTTAGACTACACTATTTCACGCGTTTACAAACAATAGGACAACGAGAGAACTGGATGGAGACAGAGAAAAACGTGAGAGGATTTTGTAGAGGGATTCAACATGGAGGTTTTGGATCCAATGAGACATCTCTAGGTGCCACGGAGTCCTAGAAATCACATGTCGAAGATATAAGGTGTTTTGGTCTTAGGGCTCTTAAGAGACTACGCCCGAACGAGGTAGCCCGAAAGCACGGGGAGCATAGGGAACCAAAAAAAATCCTCCACTAGTGTTCACCAGGCCATTTGGATGTGTTGGCCTAGATGGTTTGGTACCACAAGCTATTTTTTGCAAACTACAGCCTCTTGCAGCCTTACATTGACTTAGACTACACTATTTCGTGCATTTGCAAACAATAGGACATAGGGAGAGAACCAAATGGAGATGGAAAAAACCATGAGAGGATTTCATAGAGTGCTTCAACGTGGAGCTCTTGATCTAACGAGATGTCTCTAGGTGCCACAAAGTCCAAGAAATCACCTATCGAAGATATGGCGTGTTTGGACCTCAGGGCTCTTAAGCGACTACGCCCAAACGGGGTAGCCCGAAAGCATGGGGAGTGTAGGGATCCAAAAATAATGCCTCCAATAGCATTCACCAGCCCACCCTGATGTTTTGGCATAGTTGGTTCGGTCCCACAAGCTTCCATTTGCAAACTACTATCTGGCAGCCCTACACTGAAGACTGCACTAGTTTTGCATGTTTACAAATAATAGGAAAATGAGAGAACCATGATGGAGACGGAGAAAACAACGAGAGCATTTTCATAGAGGGCCCCAACATGGAGGTCTTCAGATCAAACAGAGATCTCTAGGTGTCAAGAGCCGATAAATCACATGTCGAAGATATAAGGTGTTTGGACATTAAGGCTCTTAAAGGACTTGTTTGTAGCCCAAAAAAGGAAGCCACTAGTGTTCAATGGCCAGATTGTTTGATATAAATATTCATTCTTCAACTTTAGATGACAATGAACATTGTGAAGAAAAATAATTAGGTGAAGATATCACTATGATTCAAAACTGAAATGCCTCCTAAAAATTGACAAAAAGAGTCAATTTGATTACCCAAAAACATCTGGAAGAACTTAAAGACAAGATACGAGCAGAAGAAAAGGAACAATGGAAAGTGTGGAAGGATCACAACTTAACTGGAATGGAAGATCTATGTGATGTTATCGATAGAATCATGGGTAATAATAAGGACAACATGCCAATTTGATTATTTTTATTAATCCCAGCTGCTTCAATTTACAAATGAAACCAGGTAGTCCCAAAAGTAGCATAGTGGCAAGAAAAAATTCAATGAAGTACTGATAATTGAGCCTGAAACTCATTTAGAATTGTAATTTATTTTGTGATTGAGCATTCACCCATAGTTTCTTTTTTGAAGATAGAAATGTATTTTATATGTGAGAAATAGAATGCTGATTTACTCTATTACTCAAACAATTTAGGTTAGATTTATGTAGTCTAAGAAAGCCTCTCATGGTTTTTTCCATCTCCATCTGGTTCTCTCGATGTGGTATTGTTTGCAAATACGCAAAATAGTGCAGTTTGAGTCAGTATAGGGCTGCTAGAGGCTGTAGTTTGCAAACAATAGGAAGTTCATGGGACCAAACCAACTATGCCAACATGTCAAGGTGGCTTAGTTAGCACTAGTGGAGGATTTTTTTTTGTTCCCTACGCTCCCCGTGATTTCGGGCTACCTCACTCGGGCGTAGTCGCTTAAGAGCCCTGAGGCCCAATCACCCCATATCTTTCACAGGTGATTTTTCTCATGACACCCTAGATGATGTTGGCTCAGTTAGTTTTTGAGCTTTTGTTTGCAACCTAGAGACATCTTGCAGTCATATCACTGAGAGCTCCTATTTGCATTTGGAAACAAGGCAAGTAAATGGATATAGAGAAAACCGCAAATCCTTGATGTGGAGGTCTTAGCAGTAGACTCATGAGTCTGAGAAATCACATTTTCACTATCTCCTTTTGGTTCTAGGGCTCTATGCTTTAAGAGACTACCTCGTCCGAACGACGTAGTCCCTTAAGACGGGGAGTGTAGGCGCAAACACAAAATAAAGCCTCCACTGGGTGATTTCTTAGACTCCATAATATGGAATGTTGGCTTGTTAGTCCCTAAGCTACCAGTTATCTAGTAACTACACTCTTTCGGCTGCTATCCGGATGAAAACTGTGTATTTCATTTGCAAATGGAGGTGGTAGCTCTAGGTGTGTCTGCCAGACCAAGATATGACAAATGGAAGTCTGGGCCAACAACTATCCGTAGGGTGGCCAGAAAGGTGAACACTATTGGAGGTATTGATTTTTGTTCCCTACACTCCTGGTTTGAGTCCCGTAGCGTTTGCAAATTAGAGCCTCTGACAACCCTACACTACCACTATCTTCGACGGGTGATTTCTTCCACCTAGGACATCTTGTAGTCACTTAAGAGCACCTCAATTTTTTAGAGAACCCTAACATGGAGATCTTGGATTCTCATCGATGCCATCTCTTTGCAAACAGTGTGAGAAATCTACATGTCAATATAAGGTGTTTTCTGCTCGTTTGCAAATGGGCCCAAACCTAGAGACATGGAGAGCATAGGGAACCAATTGAATGTTAGTGGAGGATTCAGTTCCCTATGAATTTTAGACTAGTTTGGGTCTGGTCCACAGAGCCCTTGAATCACGCCTCTTTGATATGATTTCTCAGACTACACTATTTCACCTCTCGTCAGATAGCGAGAGAACCATTTTCTCTACATTTTCCATCTTGGAGGTTTCAGATTTTCTCTAGCTGTACTATTGTTTGCAAACGTAAGAAATAGTGCAGTTTGAGTCAGTGTAGGGCTACAAGAGGCTGTAGTTTACAAACGGAAGCTTGTGGGACCAAACCTACTACAATAAAAAATTTAGGTGACTAGGTGAACACCATTGAAGCATTTTTTTTGGTTCCCTATTCTCCCCGTGCTTTTGGGCTACCCCATCTGAGCATAGTCGCTTAAGAGCGTTGAGGCCCAATCATGCCATATCTTCAACGAGTGATTTCTCAAACTCCGTGGAACCTAGAGACATCTCATATAATTTGAGATATCCATGTTGAATCCATCTACAAAATAATCTTTCAGTTTTCTCCGTCTCCATCCTATTCTCTCATTGTACTATTGTTTGCAAACGCGAGAAATAGTGTAGTTTGAGCCAGTGTAGGGCTACCAAAGGCTGTAGTTTGCAAACGAAAGCTCATGGGACTGAACCAAATATGACAACACATCGAAGTGGTGAATTGGATTCTATTGGAGAATTATTTTTGGTACCCTACGCTCCCCATGCTTTCGGGCTACCTCGTCCGGGCGTAGTCACTTAAGAGCCCTGAGGCCCAATAATGCCATATCTTCGACAACTGATTTATCAGAATTTGTGGAACCTAGACACGTCTCGTCAGATCTGAGAGCTCCATGTTGAGGTACTCTAAGAAATCCTCTCACGGTTTTTTCCATCTCCATTCGGTTCTCTCGTTGTCCTATTTTTGCAAACGCGTGAAATAGTGTATGTTTAAGTCATTGTAAGGCTGCTAGATGTTGTACTTTGAAAACGGTAGCATGTGGGACCAAACCAACTATGCCAACACATCTAAATGTCCCATTGAATGCTAATAGAGGGTTTTTTTTGGTTCCCTATGCTCCATGTGCTTTCAGGCTACCTCGTTCGGGCGTAGTCTCTTAAGAGCCTTGAGACCAAAACACCTTATATCTTCGACATGTGATTTCTCGGACTCTATGGCACCTAGAGATATTTCATTTGGATCTTCAAAACCTAACATGTTGAATCCCTCTATGAAATTATCTCACGGTTTTCTCCATCTCCATCCAGTTCTCTCGTTGTCCTATTGTTTGTAAACGCACGAAATAGTGTAGTCTAAGTCAGTGTAAGGCTGCTAGATGTTGTATTTTGCAAACGATAGCTCTTGGGACCAAACCGTCTGGGCCAACACGTCTGTATGACCTGGTGAACACTAATGGAGGATTTTTTTTGGTTCCCTACGCTTCTCGTGCTTTCGGGCTACCTCGTCCGGGCGTAGTCCCTTAAGAGCCTTGAGGCCCAAACACGCCATATCTTTGACGGGTGATTTCTTGGACTCCGTGGCGCCTAGAGACCTCTTGTCAGATCTAAGAGCTCCACATTAAATAGCTCTATGAAATTATCTCACGGTTATCTCTGTCTCCATCCGGTTCTCTTGTTGTGCTATTGTTTGCAAACACAAGAAATAGTGCAATCTATGAGACAGTGTTGCCAAAGGTTTAGTTTACAAACGGAAGCTCTTGTGACCAAACCAACTACAAAAACAAATTAGGATGGCCAGGTGAATGATATTGGAGGCTTCATTTTTGTTCTCTACGCTCTCCGTGTTTTCGGGCTACCCTGTCCAGGCATAGTCGCTTAAGAACCTTGAGGCCCAAACACGCCATATCTTTGACAAGTGATTTCTCGAACTCCGTGGCACCTAGGGAAGTTTCATTAGATTTGAGATCTCCATGTTGGGGACCTCTATGAAATCCTCTCATAGTTTTATTTTTATCCATCTGGTTCTCTCGCTGTTCTATTATTTGCAAACACGTGAAATAGTGTAGTTTGAGTCAATATAGGGCTGCTAGAGGTTGTAGTTTGCAAACGGAAGCTTGTGGGACTGAACCAACTATGCCAACATGTCAAGATGTCCTAGATTGAATGCTATTGAGAGGTTTAATTTTGTTTCCCTATCCTCCTCATTCTTTCAGAGCTACCCCATCTAGGTGTAGTCCGCTTAAAAGCCTTAAGGCTCAAACACACCATATATTTGACAGAGTGATTTTTTAAATTTCATGTGGAACCTAGAGATGTCTTCATCAGATCCAAGACCTCAAAATCGGGTCCCTTTACAAAATTATCTTGTGGTTTTCTTCGTCTCCATCCAGTTTCTCTTGTTGTGCTATTGTTTGCAAATGTGAGAAATAGTGCAGTCTGAGTCAGTGTAGGGCTGCCAGAGGCTATAGTTTGCAAATGGAAGCTCGTGGGACCGAACCAACTATGCCAACATGTTGAGGTGGCCTGGTGAATGCTACTAGATGCTTCATTTTTGTTCCATATGCTCCCCGTGCTTTTGGGCTACCTCGTCTGGGCGTAGTCGCTTAAGAGCCCTGAGGCCGAATCACGCCATATATTCGACGGGTGATTTCTCAGACTCCATGGCACCTAGAGATGCCGCGTCAGATCCGAGAGCTCCATGTTGAAGCCCTCTATGAAATCCTCTCATGGTGTTCTCCGTCTCCATTCAGACTGAGTCAGTGTAAGGTTTTCCATTGCCAATCACCTAAATAATATAGGTGGTTCATACAATATAGGTGGTGAAATGAGAATTTTTGATAAGATATTTTTACAATATAGGTGGCGAAATGAGAATTTATGTTTGTTGTTCCTTTCTAATATTTAATTTTTCTTAGCTTCACTTGGATTTGAGAATAATAAATTCTCTACTGACAGTGCCAACCATGTGAAGGTGGAAGCTTTTTTGGCACCACTAACCTACATAGACATGTTAGTAAGAAGTTAAATAGAATTTTAAATCATACAAAATTTAAACAAAATCATTTAAGTAAATATTCAAATTAAATTCATGAAGAACATACCTTTGCAAATTCAATCCAATGAACCGTAAGGATCAACTCTATTCTTGACAGTAGCAATAATTTCTTCATGATCCGATTCACGAACCTTCCACAGATTTTTGTTTGATGGCCGACCTCGATATTTGATCAATTTAATATTTTTTGCAAGGACCAAATGTGAATAGTGAAGTATCTTCTAATGTACTTCATAGTCTTCAAACAACCAAATGTTTGATTTTTTGATAGGATATCGTCGAAGCCAAGTTCCAGTGACTACCACTAATCCAGTGGGATACTCAAAGTCTTCACCATCAATGACTATGGAAGTCAAAAAAAAAATTCCCCTCCACACAACGAGATAAGAAGTATTATGTTCCCTCTTCGTTAAATTCTATCGCAATAACTACAAAAACGTGCCCTATGTATCACAAAGTAAAACTATTAAGTCAATTTATAAATACATTAAGAGTTGACCATTTAATAATTTATAAATCTAAAACATGGCATGTACATATATGTATGTACCTTATTGCACTAAATCAGAGACCTAGTCAAAGTCAGGTGATGTTGTTGTTTGATCTGAAGACCCTGCAAGTTGTAATGTTCATGGAACTTGATGTGTTTTGAGTGGAATTAGAGGTCTACAAGTCCATTCACCACTTCTTCTAAGTCAACACTCTTGCTTGCTTGAGGCTTTTGAGGGTTTATCAACTTTACACCATCTCTCGAGAGAGGTTTCCCAATGGCCTTAGTGTTATTTTCAATTTGTAGTGCCATGGTAAAGGCCTGCCTTAAATTGGTAGGGTTCTTGTCTCTTAGGTAATAGGCTGCCTTCTTGTCAAATGAATCTGTATATTTGATCAAGCATGACTGATCACATGGCCTCAAATTAACTGGCAGCCTTCTCAAAGTTTTGTTAAACCTTGTGTTGAAGTCATGAACTGATTCATTGGGGTTCTTCTTGATATTTTCAAATTCAGACAATAAAAACCTAGGATCATTTTTATCACAATATTGCAATCTGAATGCATTGTTCATTTCAGTCCATGAATCAATAGAATTATCAGGTAGAGCCTTATACCAATCCCTTGCATCCTCTTCTAGTGTATGAATGAACAATTTAATATACACATCTTCACGATCAATCTCAAAGTCCTCCATCATGTTAACAAAATTTTTGAGATGCTGATCACCTGTTATGGCATTATTCCCTTGGAACTTTGGTAATCTATTTCTAACATCTTGTGGGACAACATTTGGGTAACCATCCATTCCCCTAAAATTTATAGGACCAAAGGTGTTAACAACAAATGGAGGTCTAGGCTAAGCCATTCTATTTTGATGTGGTGATCCTGGAGGAGAAACAAAATGATGAGGAGTGAGAGGTCTTTGGGGCTCAAGAATGTGGTTCACAAGATTGGTATTCTCTAGGTGCTGATTTTATTGGAAAGTTTTACTAGAATTGAAACACACAGGTGCAGTTTGAAAAAGGAACTCACCAGGTACAACAGAAAGACCTTCACTAGTTGAAGTAAACAAGTTTATTAGAGGATTACTTTAATTAGAATCACTTGAAGAAGAGTGATAATCCTCTACTAAAGGCTAATCTCTCTCACCAATGGATATACCTTTGCCTGATGTCTGACCTTCAATAACCTTCCAAACTTTTCTTTCCTCTAAAACTGTCTTTCCCAATTCTTGAAATAACTTTCTATTTGGGTCCCTTCTGAAGAGAGATCTTCTTACGTCCAGGTTTGCAGAGATTAGCAACACCAAAAAACAAATGACAGAAAGCTAAGACACTGGTATTTATCAAGATCAAAACAACATGGAGTCGCCACTAAGGACTTTCACCCTAGTTGTGAAAATGCACTAAAATATTCTTTCAAATACCTATTAGCACTAAAAATCTTGCCAAACTTTATAGATCAGACCTTCCTTTTCTTGAATCTATCAACCACAAATGCAAATGAAGTACAACTACTACTAGAAACTGATAAAATTATAGGTAGAACTTATATCTTCACTTAATCCTTACAAATATGATTATAAAATGATGCTTCAACAATGTACTTGCATGCAACATTTATAAAAAACATTACCAGGGTTTGACATGTATCCAAATATCTCAAATATTTTCAACAAGTCCCTGACAGCGGCACTACTGGTGTTGGTACCCAATTTTTTTCTCCTTTTCAGTCTGAGCAACATCAAAGATATGGCATGAAGCTTGAAGATAGATAGATCATGTTGTATGTTTTTTTGTATCCGGGGATGTGATCTAACTAGCACTCAGATTTGTGGATGGATAACACTCAAATATGACTTGATCTTGTCCTAACTATTTTAGGTTATGCCTTTCAACCAAGGTAAGAGGACCTACTTTGTAACCCTCAAATGGTGAAGGAAATGAAGATATCCCTCAATTTGTGCAAATAATATGAAGGGGCCTTGGGAAAATATGATCAACACTCCAAATCTGATTTTCACAAGTTGTCACTTCCAAATTATGGAGATACTTTCAATGCAAGGCAAGGGTTACTGAAGACATTTTGGAATCCTGATCTGTTCTGCATACTTTAGCAAATGGATTTTGATCTTATGTGGGTATACAGGTCAAAATAGGGCTAGTATGGGGTAGGATTAGTTGTTTAGAATGATTTTTAGTGGGATATTGACAAGACAAACTTGACTATGCCAGATCTTTGACAACCTCTACAACATTTGAACAACTATCAGATATAATGCTTCAAAATAGTCAGGATGTTCTTTCAACCAAAAGAGATACACAAATGGAGGCCCAGGTTTACACTCTTCACACAATATTTGATACTTCAACACAAAATATTGAGTTAAAGGACTCAATTAAACATCAAAAGCTCTGACCAAATCACGCCTAAGGTACCCCCAAAGGCTTACAAGTAATCTCTGTCAAAAAATGAAGGTGAAGTGATTTTAAACTACTTATTTTCAATGCCAGATGAAAAATCTTATGACAAATGAAATTTCAAATTCCACTAAACTATCAATAAGGATGAGATCTGTGTGATTCCTAAAGATTTCAATGCAAGATTACAACAAGAACAAGGAAACTGTTTGCAGACATTTAAACATGATAACAGACATCATATTGCCCAAAATAACATAGATTAATTCAAATTTTTGTTAGATTCATCAACAGGGGAGGGTTTCAGGAACAATCTTAGAGCTGTGCGATGGCTATACACTTATAACCAAATCAACATGAATGAAGATCTAACATAGAAGACATTAACCAGGTTTTTTGGAGGGTTTCTCAGAAGATGAGCTTCTCTAAAATTTTTCTCATGATTTTCAATTTCCTGACCCTTTGCATGTCAAAAAATAGGCATTATACATCATTTGTTTACATCCAAGCATTCTTTCCCAAGAAAATAATATGCCAAGCATCAAGTTTGTTACAAAATTCCATCATGATTTGCAGACAGGGACGTTTAACATATTTGCAACAAAAGTTGTCAGGGGTTTCGAAAAAGGTGAATCATCGAGGATTTTTTCATCATTATCCATTGTGGAGGCACATTTTTCATCTTCAAAGCATGCTGACCCCCTTTCTTTCATTATTTCATCCTTATCCCTCCAAAATTTGACTCTGTAACTTTTGGATATGATATTTCACGTTTTTGGACGGGTTAGGGAAAAAATTCATTTCAAAAACATCTCTGATCTTCAAATTGATCCTCAAAACTGATTACATTGGTCCTTGTAGGCACAAATGACACAAATTTACCAAAACATTGATCAAAATCGATGCAAAAAATGCATTTCCACACTTCTTGGAGCAAAAATGGCAGTCAAACTGAAAAATGGACAGTTACCATTGATCTACCTTTCTCCCTTCAATCTGGTCCCTCCACGTGTCACAATGCGATTGGAAATGGGTTTAAAATCACTTTTTGACATTTTAACACTTTTGAAAAAATGTAAAAATTTGACATTTTTTCTCTGCCCCTCCGCCCTTGAGATTTGGTGCTGACACGTGTCCCAAGGTGGGTCCCATCAGAATCGCGGCTCGAATCTACACATTTCCACCTTTTTTGGAAAAAAGGAAAAAAAAAAAATTCCACATTTCCATTCTATTTCGTTGTGGGCCTACACTCTGAAGCTGCCACATGTTCCATTCTATTTAGTTGCGGGCCCTATGCATTTTCTTTATACTTTAACTCTTTTTTTCAAAATGCCTTAAGGAACATAAATACCCACCCATCCGCCTTCACTCTGCTTGTGACACGTCTACCTCCTCTGGGGCATACGGAGCTGCGGGGGCAACATGCACTTTTTTCCAAAACACAAAAAATGTTAAGTTTTTTGAGCAAACCCACCGAACCTTGTATAATCACAAACGGCCATGTAGGAGAAGATTTTGAGCTAAAATTTGACGGGAAAAGGATGCCCGTATGACCGTCAAACAACAAAAAAATTTATAGCGATGCCCTAGAATGCTGAAGATGAATTTGATGGGAAAATGATGCCCGTCTGATCATCAAAACACATAAAATGCCAGGGATGCCCAAAATCAATTTTTTCTTCGTGGGTGAAGAATTTTTCGATCAAAGACAAATGGAAAGTGTTTTTAGGAAATTTACGACCATGGAAAGGGATATTTGAGGGAAAATAAGTACAAATCGAATTATTTCGAGCTCCAAAGGCTGGGAAAACATGGGAAAAATGGCAGAGGCATTTGAACGAGAAAAATTAGGGCAAGGTATTGAGTTTGCAAACAATCCAATGCACAAGAATGGAACTACAACTTCACATCATCGCTTTCATGGGGTAAAAGCATTTCAGAGCACAAAGAGCAAAGGGGAAACATGGCAAAATGGTAGAGGATAAAAATGGGCACCAACATGCTCATTTCAAAGAAACTTTGGCTAATGCTAATTTGTGGATTTTCATTTTTAAACTTAGAGAACAATTATGTTTGAGTCATATATAAGAAATGTTTTACACACAATTCATGATTACGAGAACCTATTCTTCTTTTTACTATATCTCTTCTATTCGGTGACACCCTTGTGTTCTCATTCCAAAATTTTACAATTAATTCTTTTAGAATATCATATGTATTCTTGTCTTTTCATGGAAGTCTGCTAGAGAAAACCCAATAGTCAGTGTTATTAACTAACTCAAGATGTTTACGTCTCTCTATTGCTTTCTTTAGTTTTTTTCTGTTTAGCTCAAAGCATTGTTTGTTTTTCTAATCAAGCGTTTATTAACTGTTTTATCACTTACTATACAATTAGTTAGTGCACGTCGTGTAACATTACTATCTTTGGTGCATCTTTTGTCACCTATAGTTTGGTATGCTTTATGTATGTTTTCAACAATTGATGCATTTTGATTAACAACATTAGATGTTCTTAACCCCAAGGTCTTCATTATAGGTCTCATATTAATTAATTTCATCAATGAAATAAATACTTGGCATCTTTGTGTGTTATTTAAATTATCAAAGTAATTATCCCAAATTCCACTAGCTTTTCTTCTCGCATTTCTTTCAAACATTTTGTTAGGCATTGGTTTTATAATGTTTTCATCAATTTCAATTAAGTGAATTGGTTTTGTTTGTGAAATGGAAGGAGGTGTTCTTAGAGGTGAAGATTTTTTTACAAGGTTACTTTCTTCATTCAATGTTTTCATACAAATTTCGGGGTTAACATTTGGATTCTCAAGTAAGAGTTCAACAATTGGATTCATATCAATTTCTTCATCCATACCAACATTATCATTCAATTTAATATCATTATTCATTGCAAAATCATTATTCTCTACATTTTCATTATGTATTTCATCCCAATTTTCTAGTACATTAGCTACATGTGATATAGCGGATGTACCTTGCCTTGCTTGAAGTTTTTGTATTCTCTTCAATTTCTTTATTCTCTTCTCTTCCAATTGCTCCTGTGTCTTATTCTTGACTTTCCTCTTGTCCTTAGCTCAACATTTATCGCCCATGATTAGAAAAAATCAACTAGTGGGGTAGGGGACAAAATGAAATACTAAAAAATCGTGCAAGAATATAGAGAATATTGTAGACAAAACATAATTTTTGTAGAATTCCCGTGAAAGAGATGAAAGGGACGATGGGGGGCCATAATATATAAAACAAATAAAAATGTGTACGCTTTATGTAATGCGTACGCATTACATAACGCGTATGAATTTTGTGTTTTCTTTTTTCCCAAGCCATGCCTCAAGGCTTGGGATCTGGTTTGGATCCCCAAGCCTGAGGTATGGACCTGCACAAACACAAAAAACAACGAGTTTTTACAAGAAAATGTAAAAATGACACTTCCTCTATGATAAATCAAAATAAAAAAATCGATCCATTTTTAAAAAAGTATACCACGATGTAGAGAAAAGTCTCTTCTTTCTAAAAATATAATTTTCCAAATTTTATGACTAATATAAGGTTTCCATATTATTTATTTTCTAACTATGTCTTTTTATAGCTATTTTTTGAAGTGTAAATATGTCTATCTTTCATGGTGTATCTTTTTTTGGGTGATCGAAATTAAAAAAATTTATACTAGCCCAAACTAAACATAATTCTATACATATTCAAAAAAAAAATCTAATTTTCGATATATTCTGAGGTAGTTAGGGGGGGGGGCACGGTCAGAGCTCCATTATTTTTCAAACAATAAAATTTTTGTACTAGAAAAATCATAAATAAAAAAATATTCGCAAAAAAAATCTAAAAAATGGAGCCCAAACTAGATGCTCCTAGATATCTTTCTACCAAAGGGTTTTCAAAAATACTAAATGGTGCTAAAAAATTGGTGGGGGGCACGAAAGTCACTCTATTATGTTTTTTTAACAAAAACGGGAGCATTTGTTGGTATTTTAGTTGTTTGACCCACTTAAAATTATCCGTTTTCAATAAAATTTAGTAGCTTAGAAACTAGACTCAAAATGCTATGATTCATATTTCTACAACATCTTCCAATTTTGAGTGTAACTATTTCAAAAAACTCGTACAAGTTGAAGTTTTTTCTTTCAGAAAAATGCGTCCATGTAAGACCCCCTTTTGGCCCCCCAACTTGGTGCACTCACCCTGGGAGAGGAGAGAACTTAATAGGAAGGGGATGAGTAGAAGAGGTAGAAACATGTACCATAACAAGATCCGCAAGTAATTATTTTTCCAAATCAATAACTTTATAATAAAGAGTAGTAAAGGAATTGCATGTATCATATAATAAATTTTCTTTTAAAGGAGTAATTAAGCCATGACAAAAGATATATTGCAGTTCTAGATCAATAAACTTAAAAAGTAAATGGTGCATGCAAGAATTAAAGTGTAAATATAATCTAGAATTGGTTTTGTATTTCCTTTATGCAAATAAGGTAAGTATTCATATGTAACTTTAGGCCCATTATTAGAAATAAAATGTCTAAGGAATGTATCCTCCATATACTAATAAGTGCTAATAGATCCATTAGGTAAATGAGTATACCACTGAAGAGCAATATCCATAAGGCTATGACAAAAATATTTTAGGAAGAACCTATCATTGGAATATGAAGTCATGGATAATAAAAAAAATATAAGATGTAAGTAAAAAATTGCCCGCACCATTGAAACATGAGAAATTAGGCATAGTGAAACCCTTAGGAAAAATGGAAATTTGAATTATCTTAGGAATGGGATTTTCGTAAATGGTATTATTGTTAATAAAAACATAATAGGATTTTCTCTCTAGGGTAAGGGTATGTAATTTTATTTTCAAATCACCAACAACATGCATGATGGAAAGGATGTCTTGCGGGGTATGGTTTGAGCAGTGAGAGGCATGTTGAGGGGTTGGGTCTTTCCATTATGAGCGATCATTGGTACTTGAGGAGGGTAATGTGATGTGGAATAAGGGTATGTATGTGGAGGCTCTATAGGTGTAGTACATGTGAGGAGTCAATTGGTGTATGATCATTATGAAGAATAGGAGATACACTAGGATTAACATTGGTTTCAACATGGAAATCATTGGAAATAATTTCAAAAGGAGAAGAGATATGAGGAATAGATTCACTTTCAACAATATTAATGCAAGAAACATCATCATTAACATGTGTAACATCATTATCATAATCATAATCACTATCCATAATTTGACAAGAAATAAGTTCCTCATGTAAAGAATATATATTAGCGTTCTCATTTACCATAGTATAAGGGGAAAATATGGAGAAACATTCATATCTGGAGTTGGTGGAAGAGCATATTCATCAAGTTTTTTAATGGGGGAGACAAAGCAAGAGTCAGAACTTGGGAGATCATCAAGATCATATGTTTGGAATGCAAGGAGGTGTTGGATGACATGATATTTTGGAGGAAATCATGAAAATCAAATTATTTGCAGGTGTGGGAAAAAGTTGGCTCAATGTTCATACAGGTCTTATGGTGATCTAGGGATGGGTATCAGTTTTTAGCCATGAGGGATGTAGATCCTTAGGGAATGAGTTTGATCAAGGAGTGGGGTTCACCAAATGATTTAATCTAATTTCAATTAAATCTTATTTCAAAGTAACTACTTTGACAAATGATATTCAAGTGATTATATACAACAATATTCAATTTATAAGTCTCTAAAATCTATTAACTCTAAGTAAAGGCAAAGGGATAGGGACTTATCTAATTTTGAATGATTTGGAAGTGATTGGGACTATTTGAATGCTAGATCTGGCTAGAAATAGTGTTGAAATGGTTGGATGAGGGTTCTAGAACTCAAGATTGTAATGGAAAAAATTTTCCATGGGAGGAAAAAAGTGCCCCAGGTGTTGGTGATTGATATGGGCGCTTGTGACTACGTGAATGTTTAGGATTTGATATTTTTTGGGTCAGAAGATGTTCACTTCTATTTGTTCTTTTTCACTATGGTTTCTCTATTAGGGTTACAATCACACATATAACCTATAAAACAAACCCTATCTATCTACACAAGCTCACCAACACATTACATTTATATAAAATATACAATATGTGAAGTTAGACTGACCCCTACGGTCACCCGATGAGTGAACTTATTATCGAGCACTACACTACATCTCAGAATCTATGTAATTCTTAGTGCTTGTGTGTGAAATGGTGTACTTAGCCTAGGTTTCCCTCATGCCAACAATGCCAAGATAGCGGGATATAGCTAGCTTTGATCTAAGAATGTAAATGTGTGATATGGAATTCAACACTTCCCTCCCTATGTAGTGTATGCAGCTCAACATGCATTCCCTTTTGAATAGTAGTAGTAATATGTAGATGTGATAGTCCCTCTTGATTTTCCAACAAGAACAATAATTAGTATGTTGTGTATATATATGATTCCCTTGCTTGAATTTTAACACTAGTGACACTGCAGGCCAACTAAGAATATGACATAAGGATGAGAAAAGAAACAAGACCAACCACAAATGACGAAATGTGTAAATAGAATAAGGAGGACATGATCACTTAGAAGGGAAACAAGTGCTCGGGCACTAGTGTCCATAGTTACCGCTAGTGTCTTGAGACCAAAAACGACAGATGTGATAAGACAGACAAACAATGATCCATGTGACCCGACCAGAAGTGCATACAAAACCGAGAGGTGTATAAGAGAGTCATAATAGAAAAAAATCAAAGAACGTACAAGGAAAAGGGAAAGTTTCACCAATGTGTACTTTTCTTACTTGGGATTCATGCATATAACAACACACCGATGATATAATAAAGTGATGATACATGCATAGTTTTGTGTCTACAATAAAAAAATCTATATATATATATATATATATATATATTATTACACAACAATAATATATTATTAACTAACTTATCATAAGTAGATAATATTTACCACACAATAAATAATTAAGTACCATGTGAAAACTAAATTGTCCTAACATTCCCCCCGTAGTGTTTACATGGTAGCAAAAAACTTTCTCACTTCTTCTGCAGCTTACTTGCCTCTTCTTGCTCATGATCTTGACACCCAACTTGAAAGGAAGGTAGAAGAAGGAATACATCAACTTCTTATCAACCATGCACTACTGGGAACAAATTTGACTGAACTAGCATGGGAACACGTATAAGAACAAATTTATTATCAACCATTCACCGTAGGGAACACATCTAACCTACTCGGTGTGGGAACTCAAGGAGGATCCATTTGTACAACCTTTAATGGGTTTATAAATGTTAACCACAAACCTAGGTATGAATAGGAACACATTTGATTGTTCAACATCTACAAGTATCACGATGCTGATTTTATTTTATGCTTTCATTTTTTCATGATATGTGTTTACATTAGGGGATTGTATTAGGAATAATTACATATAAAAGTGAATAGGAAAGAACCTATGTTCTTATTACAAAACATGTCAAAACAAGAACTCTAAAAAAAAAGTACCCAGATACCAACACACACAGCTAGAAAAACAAATTGTCACCACAACTTCATGCAGCCTCGTCGTTGGTTACTGGTGAGAGGTCGTTGATTGACCTCCAACCTCCTATAAAATTTTCCTCTAGTTGAAGGTTATCTAATAGAGGTAGTATTCATCACTTAGATTTTTGGTGTGAGCAGTTTTTGATTTCTCTTTATTTTCCTCTTCTTCATCAACAACCATGACATTTTATTATAGTTTTCCATCAAGAAAATCTTGAGCTCTTTTCTTGCAGTTTATATACAAGTGACTTGATTGTTTACAGTAGTAACAGATGATTCATTTATTTTTATCTTTATAAGATGATAATTTCTTAAAAGAAGATTTCGATCTTATTTTAGCATATGATTGATATTTCTTTCCATACAATGAACTTTCTTCTAGTTTAATTTCCCTAGTTCTATTTTATTCCTCTATCCAACAAGAAATCAAATATTCCAAGTTTGGTTTAATTTTACTCAATGTGAAGACCATGTTAGAATAGTTGGGAGGCATGCTACTAAGTAATACAACTTTTTCATCATCACCAGACACATCTATTTTTATTCTAGCTATCTAATTTAAAATGGAACGAAACTTACTGATGTGTTGCACCATGTTATTACCTTCCTCTATTTTGAGCCCAAATAACATTTTCTTGATTGCTACAATTGTGTTTATTTTTTATTACCCAAACAACCTGTTTTATGTCATCCATATTTTAATAGAGGATTTGGATAATTCTATATGATGCATATAAGCATTATATAGCCCTAATCCGATGATTACAGTGACTTTTCAAAATTTGATTTTCCATTTTTTTTCTTCATCTTCATCTTTTGGTTTATTTACTTTTCCATCCATAATATCCCGCAAATATTTGTTAATCGACAATTGGGTTCTCACTTGCCATGCATGGAAATCTTTGCCTTCAAACTTTTCAATATGACTCAACTTTTCCATTATGATATTTTTGACAACGAACAAATGACACGATGATATTTATGATGACGTAAAATGACTATTGATACAAGACACTTTTAATGAAAATATGAAAATAAACACCACTTACTTTTGAATATGAAATGTGACTCAACACGATAATTTATTACAAATATCAAAGAATGAAAAAACTATTAAACACAATTTTTAGCTATTTGACTCAACTGTACCTAAGTAATTAAATAAAGTTCAAAATAAATCTAAAGACCAAATTATAATATAAATGCTAATAAAACCACATATTTTTATGAACCTGACTTGGTGGTGTCATGTGGTGGCATGCAATAACTCGTGGATGAATTTGGAAATGCATAGATGCCATCTTTCACATGGAATATCAACAACTATAATCAATCCAACATGATAGTATGCTAGGGTCATGTATGATGTTTTATATGATAAATTTGAAATTGCATATAAGTTTTGCGAATGCTCATGTATTTGTAGAAGTTGTAATATCACAAATGTTGTATTTAGACTTAAAATAAAACACTTGTGAAATCTCTAGGTTGCACAAAGAATCAAAGATGGGAAGAGATATGATTAAACCATCAACCGCTAATCGTCCTTTAAGAATTAATATATCTAAAACTTCCTCTATGATAATGCCTCCTTACTCTTATGGATCCATTGCTCTGATACCAAACGTAGATATTTAGACAGAGTTTATAGAATTAAAACTCAATAAATGTATATTTTATGTATTTGACACCATAATATATTGTATTCTATTACACTATATTTAATATTGGAAATGTACATTATATTACTAAAATACAATAGATTTGCAAGAGTAGGGGTGACTGGACAACTCACAGTCCTACAAAAAAGCCATTAAGGCACCACGAAACTCCCAAAGGGAAAATAAAAAAATTCCATTAGGGAAAAACTCAACACCACCTTAAAACCTTAAACCAAAAATATTTAAGACATGTAACCGCAATGGAAGGAGGATGAGGATCATCTTGATGAGGATGAGGATCATCTAGAGGAGGGATGTAAACTCCATTGGAAGGCTCAATCGATGAAGGATAAACCTATCAACCATCCTGATCTGGCATTTGGATTTGTAGAGGCACCATAATTCCCCAGCTAGGGGGTGGAGGGAAAATGAACTAATAATCTCGATGAGGATGAGAGGTCCATCGTGGAGAACTAGCCATTGCCTTCCCCTGTGGAGGAGGACTCTATCCCAGCCTCGAGGAGGACGAAGATGAAGGGTGACGCCGGGGAGAGGAGGAACGATGGTTGCGAGAGAAAATTCTACGACACATAATTCATGAAGGTGGACTATGCGGCGATGATGAAAAAGGGTCAGGAGGGACCCAAATCATCATGCATGGAACAATCCCCTAGTAAGCAAGTAGTTCCTGCATGTGAGAAAAATCTAGAACATTTTTTTCATCTTGAGATTGAATTTGTATTCGCACAATAGACAATATCTCCACTTTATCATTAGTGGAAAAAAAGCAATAGGATGATCATGATGGAAGAAAGGAACATTACGAGCTTTCCAAATTTGAAAGATAATACATGCTCTGAAAAAATGCCACAAAGATTCAATATAGGATGGATAAGAACTAAAATCCTCAAATAACGCCACATGCCAATGAAATAAATCAGGGTGGTAGGGTTAAAAAAAAATGAATCCAAGACTATGAAAATTGAGCATGGGTGCAAGACCAAAACAAATTTTAAAAAGATTCGGGCCAAGAATAGAAAGGGCATTTAATATTAGGGATGCTAATGTGGCTGAGCCGTTCACCTAAATGAAGACCTTGGTAAATGAGATACCACCAAAATTGGTTTATTTTAGGCTCTTACAGAGGATTCCAGGATCAAGAAAGACATAAAAGCCAATTGGTTCAAGCAGATTGAATCCCCCAATGAGTATTGAGCTTGGAAATTTCAGGTGAAATAGGTCTCAAAATTTGGTAGATAACTCCTGCATTATAGTGAAAAAAGTAATAATAGGATTCCACCGCCAATCCTGCCACCAAAACATCTGGAGGTTTAAGAACTAACTTCTGAAGCATGCCATCCAACATCAATTCTTGAATTTTGTGGATAGATGGAAGTTCTGAATTGGTAAGATTGAATTTCATCTTGAGCTCAAGCCAGGGAGTCCAGTCTTTTCGAGTAACCTAATCTTGAATGGTGTGAATTAATTTTTGAGATAATCAGATAGATTTGATTCCCAAAGTTTAAACAAGTGGGATACTATTCTCCATGATAATATGAGACCACCAAATATTCTGGGAGTTAAAAGAAATCTATCTCTAATCTAGTGCAAAAAAGGCTTCACAGCTTCAAAAGCCTTCCATATAATCTTGGCGAAGAAGATGCCAATAATCTTAACAAGAGCCTTGGTAATAATTAAGGTATGTAACCCTAAATTATTCCAACATTCTTACCATAAGGAGAACATATGGCAATGTAATGGCAAAGCATAATTTTCTAAGCTTGATTACTCGAAAGAAAACACACCACTCATTTAGAACATAAAGCAACGCTTTGCCGATAAAATTAAATAATGACCATATCATCTTGATTGCAATGGAAATACTAGTGCCAAATTTTTCATCAATATGTAGAGAATAAAAATGCAAAAAATCAGGAGCAATACAAGTTAGCATATTTTGAAGCAAAAAAACAAAAAAATTAACGTACTGTAAACAAATAATATCCAAGATACTAAATCGCGGACAAGCTAACCGCAAAAAATTTTTGCGAGAGGGATTTGTGAGATCATGAACATTCCATGAGATGAAATTCATGAAAATTCAGTCATGTCAAGCTCACCATGACCGCTTGGAACACCATCCTCCGAGCCAAGAATTGTAAAATTGTTGGCAAGCAAGATTTGGTTTGAATTACAGATCTCATCGCAGATGGAGCGGCATTTGGGCTCATTTTTTTCCCCACAATTTATGGGGAAAATCATGTGGTGGATTACGTGAACGAGGCAAAGGTTGATACGTTGAAGCTAAATTCCTAAAATCCTCTGTTTGTGAAGGTGAAACTTGGCTCTGCGAGGGATATGAAGGAATGAAAATAGACGAGGGGGAAGGACCCATACCTGACTTATCCTTGGAAAAAAGAGGGGAAGGAGAAGGAGCATGGTTCACCACAAAAGTGGATTTCACACTTGAAACCTTCTTATTCCTGACTATAGTCCAACCATCATTCGATAGATCCCATTTAGGTTTTGATGTAGAAGGTTGTGAAGCAATGGGTTTAGATCGAGTCAGAAGAGAACAATCGCAAATACGATGGTCCATGGCTTGAAAATGAAAGCATGTGTTGGGAAGGTTAAATAAACAACCTTATGAGAGAAATGCAGGGACCCCACTTAAACATCTAAATGGTCCAGCAAGTATTTTGCAAGGTTAACCTCGACACAAACCCATTTATTGGGCCGGGCATAATAGAAACGATCTTGTTCATGACATATCACCTTGTCAATGGGTTTAACAATATCTGGAAGGAAATACCAGAGATGAATGGGGAGTTCAGGAAGCTTGATCCAAACTAGGATTTAAACAAAAAACCCAACTAGTGGGGTTCAATTTGGGAGTCTACTAGGAAAAAACCAAAAGGGTGTTTCCTAAATACCAACATGCAACCTTAAGAAGGAGGGCTTGGACCTGTGAAGGCTCTCGAAACGAAAAGAGATAAAATCCCTTGGTGAGATTACAGATGCCTGAAACCAGGATACCGTTGGACTCCCAATGATTTTTTATCCAGTTTTGTAAAAATGATTCATAGAGAATGCGGCCACAGAAATATGCAATAAGTTGATTGTTATGATACCATTTAACTACATGGTCTAAAAATTTGACATAAATAACAACATCTAGGGATGATTTAGAGTCTGTACCTCGTCACAGACCTTAGGCACAAACTTTCGAGCATGCTTGGGAGCCATTTCCACCACAAACTGCAACAATCATTACAAAAGATGGAGAGGAAACCATTTATAGGCTACTCACCACCTTAAATGTGCAAAAAAGTCAATTAATACTATGATAGGACCACTAATAATACCCTAGTATGAAAAAGGAAGCACAATAAAAACAAAGGGAGTGACATGAGTGAATGCATAAAAACCTGACATAGTTGAATTTCAGAACTCATCTTGAATTTGATTTTCCTATTACACTATATTTCACTTCATTCGAACGATTACAAATATATACAACAGATATTTCCTATCATCAAGGAGCTTGCTTTAAAAACTCTCATATATCCATGAGTTGGTTGAACAACTCTACTCACGCATAACAAACACTCTCTCTCTTTCTCTCTCTCTATATATTATTGTTACACAACAACAACATATTATTAACTAACTTATCATAAGTAAATAATATTTACCATATGGTAAATAATTAACTACCACGTGAATACTAAAAATTCCTAACCGTAAATGATGGTAAATACCATAGTAATTGTATGAAGACAACAAATCTATCAAACCTATAGTGTTATAGGTATATATTACACAAAATCATTGTGTTACGCTTGAAACTCACATTAAAAATAAGTAAGCAGGTATATCTGCCACATATCCTTATTGTAAATGGAAAAATAAGCTATTTGGTTATTAGAAACAAAGAATTATAGGTGAAAAGCCAATCCATAGTTCAATCCTTGTGATATCACTGTTATTAATCTCTTGATGATGGTTCATGTGAAGTGACTAGTAACATCGAGTCAAAATATTTGACACCCAATATTCTTTGTTTGTAATTTATGGATTGTGAAATCGTACAATCTCTTATCATTTGGATATTCTTTGGACCAACCTTATCCAATTTAAAATCAATGATGAAGATTTATCATTTCATGCTTCAAACAAATCTCAACCATAAATTCTAATGACCTAAATTATTCCAATAATATTACCCATACCAATAACGGTTGATTGAGGTTTGCAACGATAACAACTCTAGAATATAACGTCTATCGATGTAAGGTCTCATTGCAATATTAATATAATGTCCATAAACATAATTAGGTCTAATTGCAATATTATGACTAAATGAATTTGTTTTTATAGAACCACTTTTTGCCTCTATATTGATGATATTATAAACAAAAGTTTGAATATATGGTGGCCCTTTTGGAATCAATTTTTTTTATTGAAGATCAAGAAGACATTAGAATTTTCAAATTTTCAAAATGAAGAAGACGATCAATATGATTTCAACCTTATATCATCTCCAAATTCAAAAAAACTTGTGATCTTTATAAATTGGTATTGTATAATATTTTTGTTTTTTTCCCACTTTTCCAATCAAATTTCCATATTTAGTCTACTTCTATTTGACTATAGCTTATTCCGATTCATGTATTTTTCAACATGCGTGGTCCTCGGTTGATTTTATTACAATTTTCCCATGAAAATGTGGTGTCGTATACCCAAGGTAATGTCGTTCTAGAATGAGGTCATCAAACCTTTCAATAATCAATGGTCACAAGATCACCAAAAGGTAATACTAAAAATCAGATTTGTATATAACTTTTGAATATATGAATATTGCATATTTTTGTTAGACTTCAATGTAGAAACCTAATTTTGGTGTGGGATCAATTCTTTGTTATAAATTTGCAATGTTCACCTTTGTATATAATTTTTTTTTGGTTATTGTCTAAAATTAGGTTTTTAATAATATGTGTTTCTTGTTTGTGGTTGTTTTAATTTTCGTGATATTTTTTTGTTGATATTTTAAGTTTTTTTAGAATTATAATAATCCTATTCTAGTTCCCAATAATCATAAAAAATTAGCAATATGGTTTTAGTTCGTTTGAATTGTAATGCTACAATTTAGGTCTTTTTATTGTGTGAGTATTTCTAGCCCATATTTGAATTGTTTTCGCCTTTTGGCCTCGTTTTATCAAATTTTGCCTCCCATTGTGTATCAATACCGAACCAATAGAGTCCTTATTGGGATTTTAGAAGTCTATAAGGTGGATTAATGCACCTAAAACAATGAAACAAAGAATACATTATAGTATTGAGTGATAAAAAGAACCACTATGCAAAAAATAGATATAAGCATTTAGAGTAGTATTGAAGAATTGAAAGAAATGTAAAGATCATCTAGTGTTTATTGTTGCATTAATTAGATCATTTAAAAGTGATAAGAGTTCAATACATGCATTATATTAGACTAGTTACTAGCATGCATTATAATTGGTGTGTTGGCCTCAAAGAACTATGCCTATCAAGAGGCATGACAATAGTGGAGTGATAGCACATGTCCATCAAAGTATCTCCCATTTATATTGTCATTTTACAACATGATGGTGAACTATTAGGATTCAAAGAAAGAAGAGAAGTTTCCCAAAAGATCCACATTAAATTTGATAAAATTGAGAAAAGTTTTAGGAGACCTAAAATAAACAAACAATTTTATGCAATCAGATTCACCCTACCTAACAGTCATTGGAACCATAATGTTAAGGTGTTTCCTAAGGAGAAAAAAAGTAATGAAAAAGGTTTTGATTTGTTTACAATGATTTTATGGGTCGTATTTTCCTTTTGTTTAGACATATGATGTACTATTAATTTTGAATAATATCTCCAAAATTGTGATAACTCATGTATTCCTCTAAAATTCCCTCCTGTCAATTTTTTTATAATCGAGGATTATTTTCTATGCAATTAAGTATGATTTTACTACCTTGCATTAATTGAGATATGGATTTTAATATATATGGATAGGTGTTGTGCACAAGTAGTGTAAAGCCACTTTCCATATAAAGATTTTGGTGAATCCTAATCATTGTCTTGCAAGCTTCTAACATTTTATGGTTATATTTGTCTTCTTTACTGATAAATTTGATTTTTGTATGCATCTTCCTTCTATTTGTTCTAAATGTATTATCCCTAGTTATTATGTATTACATTACTTTTATGTTGATTCAAACTATAAGATCTATATAAAGGTAGATAATTGTTGTATGACATCTATAGTATTTAGATCCAGAACCCTAACTAAGAGAGGTGCCAAAATAAATTTCAACCATGTGTTGATTTTGTTGAGATTCCTGTGATGAATATTAGAATCAATGTGAAAAAAAAAAATGTTTCAAATGATGTTAATGTTGCTTTTGAAGTTATGCTTTCCCTTTCAAATGATGCTTCTTTTAATGATTTTTTTTGTGAATGGTCATTAATTTTCTATTGAATGCGAGGGTAGTAAATGGGAAAACATGATAAATATGACCAATATGGGGCTCAAGAGTGTGCATTCCTTATGAAACATCTTTTGAAAACCTATTGAAATAGTTAATTTAATGAATGTGTTAAAGGATGTTCAGTGTTAGCCCCTAGGTTAAGGCACTAATAATGGGGCTATAATACAAGATAAACCATAAAAGGTGAACAAAGATTGTTTTAATGTTGTTAATGAATATAGAACACTTAGGGAATAATATTCTATGCCTAATCATGTATTCATTTCACAAATTTCTTCTAAAACCGTTTATCCTCATGCTTTAATATTGTCAACCAAGGATGCTAAATTTCATGTGAAGTGTAAAGGAGGTGTTGTGGATCAAGTAGATGGATGAAGAATGTGCCAAACGGTGAAATGCAAGCAAGGTGTTGGGTGTGCAATGTGTATGAGACATAAAGAGACAAGGATAACCAATGCAAGGACAACTAAGGATGGGACCACATAACTATACTCTCTCTATGTACTATCTCTAACTCATAATGACTATGTGAATAACCATACCCCATTCTTGGTAGGCACCTTAAGGCACCCACTTAAGAAATAGATGCATACTTAGGGTTGCTAGACCTAACAAAAAAATTTGTATCTAAAAAGTGGTAACGATTACCCGTCCTTCCGTAAGAGTAGCTTGTGTTTGGCGAATCTTCCTTGAGTGCCAAAAACTGGTTTTCACTCAAGGACCTACCCACTGTGCCACAATTGCATGGTTTTCACACGAGGACAACCTACTTTTTATTTACTATTGTCTTATTTTTCCAACTTTTTTCTTGTTTTTTCTTTGTTTTTCAATTTTTAGTTCTTATTTGATATTCTCGTCATGACTAAGTGTAGAACCGATTTAAGTGCATGGAGTTCATAGGTTCCATAAGCTCTTCACCATCTGAATATGCAAGTTTGTAGGCTCCTGATCCATATTTTTCAATTACAACATAAGGACGTAACCAGTTAGCCTCAAACTTTCCTTTCTTTTCTCTGTCTTTGACGGTGTTCTTCTGATTTTCTTTAAGAACTAGGTCTCCTACACCAAATTCCCGGTGAATGATGTGTTTTTTATATCCTCTGGACACTCTATTCTGATATAATTTTAGGTGAATGAGCGCTCTGATACGCCTTTCATCTAATAGTTCTAACTCTACTAGGTGAGCAACTCTGTAGTCTTTATCTTTATCAAGATAGTCTCTGAGAGATATTCTCAGAGAGGGAAGCTCCACTTCCAAAGATATGATGGCTTTAGTGCCATAGAAAAGTGAATAAGGGGTCGCACCAGTAGGAGTGCAGATGGAAGTAAGATAGGCCCAGAGGGTGGGATGTATCTGCAGATGCCAATTATGGTTGGTTTTACCGACCATTTTCTCCATAATCCATACAAGGGTCTTATTGGTGGCTTCTGCCTGTCCATTACCTTGAGGGTAATAAGGGCTAGACCACTTAAGTTGGATATGGAAGTGTTGACACAATGTTTTAACCATTTTATTTTTGAAGGATTTACCATTATCATTGGCAATGGCTGAGGGGATCCCGTAATGACATATGAGATGGTTCATGATGGATTTTGAAATTTATGCATCGGTGACATAGGTAAGAGGGACAACCTCTACCCATTTGGTAAAGTATTTGGTAGTAGTGATGATATGAGTATGACCGTATGATGAAGAAGGACATAGCTTCCCTATGAGATCCAGACCCCATTTAGAGAATGGCCAAGGCGTTGCAATAGGTTGTAAGGCTTGTGCTGGTGCATGTATTAAATTTCCATATTTCTGTCATAGCTCACACTTCTTGATGAAGTTACAACAATTGGATTCCATGGTAGGCCAATAATAGCCTACTCTTAATAGATTTTTAGCTAAGACCATGCCACTAGTATGTGCTCCACAAATACCACTATGTACTTCCTTAATTACGTGGATAGAATCAACAACATCCAAACAACGAAGCAGATTCCCGTCATAGCCATGGTGATAAAGGGTTCCTCCTAGGAGGGTATAATGGGCTATGCAGCGAATAAGGGCTTTCTTTTCAGGATGGGTGATGTTAGGGGGAAGAGTGCCATCTTGTAGGTATTGGATGATAGGGTCGTACCAAGGGGATAAAGGACCAACAACTTCACATGCCAAACATGACTCCAACATATCATATGCAGGTACCTGTAAATTTCCATGAAGAAACGCATCTTGCTTTCTTCAGGTGCTATACGTAAGAGGGACCTAATAGTAGCCATAACATCCACGGATCTATTATGCGACCTTGGTTTTTGTTCAAATATGACTTGTGTGAAATATTCCTTCAAAGTTTCAACCATTTTCTTATATGGAATAAGCTTTTCATCTTTAACCTTGTACTCATCATTAACTTGTTTTATGATAAGTTGAGAGTCCCCAATGACTCGTAGTTGTCTGATGTTCCACGTAATAGCTAGCTTGAGGCCAGCGATTAGTGCTTCGTACTCTACAATGTTATTTGTACATGGGAATCCCAACCAGAATGCTTGTGGTATGACATCACCTGCTGGAGTGATGAGCACCACTCCTGATCCAGATCCATGAAAGGTAAAAGATCCATCAAAGTGAACCTGCCACTCTAACGGACTCTTCAATATACATGATGGATGCATCATGGTAAATCTAAGAACAAGGGTTCCATTCTTGGGAGAGAAGCTTCTACCAACTGATTGGCTAGTACCTATCCTTTTAAGGACTTATGATTTACAAACTCAATGTCAAACTCACTCAAGAGAATAATCCAATTATCCATTCGGCCTATGAGGGTAGGTTTGGATAAAAAGGTATTTGAGAGGTTCAACTTAAGATATGAGCTTGGTCTTATTATTCAAGACGATAATGGCGAAGATTTTGAAATGTGAACACAACTGCACTAAGCAGGAATTTTCCTATCTTGGGGATAATTCAATTCATATGTGATCAAGGTGTAGACTAAGATAGTAAATTGTTCTCTCTTTATGGGCTAAGTCATATTGGGTAAGTAATGCACCAATGGAAAACTAGGTAGTGGAGATGTATAAGAGGAGAGGTTCACCAGGTGTAGGTGGCATTAGATACAGGTGGATTGGATAAGTACTGTTTGAGTAGCGCAAAGGCTTTTTGATAGTTAGGTCCCCAATTGAATGTGACATCTTTCTTGAAGAAAATGAGTAAAAGGGTGGCACTTATCTACAAGTTGTGAGATAAAGCAATAGATTGCTTGAATATTCCCTTGTAGACTCCTTAGCTTCTTGAGAGTGGTATGTGGCAACATTTCTGTGATAGCCATAATCTTTACAGGATCCACTTCAATCCCTCTTTGTGAGACAATGAACCCTAGGAGTTTTCCAGATAAAACACCGAAGACACATTTCTTAGGGTTCAAGTGAACCTTATAGTCTCTTAGACGCTAAAAGATATGCCTCAACACTTCAGGGTGTTCTTTTCTACTTTTGGATTTTGCTAGGATATCATCAACATAATCCTCCATGATGTCACTTATCATATCATGGAAAATAATTGTCATGGCCCACTGATAAGTAGCCCTAAGAGTTCTTGAGTCCAAAGGGCATGAATTTGTAGCAGAATGTTCCCCAAGGGGTGATGAATGTTGTCTTATGCTGATCTTCCTCTACAATTCGTATCTGGTTATAACCTAAAAAAAACCATCCATTAAGGAAAACATTTCATAGCCAGCGGTTGAATCGACTATCATGTTGATGTTAGGTAGGGGGAAATCATCTTTTGGACATGCTTTGTTGATGTCATGGAAATCCATGTAGATCCTTATTCCAATAGGTTTTTTCTGTACTGGGACTATGTTTGAGATCCATTCTAAATAGTCAATAGGTTTAATGAAATCAATAGCTAACAAATTTTCTAATTCTTCTTTGACCAAGAGTGCTACCTTAGGATGCATCTTTCTCAACTTTTTTTTGATTGGCTTGGCATCTAGGTGCACAACGAGGTTGTGTAAAACTAGCTCCGGGTCCAAACCAGGCATATCTACATATGTCCATGTACTCTTTTAAGAGCTCTACAAAGGTCTTTTGTTCCTGAGCTGAGAGTGAAGCTCCCAACTTGACTATTCTAGGTTGCTCCTCTGAGCCAATGTTGACACTGATTGTTTCCTCAATAAGCATTTTAGAAGCATCTTCCATCCACGTAGGATCAGGGGGAAGAGTAAGATCGACCTCCTATGGTAGTTCATGATCATCTTTGAATGGATAAATCACTTCATCTTTAGACTCTTCATTCTATTTGTCTATGAGCTTATCAAAGAGTCTGTCACTATGGGATTTCTGTTGAGCCTTCTTGCTTGGTTTATCAGAAGTAGGTATACTTTTAGTTACAACCTTTTTATTCAACCATCCACACATCTCTGCTTCTTCCCCAAAATAGGCTGTACAAGCATCTAGTTGAATCTTAAATCCTTTCTTGTGGTCTCCAGTCGGAATAAAGTCCCTGAGTCCCATGAACTCTATGAATGCCTCATCATTTTCAAAGAAATCCAATGGCACGTGAAGTTGTTGATCCCAATCTATAAGTTCAAGATATACAAGGGCTACTGGACATTTATCTAGGGGGATGGATTCAGATAAGGTAAGGACCGATGAGTTTGGGAATAGGTTCGTAGAGGCAAGATCCTCGTAAAGGCTACATTGGGAATCTACGTCACTATCAGAATGAGATGAAGCATCCTCACATTCATAAGAGGTGGCGTCATTCTCAGAAGGTAGAGCGCCATGGGGCCTTATTCCAAGCCATGTTTATCATTTTTAAAATGAGGGATAGGGATACGATCCAACCGGCCTTGTGCATTAATGCCACACCCAAACCCACTATAGCCCATGAACAAACATCATACAAGGACCTTTGATGTATTGGGGCGCTTGATTGCATGAAGCCATGGTGCCTTTTAGCACTCTGCTGGTAGGGTCCTCTAACATTTTCTCCTCAGATAGGAGGCCACTATGGACAAATTTTTCCAACGGTTTAGGACATTGCTCACGGGTGCTCTTGAACTAAAAATAAGGCTTACCCCTTGTCCTGGGGGATACTGATAAGTCTGATATCAACAGAGCTTGCTCAAGAGTGAATGGCCTACTTGGGCCATATTTTGCTGATGTGGCCTCCCATGAAGCAAATGGATTGACCAATGAGGGAAAATCTTGATTGAAAGGCGTGAGAGACTCTGAATCTATTCGGTTTTTCATGGCCTCCATTTGTAGAGGGACAACAACATCCACAGAAGGACATTCATAAGCTACACGAGAAAAACTGTGCAAAGCCCTACAATGTGTGAAAGGTTTTGGGTCACCCAAAATGGTAACCACCTGCCCTTCATGACATAACTTGATGCACTGATGAAAATTTGATGGAATAGCTTGCATGGCATGGATCCATGGGCGTCCCAAGAGCATGTTGTACGGAAGGTCCAAGTCAAGGACATGAACATTGTGTCATGACATGTTGGTCCTACCTCCATGGGAACCACTATAGTCCCTGCTGACTCTCTTTCTTCATTGTCATATGCTGTGATTGTGATAGTCTTAGCACCCAGCTCTGTTTCTGAATGGCCTAGCTGCTTTACCAGCTTCAAGGTGCAAATATTCAGACCAGATCCCCCATCTACAAGTACTCTTTTGATTTTGCGATGGGTAACCACCACTTCGAGATACAATGGTAAGTTATGCTCTGGGTTGTTATGCGGGATTGCAGTATGATCAAAAGTAATATGATCATTGGTATCTAAGCGTGCAATCATGGCTTGAAGGTTCGTGGGATCTACCTCTGTGGAAACCCCTGAATTTTGTAAATTTTTGTATAGTATGTTCTTATGGGCATTAGAGATCTTGAGGAGATCAAGAATAGATATTTTAGTGGGTGTTTTCTCTAACTACTCTATTAAGTTATATTGACTTTCCTGAGGGGTAGGCACAGGATCTGGTATGATTAAGTGGGCACGTCTTGTCCTGACTGCATAACTCTTTTCTAAAATCTGAATGGTGTTGATCTGTTCATTAGATGAGCTAATGCATCCAATGAGGGAGTCATAAGGACTATCATTTGTAGGGTACACATAGGCAACAATCCTATAGTCGTTGGAAGTTTGCCCTTGATCTAGTTTTCTTTTCTTCTTATCTGCATGGTCAGGAAAAGGTTCCTTGTAAATACCCATTTTTTCATTTGAACTTTTCCTGGTCTCAGGGGGAGACTCCACAATGATCTTCCCTTCCTCTATGAGGTCTTGGATATAATGGCGTAATCTCAAACATCTATCCGTTTTGTGTCCTTTAACATGGTGGAAGTCGCAATATTCATTGTCTTTGAACCAAACTAGTTTTGGAGCATCTTCCGGATATGGTATTATGCAAGTTGGATACTCTACCATCTTTGCACCATCTAATTGTTTTAGGATGGTAGATAAATATTTTGTCAAGGATGTGAATTTACGTTTTGTAGGCGCTTTGGGATGAGTCCCTTTCAAAAGTTTTCAAGAGTGGGCCTGTCTATACGGCTTGGACTCTCTTGGAGTCTGTAATGCCATCACCAACAACATGTTTATTCTTATTGAAGAATTTAGGTTTGTCTGTGGATTTGGCTTCATGTTTGTTTTTAGTAACAGGTTTAAGCGTGCCCTTGGCAATGAGCACTTTCTCAATTTGACTACCTTTCTCTATGACTTCTTCGAAGTTTGAGCCACAATGCATTTGTAAGTGAAAGGCTATTTCTGGGTTCAAGTTAGGAATGAATATGCTCACTAACTATTTTTCTGGTAAGGCACAAGGAAAGCGACTAGCTAACCCATGCCATCATTATAAAAATCCCGCAAACGTCTCATTGGGTTTTTGTTTTGTGTTGCATAGATCATTCATTGTGATGTCACTCTCCATATTATAGGAGTAATGCCTTACAAATTTCTCTGCTAGTGCGGGCCATGTTGTAATGGAGCCCTTGGGTATGCTATAAAACCATTCCAATCCCACGGCTCCTAGGCTGCGAGGAAAAAGTCATATTAAGAAATTATCGCTATACGCGACCTCTTGGCAAGCCATGTAAAAGTATTTTATATGATCATGAGGATCACTTTTACACTTATACTTATCAAACTTGGGAACAGTAAAGTGTTTTGGGAAAGGTTGTTGTAACATGTCCTTATCAAAGGGGTAAGGACATAATTCTTCATATGAATATTTTCTATTTTGGCCTACATTTCCCTGTTGTAATGTAGTAAGCGTATCCTTCATAGATTTCAATTCATCCTGAATGAGTTGCTCTTTAGTAGGTGATATTGACCTTTGAGCCTAAGTTGCTTTAAAGGTATAGTCTGTATGTGGATCAAATTAAAACTTGTTAAGTTTTTTTTGTCTGTCTTTGCATATGTTTCTTTTTGAAGAGCCTAGATTTGCTATTTTTTTACTCAACTTCAAGATCTGTTTTTGGAGGATCTCCTCCTCAACCAGGGGTCCTCTTCTTCATCAAATTTCAGAGGAGGGGAAGCTTTCCGCTCATTTTTACTTTACGTGAAGCCTTAAAGTGAGGTTTACGTGATGGTTCACCTTTGACAGAGGCCTTATGTTGCCCAGAAGTGGAAGCATACCCCACATCAAAAGGATTATCTGTGTCTAAGATGAATCTTCACTCTCCTAAGTTAGGGTTAACGACCTTTGTTTCTTCTTCATGCTCATGTGGAAGTTTAGATCCTAATGCCAAGACTCTTGCGAGTACTTGATCTTTGTTATAATATAGGAGTTCATCAAATCTACTTAGGTCTAACCTTTGTTGTTCTCCTGAAGAGTCTAACTCTTCTCCACTATGATCAATTAATGTCTCAGTATCTTTGACTTGAGAGAAGAGTGGTCCTAAATTGTGATCGTTGAATGGGAAGGTGTCAAAAGGGTTTTCTCCCATATCCTGCTCATTTGATTTGGCTGCCATTTTTATGATTTTAGGCATCACTAGCAGAAGTTTTTATGTAGCTAGTGTAACCCCCAAGTGTATGGTTTTTTGTAAGTTTTTTCAAGGTGATGTTGGAATTATATCTACAGTGTATCCTAGATGTAGTTTTATGCAATCATTTTTATCAAGAAACACTCATATGCACACCCTAAATATTATGATTCACTCAATTTGTTATGGCCAAGCCTATACCCTAAAGATAGATACAAAAATGATGTATCAATATGTAAGTCAAGTTAGAACCCCAACAAGGTCTAAGCACTGACGTGATGCTGTCGCAGTCCCCTGATAAGGTATACTTAAAACTAGTTTGAATGCTGATGAAAGCCAAACCTTCTGAAAAATGGAAGTCACGAATAGATATAGCGTAATAACGTCACCGTGATACATTAACCGAGTAAGCAAGGTGTTAGTACCATGATAACTTTATTATGATATATGTAAGGTGTTATCAACACTTTTCAAGAAGACTCAGATGACGTTGAAACTAAAACCAAGTAATAAGTATAACAAGGAGTTTTTTAATTGTGTGAGCAGCGTAACCGTGCAATAAGGGGACTTATACCATCTCCTCACAAAATGAGAATACGATGTAAGTACCAAAATTGTACGTCTAGGATGCGAATAAAAGTATCAACTCAAGAAGAGACAAAAGATGAACCGAACACACAGTGGTGAAGATGATCTTGAAATCAAGATGGAAGGACTTTTATCAAAGATGTGAAAAGTGTACCCGCACACTTTAGATTCTTAACAACCCAGCTGCAAACATGGATGGGCGTAAACGGAAAAAAAAGTGACGAGTACTATCTCTGATAAAAACGCGTGATGTATGCACCTTTCTCACCCCGAACAATGGGTGATGAGAATGTAAGGGTACTGATAAAAATATGGAAACAAGCTAAGTAAACACTTAGGCAGAGCTTTACCTCATCGAAGACAAGAACAAAACTAAGAAAAGTGGGACGTAGCTTAGTTCCGTGATGAAAGGACACTTAGTTCAAACTCACAAGGGTTATTTGCCTTGTTTCAACAATCAAGGTTTAGATTCTAGATGAGCCGTCACTTTGCTATGGCTTGACGCAATAAGGACTAGTAAAGTGGGCTCCTTGAAAAAATGGTTTCCCTAACAAGTTCTCTCAACTAGGTGTTACAATTTTATCCACGAGTGAGGGTGATTTACCCAAAAAGTCACAATGACTAGTTTGGGAGTATCTCAGATTTGTCCCTCTTCAAGTACAGTGGGAAATAAATGCATCCATCATGTACTCTTACTAGGGTCATGATACGGACAACTTTGTAACGTTATCTCACAAGGAAAACTAATCAAGTGGGTAAGCAGAGCGCTTCCTGTTTCATCCACGAGGTTACACAGTGGTGGATTACTTTAGGGTTCCTGGTACCACCCCCATTGTTATAGCTTAAGGCATTATGCCAAAGGGGTTATGTTCCAGTTGAGCAGATAGGGACGTACCCTTTTCTGAAACCTGCAATACAATGTTTTGAATATGGTGTGTTTTTTATCTTGCTTAACTTAATGTGGTTTTAAGTAGCACACCATTTGGCAACCTACAAGAACACGTGTATTAGAAGTTTTGTGTTTTGTTTTAGTTCCTCCTTTCTTTGACAAGTGATAGGTCCTGTAGACAACAAGTGTTTAGTAATTTTATGAGTTCCTAGGTTGATGTCAAGAAAGAGAGTTTTTCATTTCTTTTGATTCCTAAGATCACCAAAAAGGTGCAAAGGAAGAGCATATGCAATGTGAAAAGTTCTACTGAAATTACATGAAAGTTTTACTTCAACCTTTATAAAACAAGTGTTTTTTTTTAACAATTTATATGATTTTTGTATTGGTGTTTTTAATCTCCAAGATCACCTTGGAAGACGTGAGGAGAGAGCATACACACTTCTACAAAAACTACTTCTAAGTTAAAAACAAAAACACTTTTAATCTATGCAAACTTAAATGTTAAGAAAGAACCCTATTTTTTTTTCAAATTGTTAGTCCTAGAACCTAGAGTAATGGACCAGGGAAAAAGATTTTGCAGACTGTAAAAATTTTCAATTTTTAATACATAGATACCTGCACGCCTATACTAGACACCAGCGCTCCCTAACTGACAGATACATGCCCCACCTGACAAGTATGCCTACAGTCAAAAAATTAATTAAACCCAATGAAGTAAACACAAACACTCACAATATGATAGAGACATGCCTATATTGACATGGATGCTTAGGTTATGACGTGTACACACTTAATCCTGAAACAAAAACTGTAAATTTTTTTACACAGTCAGATCTTTTACACCTACGTATCTAGAGAGACGTATATGTGCCCCATATGATGGAGACGCATGCACTTCCTATGTAAAGGTTATTTTTGATTTCTTTACTCAGTCTAGGGATGCCTTATGCCTACATGTCCAAAGAGATGATACATGCCCCATATGACGGATACACGTGCACGTCCTTGTAGAGTTCTAAAATTTGTAAATGATGAGGACTTCTGATAGGTACGTGCCTAATATGATGGGTACGCTGGGGTTTCGACGTGTACGCGCCCCTTTCTATACACCTATGCACACCTTGTGAAAAACCTACAAAAAACACGGATTTTCAAATTTTCAAGAGCAAGCAGGTTAGTTATTAGTCAAAGTGTCATATTTCTATATCAAACCCAAAAAATTATATAAATGGTGGTCATTTATGTAGGTTTATAAATAAAAATGAGAAAATAACAAGTGATTTGGAAAAAACTTGAAAATAAGCTTTGAAAAACCTAAAATACCTCCATTAATGGAGGGTGGACATAAGTGTCCCACCGGGCGTGTCAAATGTGTTCAATGAAAATTTGTAAAAGCCATGGATTTGGGGTAAGGATCTCTAAAGAAACCCCAAATGCTTTTAACAATATGATCAATGGACCATGTGATAAGAAATGAGCAAGGTTTCCTTCTTTGCATACATTAATTTGAATTAAAACATGCAAACTAAGCAAATGAAGTTAATCTCTATTCTTTGAAAGCTTAAAATAATGAACCTAAGAGGATCTAAGCATTCAGCTTATGTGTTAAGAGAAAGAGATCTCCCCATTAATGGCTTCAAGGCCAATGGATCTTCCCTTTTACTCTATATTGATACTATGAAATACAATATTAAATGCTTTTAGCTCAAATGAAAGAAGGTGAAATACAAACTGAAGCCTAATCAAATTGCTATAATTTATGCTAGGAAGAAGAGATGAATTCTGAGGAAATGAGGGAGGGGGTATAGCCCTATTTATAGTTTTTGATTTGGAAGAAAAGGGAGATTTGGGTGCATGTGGGACAAAGGCTAAATTCCAAAAATCACTTTAGCAAGTCAAAGTGTGATTTGACTATGTTAGAGGGTAATTAACCTAGGTTAGACTAATTAATCTATCTTAGAGAGTAATTAGGGTTCTGGAAGGGTTCTGAATGGCTTACTCAATCCAACGAAGTGGATTGATCTTCCGGGGATCTAATAGAAGCAAGCTAGAAGAGAATAAGAAGCTAATGTAGTTAGAACGAGGCTGATAACTGCCTGTTTAAATGGTTTATAATAGGAAAAACGACCAAAAGGGTGTCTTCGAGAAGGGAGTTAGATAGGCCTAACTGGCGGTATGTTGTCAATTTGTAAAAGGAAGGAGTGTTAGTGCACCATTAGAAATAATAGTGTATTGAGAAAACTATAGGTGTCTACAGCCTCCACTAGTGTTCACCTGGCCACCCTAACATGTTGGCATATTTGGTTTGGTCCCACAAGCTTCCATTTACAAACTACAGCCTCTGACAGCCCTACACTAACTTAGACTGCACTATTTCACACGTTTGTAAACAATAGCACAGCGAGAGAACCAGATGGGGATGGAGAAAACCATGAGAGGATTTCATAGAGGGCCCCGACATGGAGGTCTCAGATCTAACGAGAAATCTCTAGGTGTCATGGATTTTGAGAAATCACCCGTCGAAGATATGTCATGTTTGGGCCTTAGGGCTCTTAAGCGACTACACCCAGACGAGGTAGACCGAAAGAACGAGGAGCGTAAGAAACCAAAATGAATGCTCCACTAGTATTTAATTTGCCACCCTGATGTTTTGGCGTAGTTTTTTTTGGTCCCACGAGCTTCAATTTGTAAACTACAACATCTAACAGTCCTACACTTACTCAGACTGCACTATTTTGCGTGTTTGCAAACAATAGCATAGCGAGAGAACCAGATAGAGATGGAGAAAACTGTAAGAGGCTTTCGTAGAGGGTCTCGACATGGAGATCTTGGATATGATGAGATGTCTCTAGGTGCCACAGACTCATAGAAATCACTCATCAAAGATATGGCATGTTTGGGCCTCAGGGCTCTTAAGCAACTACGCCCAGGCGAGGTAGCCTGAAAGCACGAGGAGCATAGGGAACCAAAATAAATGCTTCGCTAGCATTCACCTAGCCACCCTGACATTTTTACTTAGTTGGTTCGGTCCCATGAACTTTCATTTGCAAACTAGAGCCTCTGGCAGACCTATACTGACTCAGACTGCACTATTTTGTGCGTTTGCAAACAATAGCACAACGAGAGAACTGGATGGAGATGGATAAAACCGCGAGAGGCTTTCGTAATAGACTATAATCAGCATTCTATTTCTCACATATAAAATTAATTTCTTCCTTCAAAAAATAAACTATGGGTGAATGCTCAATCAGAAAATAAATTATAATTCTAAACGAGTTTCAGACTCAATTATCAATACTTCATTGCAGTTTTTCTTGCCAGTATTCTACTTTTGGAACTACCTAGTTTGATTGTTGAAGTTGAAGCAGCTAGGATTAATAAAAATAATCAACTTGGCAATTTTTCCATAATATTATCCATGATTCTATCGAAAACATCACATAGGTCTTCCATTCTAGTTAAGTTGTGATCCTTCCACGCTTCCTATTTTTCCTTTTCTTCTACTCGTATCTTCTCTTTAGGTTCTTCCAGATGTTTTTGGGTAATCAAATTGAATCTTTATGAATTTTAGGAGACATTTCTTATTGAATCATAGTGACATCTTCACCTAATTATTTTTCTTCATGATGTTCATTGTCATCTAAAGTTAAAGACTGAATATTTATATGGCCTTCAACTTCTTTTTGGGCACAAACAACCTTTTGTAATGTCCAAAAAAATTCAGGCTCTTCAATTTCTGTTTGATTGAAGATATTCATTCTTTCAAAATGAATAGTTGGAACATTCATGGTCTCCCCAACAAAACTAAGTTCATAGTATACACAGTTGCATCCTATGGCAAAATCATTGAACATTGGTGGTTTCATCCACCCGTGCTTTCGAGCTACCTCGTCTGGGAGTAGTCGCTTAAGAGCCTTGATGCCCAAACATGCCATATCTTCGACGGGTGATTTCTGAGACTCCATGGCACCTAGAGACATCTCGTTAGATCTGAGACCTCCATGTTAGGGCCCTCTATGAAATCCTCTCGTAGTTTTCTCCATCTCCATCTGGTTCTCTCACTGTGATATTGTTTGCAAAACGCACGAAATAGTGCAGTCTGAGTCAGTGTAGGGCTGCCAGACGTTGTAGTTTGCAAACGAAAGCTCATGGGAACAAACTAACTATCCCAACACGTTGGGGTGGCTAGTTGAATGCTAGTGTAGGCTTCGTTTTGGTTCCCCATGGTCCCCGCACTTTCGGGCTACCTTGTCCGAGTGTAGTCGCTTAAGAGCCCTAAGGCCCAAACATGCCATATCTTCAACGGGTGATTTCTTGGACAATGTGGCACCTAAAGACGTCTTATTAGATCCAATACCTCCATGTCAAGGTCCTATAATAAATCCTCTCGTGGTTTTCTCTATCTCCATCTTGTTCTCTCATTGTGCTATTGTTTGCAAACACATGAAATAGTGCAGTCTGAGTCAGTGTAGGGCTACCAGAGGCTGTAATTTGCAAACGGAAGCTCGTGGGACCGAACCAACTATGCCAACATGTTGGGGTGGCTAGGTGAATGCTAGTGGAGGCTTCCTTTTGGTTCCCCACACTCCCCATGATTTCGGGCTACCTCATCCGAGCGTAGTCCCTTAAGAGCCCTAAGGCCCAAACACACCATATCTTCGACGGGTAATTTCTCGGACTCCTTGGCACCTAGAGACGTCTCGTCAGATCTGAGACCTCCTCTTTGGGGCCCTCTACAAAATCCTCTCATGGTTTTCTCCATCTCCATTCATATTGATTCAGTGTAAGGTTGTACATTGCCAATCACCTGAATAATAAATGTGGTTCATACAATATAGGTGGTGAAATGAGAATTTTAATAAGATATTTTTACAATATATATGGTGAAATGAGAATTTTTTATTTTTTGTTCCTTTCTAATATTTAATTTCTCTTAGCTTCACTTGGCTTCAAGAATAATAAATTCTCTACTGATAGTACTAACCATGTGAAGGTGAAAGCTTTTTTGGCACCACTAACATACATAAACATGTTAGTAAGCAACTAAATAGAATTTTAAATCATACAAAATTTAAACAAAATCATTCAAGTAAATATTCAAATTAAATTCGTGAAGAACATACCTTTGAAAATTCAATCCAATGAACTGCAAGGAACAATTCTATTCTTAACAGTAGCAAGAATTGCTTCATGATCTGATTCACGAACCTTCTACAGATTTATGTTTGATGGCCAACCTTGATATTTGATCAATTTAATATTTTTTGCAAGGAAAAAATGTGAATAGTGAAGTATCTTCTGATGTACTTCATAGTCTTCAAACAACCAAATGTTTGATTTTTTGATAGGATATCATTAAATCCTAGTTCTAGTGACTATCACTGATCCAGTGGGATACTCAAGGTCTTCACCATCAATGACTGTGGAAGTCAATTTTTGTCCCCTCTACACAATGAGATAAGTAGTTTTATCCCTCTTCATTAAATTCCATCGCAATAATTGAAAAAACGTGCCCTATGTATCACAAAGTAAAATTGTTCAGTAAATTTATAAATACATTAAGAGTTGATCATTTAATAATTTATAAATCTAAAACATGGCATGTACATATATGTATGTACCTTGTTGCACTAAATCAGAGACCTAGTCAAAGTTAGGTGATGTTGTCATTTGATCTAAAGACCCTGCATGTTGTAATACTCGTGAAACTTGATGTGTGTCGAGTGGAATTAGAGGTCTACAAGTCCATTCATCCACCCACTATTGTGACTCACATTCATTCCATGAAAAATCAATGCATGATATACAAAAACATGTCATACACCTAGTATAAATAGTCCAAGCATTTGCATATGAACTATGAAATGAGTGCATATCACTTGATCCTGTAACTATCATACAATCTTCAAATTTTTCCAGATGTTGTTCCTCTATCGACCAAAAATATCTATGAACCATTGATCTCTCTTGAGATTCATGGCCCATATTCTTAACACACCAATCAACATTTTTTTTTGCATGTGTAAATTTAGCACCATCCTTGAGCTTAAACTCTTCTCTTGCAAGTTCTCTTTTCACACATGCTCCTGCACCATCATGTTCTCCTTTTCCATGCCCTACCTCAGTAAAACTCTAGATATGTTGTACATTTATTTCTTTGTGCATCTTTCTTAGCCAATAAAACATCCATGCATTCTTGAATTGTCATGTGCAATTGTCTAACCAAATGTAATATTGATTGAAAATAATGTTCCTCTCATTCAAGTTCACATAAAACACCTGGAAACACCCTTGTACATATTTTGTAGAATGTGTCTGATCATTACTGATGTAGAAATGATACTCTCTTAATATTTTTTGATCTTGCTTAGTGCTTTCAGGAGAGTGCATGAATGTTATATGCACAAAAATAAAAACCTGCACTGAGTTATAATATTGAGACTGAACCTCCATTTGTGGTTACAATGTGTAATTCTCTACAAATTCAACTACTGAAACAATAGTACCAAGTGGGAATGTTTCCTTGCTTAACTTGAATTGTTCATCCAACCATCGAGCTCTATGTGTGTGCCTAGCATACTCATAAAAAAAATTCTCTCTGAATTTGACCATATATTCTGATACAAGTAATTATTTTCTAACAAGCTCACACCTCTTAGATTCTTTTCCATCTTTTAATTAATATGCCACTGATTTATATTTGGTGAAATCAACTAATTATTTTCCTATTGAATATGTACTCTCCTCGTGGATACAACTTTTCAGATTTAGAAAGCCACTACATACATTACACGTTCCATTCAAACATGCTTCGTTATAAAAAAATTGTCTTATTGATTTTTCACAAAATATTGTCAGAATAAATTCTCTTGAATATTTTTGTGGAAAATTTATTCCACACTCCTACAACATGATGTCAGTATGCAAAACGCAACGTATTTGACAAAAAAATATCATAATGCATTGAAAAATCAACATGATGCCTGCAACAACAAGTGGTACGTGAGTGATTTATTTTCACATAAAAAGTTTTGTTCGTTTCAAAGAATCTTTGGCTAATGTTAATTTGTTGATTTTCATTTTTAACCTTAGAGAACAATTATATTTGAGTCATATCTAAGAAATGTTTTGCACACGATTCATGATTACGAGAATCTATTCTTCTTTTTACTGTATCTCTTCCATTCGGTGACACCCTTATGTTCTCATTCCAAAATTTTACAATTAATTCTTTTAGAATATTAGATGTATTCTTGTATTTTCACGGAAGTCTACTAAAGAAAACCCAATAGTCAGTGTTATTGACTAACTCAAGATCTTTACGTCTCTCTATTGATTTCATTAGTGTTTTTCTGTTTAGCTTCAAAGCACTACTTGTTTTTCTAATCAAGCATTTATTAAATATTTTATCACTTACTATACGATTAGTTAGTGCATGCCATGTAGCATTACTATCTTTGGTATGTCTTTTTCCACCTACAGTTTGGTATGCTTTATGTATGTTTTCAACAATTGACACATTTTGATCAACAACATTATATGTTCTTAACCCCAGGGTCTTCATTATAGGTCTCATCTTAATTAATTTCATCAATGAAACAAATAATTGACATCTTTGTGTGTCATTTAAATTCTCAAAGTAATTATCCCAAATTCCACTAGCTTTTCTTCTCGCATTTCTTTCAGCCATTTTGTTAGGCATTGGTTTTATAATATTTTCATAAATTTCAATTAAGTGAATTGGTTTTCTTCGCAAAATGGAAGGAGGTGTTCTTAGAGGTGAAGATTCATTTACAAGATTACTTTCTTCATTCAGTGCTTTCATACAAATTTCAGGGTTAACATTTGAATTCTCAAGTAAGGGTTCAACAATTGGATTCATATCAATTTCTTCATCCATACCAACATTATCATTCAATTCAATATCATTATTCATTGCAAAATCATTATTCTCTACATTTTCATTATGTATTTCATCCTCATTTTCTAATACATTAGCTACATTTGATATAGCATGGATGTACCTTGCCCTGCTCGAAGTTTTTACATTTTCTTTAATTTCTTTATTCTCTTCTCTTCCAATTGCTTCGAGTGTCTTGTTCTTAACTTTCCTCTTGTCCTTAGCTCGACATTTATCACCCATGATTAGAAAAAATCAACTAGTGGGGTAGGGGAAAAAAATGAACTACTAAAAAATCATGCAAGAATATAGAGAAAATTGTAGACAAAACAGAATGTTTGTGAAATTCCCATGAAAGAGATGAAAGGGACGTTGGGGGCCCACAATATATAAAACAAAGAAAAAATGCATAGGCGTTATGTAATGTGTACGTGTTACGTAATGCGTACGTGTTTTGTGTTTTCTCTTTTTCCAAGCCATGCCTCGAGGCTTGGGATTCGGTTTGTATCCCTAAACCTAAGGCATGGATCTGCACAAGCACAACAAACATCGATTTTTTTACAAGAAAATGTAAAAAATGCCACTTCCTCTATGATAAATCAAAATAAAACAATCGCTCCATTTTCAAAAAATTATACCACGACGTAAAGCAGAGTTTCTTCTTTCTAAAAATATAATTTTTCAAATTTTCTGACTAATATAAGGTTTCCATATTATTTATTTTTTAATTATGCCTTTTTATAGCTATGTTTTGAAGTGTAAAGATGTCTATCTTTCATGGTGTATCTTTTTTTTTGGGTGATCGAAATTTTAAAAAAATTATACTAGCCCAAATTAGGCATAATTCTATACATATTCAAAAACAAAATCTAATTTTTGATATTTTTTGAGGTAGTTGGGGGGGGGCATGGTCAAAGCTCCATTATTTTTCAAAACATAAAATTTTTGTACTAGAAAAATCATAAATAAAAAAATATTCGCTAAAAAAATCTTTAAAAAAATGGAGCCCAAACTAGATGCTCCTAGCTATCTTTCTACCAAAGGGTTTTCAAAAATACTAAATGGTGCTCAAAAAATGGTGGGGGGCACAAAAGTCACTCTATTATTTTTTTTAACAAAAACAGGAGCATCTGTTAGCATCTATTGGTATTTTAGTTGTTTGACCCACTTAAACTTATCCGTTTTCAATAAAATTTAGTAGCTTAGAAACTAGACTCAAAATTCTACGATTCATATTTCTATAACATCTTCCAATTTTGAGTGTAACTATTTCGAAAAAATCGTACAAGATGAAGTTTTTTTTTTTTTTTTTTCCAGAAAAATCCGTCCACTTAAGACCCCCTTTTAGCCCCCCAACTTGGTGCACTCACCTTGGGAGAGGAGAGCACTTAATAGGAAGGGGAGGAGTAGAAGAGGTAGAAATAGGTACCATAATAAGATCTGCAATTAATTATTTTTCCAAATCAATAACTTTATAACAAAGAGTAGTAAAGGAATTGCATGTACCATATAATAAATTTTCTTTTAAAAAAGTAATTAAGCCATGACAAAAGATATATTGCAGTTCTAGATCAATAAACTTAAAAAACAAATGGTGCATGCAAGAATTAAAGTGTAAATATAATCTAGAATTGGTTTTGTATTTCCTTTATGCAAATAAGGTAAGTATTCATATGTAACTTTAGGCCCATTATTAGAAATGAAATGTCTAAGGAATGTATCCTCCATATACTAATAAGTGCTAATAGATCCATTAGGTAAATGAGTATACCACTGAAGAGTAATATCCATAAGGCTATGACAAAAATCTTTTAGTAACAACCTATCATTGGAATATGAAGTCATGGCTAGTAAAAAAATTATAAGATGTAAGTAAAAAATTTCCCGCGCCATTGAAACATGAGAAAGTAGGCATAGTGAAACCCTTAGGAAAAATGGAAATTTGAATTATCTTAGGGATGGGATTTTCGTAAATGGTATTATTGTTAATAAAAACATAATAGGATTTTCTCTCTAAGGTAAGGGTATGTAATTTTATTTTCAAATCACCAACAACATGCATGAGGGAAAGGATGTCTTGTGGGGGTATGGTTTGAGCAGTGAGAGGCACGTTGAGGGGTTGGGTCTTGCCATTATGAGTGATCATAGGTACGTGAGGAGGGTAATGCAATGTGGAAGAAGGGTATGTATGTGGAGGCTCTAGAGGTGAAGTACACGTGAGGAGTCAATTGGTGTATGATCATTATGAAGAATAGGAGATACACTAGGATTAACATTGGTTTCAACATGGAAATCGTTGGAAATAATTTCGAAAGGAGAAGAGATATGAGGAATAGATTCACTTTCAACAATATTAATGCAAGAAACATCATCATTAACATGTGTAACATCATTATCATAATCATAATCACTATCATTCATAATTTCACAAGAAATAAGTTCATCATGTAAAGAATATTTATTAGCACTCTCATTTACCATAGTACAAGGGGAAAATATGGAGAAACATTCATATCTGGAGTGGGTGGAAGAGCATATTCATCAAGTTTTTGAATGGGGGAGACAAAGCAAGAGTCAGGACTTGGGAGATCATCAAGATCATATGTTTAGAATGCAAGGAGGTGTTGGATGACATGGTATTTTGGAGGAAATTATGAAACTCAAATTATTTATAGGTGTGGGAAAAAGTTGGCTCAATTTTCATAAAGGTCTTAGGGTGATCTGGGGATGGGTAGCGATTTTTAGCCATGAGGGATGTACATCATCAGGTAATGAGTTCGATCAAGGAGTGGGGTTCACCAAATGATTTAATCTAATTTAAATTAAATCTTATTTCAAAGTAACTACTGTGACAAATGATATTCAAGTGATTATATACAACAATATTCAATTTATAAGTCTCTAAAATCTATTAACTCTAAGTAAAGGCAAAGGGATATAGACTTATCTAATTTTGACTGATCTGGAAGTGATTGGGACTATTTGAATGCTAGATCTGGCTAGAAATAGTGTTGAAATGGTTGGCCAAGGGTTCTAGAACTCAATACTGTACTAGAAAAAATTTCCCATAGGAGGACAGAAGCGCCCCAGGTGTTGGTGATTGATATGGGTGCTTGTGACTACGTGAATGTTCAGGATTTGATATTTTCTGGGTTAGAAGATATTCACTTCTATTCATTCTTTTTCACTATGGTTCTGCTATTAGGGTTATAATCACACATATAACCTATAAAACAAACCCTATCTATCTGTAGAAGCTCATCAACACATCAGATTTATATAAAATATGCAATATGTGAAGTTGGACTGACCCCTGCGGTCACCCGATGAGTGAACTTATTATCAAGCGTTGCACTACATCTCATAATCCATGTAGTTCTTTGTGCTTGTGTGTTAAATGGTGTACTTAGCCTAGGTTTCCCTCGTGCCAACAATGCCAAGATAACGGGATATAGCTAGCTTTGATCTAAGAATGTAAATGTGTGATATGGAATTCAACACTTCCCTCCCTATGTAGTGTATGTAGCTCAACATGCATTCCCTTTTGAATAGTAGTAGTAATATGTATATGTGATAGTCCCTCTTGATTTTCCAACGAGAACAATAATTAGTATGTTGTGTATATATATGATTCCCTTTCTTGAATTTTGACACTAGTGATGCTACAGGCCGACTAAGATTATGACATAAGGATGAGAAAAGAAACAAGACCAACCACAAATGATGAAATGTGCAAATAGAATAAGGAGGACATGATCACTTAGAAGGGACACGAGCACTCGGGCATTAGTGTCCATGGTTGATGCTAGTGTCTTGAGACCAAAAATGATAGATGTGACAAGACAAACAAACAATGATCCATGTGACTTGACCAGAAGTGCATACAAAACCGAGAGGTGTACAAGAGAGTCATAATAGAAAACAATCAAATAACGTAGAAGGAAAAGGGAAAGTTTCACCAATGTGTACTTTTCTTACTTGGGATTCATGCATATAACAACACACCAATGACATAATAAAGTGATGATACATGCATAGTTTTGTGTCTATAGTAAAATAATCTATATATATTATTATTACACAACAATAATATATTATTAACTAACTTATCATAAGTAAATAATATTTACCACATAATAAATAATTAAGTACCATGTGAATACTAAATTTTCCTAACATTCCCCCCTTAGTGTTTACATGGTAGAAAAAAACTTTCACACTTCTTCTGCAGCTTGCTTGCCTCTTCTTGCTCATGATCTTGACACACAACTCAAAAGGAAGGTAGAAGACGGGATACATCAAATTATTATTAACCATGCACTACCGGGAACAGATTTGACTGAACTAGTGTGGGAACACGTAGAAGAACAAAATTATTATCAACCATTCACCGTAGGGAACACATCTGACCTACTCAGTGTGGGAACTCAAGGAGGATCCATTTTTACAACCTTTAATGGTTTTATAAATGTTAACCACAAACCTAGGTATGGATAGGAACACATTTGATTGTTCAACATCTACAAGTATCACAAAGCTGATTTTATTTTGTGCTTTCATTTTTTCGTGATATGTGTTTACATTAGGTGATTGTATTAGGAATAATTACATATAAAAGTGAATAGGAAAGAACCTATGTTCTTATTACAAAACATTTCAAAACAAGAAATCTAAAAAATGAAGTACACGGATACCAAAATACACAACTAGAAAAACAAATTGTCACCACAACTTCATGTGGCCCCGATGTTGGTTACTGGTGAGAGGTAGTTGATCGACCTTCAACCTCCTATACCTTTGTCCTTTAGTTGAAGGTTATATAATAGAGGTAGTATTCATCACTTAGATTTTTGGTGTGAGCAGTTTTTGTTTTCTCTTCATTTTCCTCTTCTTCATCAACAACCATGACATTTTCTTATAGTTTTCCATCAAGTAAATCTTGAGCTTTTTTCTTGCAGCTCATATACAAGTGACTTGATTATTTACAGTAGTAACAAATGATTCATTTCTTTTATCTTTATAAGATGATAATTTCTTAAAAGAAGATTTGGATCTTCTTGTAGCATATGATTGATATTGCTTTCCATATAATGAACGTTCTTCTAGTTTAATTTTCCTAGTTTAATTTTCTTCCTCTATCCAACAAGAAATCAAATATTCCAAGTTTGGATTAATTTTACTCAATGTGAAGACCATGTTAGAATAGTTGGGAGGCATGTTACTAAGTAATACAACTTTTTCATCATCACTAGACACATCTATTTTTATTCCAGCTATCTAATTTAAAATGGAGTGAAACTTACTGATGTGTTGCACCATGTTATTACCTTCCTCTATTTTGAGCCCAAATAACATTTTCTTGAGTGCTACAATTGTGTTTATTTCTTATGACCCAAACAACCTGTTTTATGTCATCCATATTTTAATAGAGGATTTGGATAATTCTATATGATGCATATAAGCAGTATATAGCCCTAGTCCGATGATTACGGTGACTTTTCAAACAATGATTTTCCATTTTTTTTCTTCATCTTCATCTTTTGGTTTATTTACTTTTCCATCCACAATATCCCACAAATATTTTTTAATCAACAATTGGGTTCTCACTTTCCATGCATGGAAATCTTTGCCTTCAAACTTTTCAATATGACTCAACTTTTCCATTATGATATTTTTGACAATGAAAAAATGACATGACAATATTTATGATGACTTAAAATGACGATTGACACAAGACACTTTTAATGACAATATTAAAATAAACACCACTTACTTTTGAATATGAAATGTGACTCAACACGAAACTTTATTACAAATATCAAAGAATGAAAAAACTATTAAAAATAGTTTTTAGCTATTTGACTCAAATGTACTTGAGTAATTAAATAAATTTCAAACTAAATCTAAAGACCAAATTATAATATAAATGCTAATAAAACCACATATTTTTATGAACCTGACTTGGTAGTGTATGTGGTGGTATGCAATAACTCGTGGATGAATTTGGAAATGCATAGATGTCATCTTTCACATGGAATATCAACAACTATAATCAATCCAACATGATAGTATGTTAGGGTCATATATGATGTTTTATATGATAAATTTGGAATTGCATATATGTTTTACGAATGCTAATGTATTTTTAGAAGTTGTAATATCAAAAATGTTATATTTAGACTTAAAATAAAACACTTGTGAAATCTCTAGGTTGCACGAAGAATCAAAGATGGGAAGAGATATGATCAAACCATCAACCACTAATCATCCTTCAAGAATTAATATATCTCAAACTTCCTCTATGATAATGCCTCCTTACTCTTGTGGATCCATTGCTCTGATACTAAACGTAGATATTTAGACAGAGTTTGTAGAATTAAAACTCAATAAATGTATATTTTATGTATTTGACACCATAATATATTGTATTCTATTACACTATATTTAATATTGGAAATGTACATTATATTACTAAAATACAATAGATTTGCAAGAGTAGGGGTGACTGGATAACTCACAGTCCCACAAAAAAGCCACTAAGGCACCACGAAACTCCCAAAGGGAAAATAAAAAAAATTCCACGAGGGAAAAATTCAACACCACCTTAAAACATTAAACCAAAAATCTTTAAGACATGTAACCGCAATGGAAGGAGGATAAGGATCATCCTGATGAGGATGAGGATCATCCAGAGGAGGGATGTAAACTCCACTAGAAGGATTAGTCGATGAAGGATCAACTTGCCAGCCATCCTGATCTGGCATTTTGATTTGCAGAGGCACCATAATTCCCCAGCTAGGGGGTGGAGAAATGAACTAATAATCTCCATGAGGATGAGAGGTCCATCGTGGAGAACTAGCCATTGCCTTCCCCTGTGGAGGAGGACTCTATCCCAGCCTCAAGGAGGACGAAGATGAAGGGTGACGCCGGGGAGAGGAGGAACGATGGTTGCGAGAGAAAATTCTACGACACATAATTCATGGAGATGGACTATGCGGTGATGATGACAAAGGGTCAAGAGGGACCCGAATCATCGTGCATGGAACAATCCCCTAGTAAGCAAGTAGTTCCTGCATGTGGGAAAAATATAGAAAAACAAATTCATCTTGAGATTGAATTTGTATTCGCACAATAGACAATATCTCCACTTTATCATTAGTGGAAAATAAAGCAATAGGATGATCATGATGGAAGAAAGGAACATTATGAGCTTTCCAAATTTGAAAGAGAATACATGCTCTGAAAAAATGCCACAGAGATTCAATATAGGATGGATAAGAACTAAAATCCTCAAATAATGCCACATGCCAATGAGATAAATTAGGGTGGTAGGGTTAAAACAAAAAATGAATCCAAGACTAGGAAACTTGAGCATGGGTGCAAGACCAAAACAAATTTTAAAAAGATTCAGGCCAAGAATATAAAGGGAATTTAATATTAGGGATGTCAATGTGGCTGAGCCGTTCGCCTAAATGAAGACCCTGGTAAATGAGACACCACAGAAATTGGTTTATTTTAGGCTCCAACAGAGGATTCCAGGATTGAGAAAGACATCAAAGCCAATTGGTTGGGGCAGATTGAATCCCCCAATGAGTATTGAGCTTGGAAATGTTAGGTGAAATAGGACTCAAAAGTTGGTAGATAACTCCTACATTATAGTGAAAAAAGTAATAATAGGATTCCACCGCCAATCCTGCCACCAAAACATTTGGAGGTTTAAGACCCAACTTCTGAAGCATGACATCCGACATCAATTCTTCAATTTTATGGATAGATGGAAGTTCTGAATTGGTAAGATTGAATTTCATCTTGAGCTCAGGCCAGGGAGTCCAGTCTTTTCGGGTAACCTAATCTTGAATGGTGTGAATTAATTTTTGAGATAATCAGATAGATTTGATTCCCAAAGTTTAAACAAGTGGGATAATATTCTCCATGATAATAGGAGACCACCAGATATTCTAGGAGTTAAAAGAAATCTTGATGCAAAATCTATCTCCAATCTAGTGCAAAAAAGGCTTCATAACTTCAAAAGCCTTCATATAATCTTAGCGAAGAACATGCCAATAATCTTAACAGGAGCCTTGGTAATAATTAAGGTATGTAACCCTAAATTATTCCAACATTTTTACCATAAGGAGAACATATGATAATGTAATGGCAAATCATAATTTTCTAAGCTTGATTACCCGAAAGGCAACACACCACTCATTTAGAACATAAAGAAACACTTTGCCGGTAAACTTAAATAATGACCATATCATCTTGATCAAAATGGAAATACCAGTGCCACCTTTGTCATCAATATGTAGAGAATGAAAATGCAAAAAATCAGGAGCAATACAAGTTAGCATATTTTGAAGCAAAAAAACAAAAAATTTAACTTACTATAAACAAATAATATCCAAGATACTAAATCGCGGAGAAGCTAACCGCAAATTTTTTTTGCAAGAGGGATTTGTGAGATCCTGAACATTCCAAGAGATGAAATTCATGAAAATTCAGTCATGTCAAGCTCACCATGACCACCTGGAACACCATCCTCCGAGCCAAGAATTGTAAAATTGGTAGCAAGCAAGATATGGTTTGAATTAAATATCTCATCATAGATGGAGCCGCATTTGGGCCCATTTTCCACCCACGATTTATGGGAAAAATAATCAGGTGGATTGTGTGAACGAGGCAAAGGTTGATATGTTGAAGCTAAATTCCTAAAATCCTCTATTAATGAAGGTGAAACTTGGCTCTGTGAGGGATATGAAGGAATGAAAACAGACGAGGGGGAAGGACCCAGACCTGACTTATCCTTGGAAAAAAGAGGGGAAGGAGAAGGAGCACGGGTCACCACAAAAGTGGATTTTACACCTGAAACCTTCTTATTCCTGACTACAGTTCAACCGTGATTCGATAGATCCGCTTTAGGTTTTGATGTAGAAGGTTGTGAAGCAATGGGTTTAGATTGAGTCAAAAGAGAACAATCACGAATACGATGGTCCATGGCTTGACAACGAAACATGTGTTGGGAAGGTTAAATAAACAACCTTATGAGAGAAATGCAAGGACCCCACTTAAACATCCAAATGGTCCCGCAAGTATTTTGCAAGGTTAACCTTGACACATACCCATTTATTGGGCTAGGCATAAAAGAAATGATCTTGTTCATGACATATCACCTTGTCAATAGGTTTAACAATCTTTGGAAGGAAAGACCAAAGATGAATGGGGAGTTTAGGAAGCTCGATCCAAACTAGAATTTTCAAAGAAACCCAGCTAGTAGGGTTAAATTTGGGAGTCTACTAGGAAAAAACCAAAAGGGTGTTTCCTAAATACCAACATGCAACCTTAAGAACGAGGGCTTGGACCTATGAAGGCTCTCGAAATGAAAAGAGATAAAATCCCTTGGTGAGATTACATATGCCTGAAACTAGGATACCGTTGGACTCCAAATGATTTTTTGTCCAGTTTTGTAAAAACGATTCATAGGGAATGCAGCCACAGAAATATGCAATAAGTTAATTGTTATGATACCATTTAACTACATGGTCTAAAAACTCGGCAGAAATAACAACATCCAGGGATGATTCCGAGTCCGTACCTCGTCATAGACCTTAGGCACAAACTTTCGAGAACACTTGGGAGCCATTTCCACCGCAGACTGCAACAATCACTGCAAAAGATGGAGAGGAAACCTTTTATAGGCTACTCACCACCTTAAATGTGGAAAAAAGTCAATTAAAACTATGATAGGACCGCTAATAATACCCTAGTATGAAAAAGGCAGCACAATACAAACAAAGGGAGTGACATGAGTGAATGCATAAAACCCTGACATAGCTGAATTTCAGAACTCATCTTGAATTTGATTTTCCTATTACACTATATTTCACTTCATTCGAACGATTACAAATATATACAACAGATATTTCCTATCATCAAGGAGCTTGCTTTAAAAACTCTCATATATCCATGAGTTGGTTGAACAACTCTACTCACGCATAACAAACACTCTCTCTCTTTCTCTCTCTCTCTCTATATATATTATTGTTACACAACAACAACATATTATTAACTAACATATCATAAGTAAATAATATTTACCATATGGTAAATAATTAACTACCACGTGAATACTAAAAATTCCTAACCTTAAATGATGGTAAATACCATAGTAATCGTATGAAGAAAACAAATCTATCAAACCTATAGTGTTATAGGTACATATTACACAAAATCATTGTGTTGCAATTGAAACTCACATTAATACCATGTAAGCAGGTATATCTGCCACATATCCTTATTGTAAATGGAAAAATAAGCCATTTGGTTATTAGAAACAAAGAATTTTAGGTGAAAAGCCAATCCATAGTTCAATCCTTGTCATATCATTGTTATTATTCTCTTGATGATGGTTCATGTGAGGTGACTAGTAACATCGAGTCAAAATATTTGACACCTAATATTCTTTGTTTATAATTTATGGATTGTGAAATCGTATAATCTCTTATCATTTGGATATTCTTTGGACTAACCTTATTCGATTTAAAATCAATGATGAAGATTTATCATTTCATGCTTCAAACAAATCTCAACCATAAATTCCAATGACCTAAATTATTCCAATAATATTACCCATACTAATAATGGTTGATTGAGGTTTGCAACGATAACAACTCTAGAATATAACATCCATCGACGTAAAGTCTCATTGCAATATTAATATAATGTCCATCAACATAATTAGGTCTAATTGCAATATTATGACTAACGTAATGAATTTGTTTTTATAGAACCAATTTTTGCCTCTATATGGATGATATTATAAACAAAAGTTTGAATATATGGTGGCCCTTTTAGAATCAATTTTTTAATTGAAGATCATGAAGACATTAGAATTTACAAATTTTCAAAATCAAGAAGACGATCAATATGATTTCAACCTTATATCATCTCCAAATTAAAAAAAAACTTGTGATCTTTATATATTGGTATTGTATAATATTTTTGTTTTTTTCCCACTTCTCCAATAAAATTTCCATATTTAGTTTACTTCTATTTGACTATAGCTTATTCCGATTCATGTATTTTTCTTCATGCGTGGTCCTCTCTTGATTTTATTACGGGTTTCCCACGAAAATGTGTAGTCGTATACCGTGTAGCAAAATGGTCCACTTTGAAGGTGGTCTTTACCCAAGGTAATGTCGTTCTAGAATGAGGTCATCATACCTTTCAATAATCAATGGTCACAAGATCTAATAATACTAAAAATCAGATTCGTATATAACTTTTGAATATATGAATATTGCATATTTTTGTTAGACTTCAATGTAGAAACCTAATTTTGGTGTGGGATCAATTCTTTGTTATAAATTTGCAATGTTCACCTTTGTATATAATTTTTTTTTGGTTATTGTCTAAAATTAGGTTTTTAATAATATGTGTTTCTTGTTTGTGGTTGTTTTAATTTTCGTGATATTTTTTTGTTGATATTTTAAGTTTTTTTAGAATTATAATAATCCTATTCTAGTTCCCAATAATCATAAAAAATTAGCAATATGGTTTTAGTTCGTTTGAATTGTAATGCTACAATTTAGGTCTTTTTATTGTGTGAGTATTTCTAGCCCATATTTGAATTGTTTTCGCCTTTTGGCCTCGTTTTATCAAATTTTGCCTCCCATTGTGTATCAATACCGAACCAATAGAGTCCTTATTGGGATTTTAGAAGTCTATAAGGTGGATTAATACATCTAAAACAATGAAACAAAGAATACATTATAGTATTGAGTGATAAAAAGAACCACTACGCAAAAAGTAGATATAAGCATTTAGAGTAGTATTGAAGAATTGAAAGAAATGTAAAGATCATCTAGTGTTTATTGTTGCATTAATTAGATCATTTAAAAGTGATAAGAGTTCAATACATGCATTATATTAGACTAGTTACTAGCATGCATTATAATTGGTGTGTTGGCCTCAAAGAACTATGCCTATCAAGAGGCATGACAATAGTGGAGTGATAGCACATGTCCATCAAAGTATCTCCCATTTATATTGTCATTTTACAACATGATGGTGAACTATTAGGGTTCAAAGAAAGAAGAGAAGTTTCCCAAAAGATCCACATTAAATTTGATAAAATTGAGTGAAGTTTTAGGAGACCTAAAATAAACAAACAATTTTATGCAATTAGATTCACCCTATCTAACAGTCATTGTAACCATAATGTTAGGGTGTTTCCTGAGGAGAAAAAAAGTAATGACAAGGGTTTTGATTTGTTTGCAATGATTTTATGGGTCGTATTTTCCTTTTGTTTAGACATATGATGTACTTTTAATTTTGAATAATATCTCCAAAATTGTGATAACTCATGTATTCCTCTAAAATTCCCTCTTGTCAATTTTTTATAATCGAGGATTATTTTCTATGCAATTAAGTATGATTTTACTACCTTACATTAATTGAGATATGAATTTTAATATATATGGATAGGTGTAGTGCATAAGTAGTGTAAAGCCACTTTCCATATAAAGATTTTGGTGAATCCTAATCATTGTCTTGCAAGCTTCTAACATTTTATGGTTATATTTGTCTTCTTTACTGATAAATTTGATTTTTGTATGCATCTTCCTTCTATTTGTTCTAAATGTATTATCCCTAGTTATTATGTATTATATTACTTTTATGTTGATTCAAACTGTAAGATCTATATAAAGGTAGATAATTGTTGTATGACATCTATAATATTTAGATCTAGAACCCCAACTAAGAGAGGTGCCAAAATAAATTTCAACCATGTGTTGATTTTGTTTAGATTCCTATGATGAATATTATAATCAATGTGAAAAAGAAAAAGAATGTTTCAAATGATGTTAATGTTGTTTTTGAAGTTATGCTTTCCCTTTCAAATGATGCTTCTTTTAATGATTTTTTTTGTGAATGGCCATTCATTTTCTATTGAATGCGAGGGTAATAAATGGGAAAACATAATAAATATGACCAATATGGTGCTCAAGAGTGTGCATTCCTTACGAAACATCTTTTGAAAACCTATTGAAATAGTTAATTTAATGAATGTGTTTAAGGATGTTCAGTGTTAGCCCCTAGGTTAAGGCGCTAACAATGGGGCTATAATACAAGATACACCATAAAAGGTGAACAAAGATTGTTTTAATGTTATTACTAAATATAGAACACTTAGGGAATAATATTCTATGCCTAATCATGTAGTCATTTCACAAATTTCTTGTAAAACCGTTTATCCTCATGCTTTTAATATTATCAACCAAAGATGCTACATGTCATGTGAAGTGAAAAAGAGGTGTTGTGGATCAAGCAGATGGATGAAAAATGTGCCAAACGGTGAAATGCAAGCAAGGTGTTGGGCGTGCAATGTGTATGAGACATAAAGGGACAAGGATAACTAATGCAAGGACAATTAAGGATGGGACCACATAACGATACTTTCTCTATGTACTATCTCTAACTCATAATGACTATGTGAATAACCATACCCTATTCTTGGTAGGCACCTTAAGGCACCCACTTAAGAAATAGACGCATTAGTGACCCTTATCTGCACAAAGGAAATTGTTAGTAGCAGGTATGAAAGATAAAAAGTGAAAAATTAGGTGTATACAAAAATAACATTTTCTTGAGTGATACAACTCCGTTTTTTGCTTGTGACCCAAACAACATGTTCGATGTCGTCCATATTGTATAAGAGGATTTGGATAATTCTATATGATGCAAATAAGCATTAGATAGCCCTAATCCAATGATTGTGGTGGCTTTTCAAACTTTGCTTTCCCATTTTGTTTCTTCATCTTTATCTTTTGGTTTATTTACTTTTCCATCCATAATATCTCACAAATATTTGTTAATCAACAACAATCGGGTTCTCACTTACCATGTATGAAAATCTTTGCTTTCAAAATTTTCAATATAGTTCAACTTATCCATTATGATATTTTTGACAATGACAAAATGACATGAAGATATTTATGATGACTTAAAATGACTATTGACACAAAACACTTTTAACGACAATATGATAATAAACACCACTTACTTTTGAATATGAGATGTGACCAATGACACTTTATTACTAATATCAACGAATAAAGAAACTATTAAACATAGTTTTTAGCTATTCGACTAAAATTAAAAAAAAGCTAAAGACCAAATTATAATCCAAATGCTAACAAAGCCACATCCTTTCATGAACCAGATTTGGTAGTGTATGTGGTGGCGTGCAACAGCTCGTGGACAAATTTAGAAATGGATAGAAGTCATCTTCCACATGGATAACATGCTCGGTTCAGATCTGATACGTTTTCTGATAAATTTGGAAATGCATATACGTTTTGCGAATGCTCATGTCTTTGTAGAAGCCGTAATATCACAGATGTTGTATTTAGACTTAAAATAAAACGCTTGCCGAAATCTCTAGGCTACACGACCAATCAGAGATCTGATCAAACCACCAACTCGTCCTTACTATATCTCAATGATAACGCCTCCTTACTCTCATGGATCCATTGCTCTGATTCCAAATGTAGATATTTGGACACAGTTTGTAGAATCAAACTCAATAAATATTTATTTTTATGTATTTCACATCATAATATATTGTATTCTATTATACTATATTTCACTTCGTTAATAAATATTTATTTTATGTATTTCACATCATAATATATTGTATTCTATTATACTATATTTCACTTCGTTTGAATCATTACAAATACATTGGAAGAATATTTCTTATTATTACAAATACATTGGAAGAATATTTCTTATTATCAAGGAGATTGCTTTAAGGACTCTTCTATATCTGTAAGTTTGTTGAACAACTCCATTCATGTATAATAATCTCTCTCTATATATATAATTGTTCCACAACAATAATATATATTAATAACTAACTTATCATAAATAAATAATATTTATTATACGGTAAAGAATGATGGTAAATACCATAGTAATAGTATGGAGACACTAAATCTATCAAACCTATAATGTTATAGGTAAATATTGCACAAGATCATTGAACTCACATTAATACTATGTAAGCATGGATATCTTCCACATATCCTTATTGTAAATGGACAAAAAAAACCATTTGGTTATTAGAAACAAAGAATTATGGGTGAAAAGCCAATCCTCATTGGTGTTATTCTCTTGATGATGGTTTATGGGAAGTGACTAATAACATTGAGTCAAAATATTTGACACAATTTCTCACCCAATATTCTTTGTTTGTAATTTATGGATTGTGAAAGCATAAAATCTCTTATCATTCGGATATTCTTTGTACTAACCTTATCCAATTTAAAATCAACGATGAAGATTTATCATTTCACACTTCAAATAAATCCCAACCATCAATTTCAATGGCCTAAATTATTCCAATAATCTTACCCATACCAATAACCGTTGATTAAAGTTTGCAACGATAACAACTCCAGAAGATAACGTCTATCGACATAATTAGGTCTCATTGCAATATTATAATTACCTTAATGATTTTTTTTTTAATAAAACCACTTTGTGTATCTATATATTGATGATATTATAAACAAATTTTTTGATATTGGTGGCCCTTCTAGAATCAAGTCTTTATTGAAGATCTTGAAGACATTCAAATTTACAAATTTTCAAAATCAAGAAGACGATCAATATGATTTCAACAAATAGTTCATCAAGAGCATATCATCAGATCCAAATTCAACATATTTGTGATGTTTATATATTGGTATTGTTTAATATTTTTGTTTTTTTCTATTTCTCCAATCAGATTTCCATATTTAATTTTCTTCTATTTGACTATAATTTCAATCTTGATTTCCATTAGATTTTTTGTTCATGTGTGGTCCTCTATTGATATACTTGCCAAAGGTTTTCCCACCTACAATGTGTAAGCATCCACGGTCCACTTTGAAGGAGGTCATGCACATATACTCAAAGTTATGCCATTCTAAGGATTGCATAAACAAAGTCAGACACTTCTCCTGAGCTAATGCACGTGTTAATAGAGAAGCAATCGGTATGCTAAATCTATGAAGAATATGTCAACACCATCACCTAATTATGCCTTGCAACTCAAAGCAAAGAACTAGTTGATATGAACTTTATGAATTTAATGAACTAGTTGTTCAATCAGATCATTTAGTTAAGTTATGTGATTGTGATGTAGAACATATCCTAATTTTAGTTTGGGATTAGTTATTTGTTTATAAATTTGTAATGGATTCACCTATGTGTCTAGTTGATTATTGGTCACTGAAGCCAACTGTAACTCCTAGTATGAATCTATCTCTTCATGCCTTTGTTGTTACGAAGGATATAAAAAGTTGAAAGATTAATGTTGTAAAAAAGAAGTATAGAGAGTAATAGAGTAAGCTAGATTCCCCATAACCATAGCAAATTAGCAGAGTATTGTTGCATTGGTTCCATTTGTAATCTTCATTATGATGACAATTAAGAATCTAATTTATGTTAACTTGTTGGTACTTCTACAGGCCTTAGGATGGATTGCCTCCACCTAAGGTAGAGCCCACTTATGGTTATGCAAAATTTTCCTCCCCTTTTGTTTGTTTTTTAATTCATTGTATCGTTAGAATTGCATTAGTTGAATTCCTTTATCTGTCATTATATGCATCTATATGCTTTGAAACATAGCCATAGTATTATACTATTCATTCGATAATCTAGAATCACTGTGTCCAGTATTGTTATTAGCATTTAGAGTAGTATTGAATGACATTCAATTTACCTTTACACTCCTCAAACATTTATAATTGTTGCATACAACACTAGAAATCATTGAAATTTTACATCCCTAGAGTCTGATAATAATGTAGGAGCATATAAGACCTTGGAACTATCATGAATATAGGGAACCTATTCTAGTATGTTGATCTCAATGTAATTGATGCCTATTACTTGACTTAGGTAATAGGTGAACGTGATAACACAGGTCCTTGTCAAAGTGAAGTCTCCCAGGTGTATATTGTTGTTTTACAAGGTAATGGTGAGCTATAAGGTTCAAAGAAAGGAGTCATAAGTTTCCTAAAAGATCCACATTAGAACCCTGATCACGATTGTGCGAAGTTTTAGGATACCTGCACATAGAAAATAGGGTTGTTATGCAATGATATTCACCTTACCTTATTTTCATAGGTTACCATGATTGTTGAGGTCATTACCTCAGGAGAAAAATAGCTAATGAGGAGGGTTTCTATTTGATTTCGAAATTATACACCTATTCATATGGCCGTATTTGCATTTTGTAATTGAGACCTAAGGATGTAGATGTTATTTGAATGAGTCAGTTAAGGGGGAGACTCCAAAACCACGTAAAAAGGGTAGATGATGATCCAATAAAACCCCATGTTGTCAATGGGTGTTGCAGGTAAGAATATGAGGATGTAATTTGTATGCAATTAAGTACTGATTTGAATAAACTGTGTGTTGTAGTCCCTACTCAGACTGAATGTTAGAACTATGACAGCCATCATGGAATACTTCTTAGTACATTTGTGAGTGTATAGCCAAGGTCCATAGGAAAGGTAATGGAGTGTCTCCTAATCATTTTCTTACAAGCCTGTGAAATCACTAGTATTGCCCTGTATGTTTTTCAATTATTCCCTGATCGATTTGCCCATATTAGGGCATCAAGCTTCTATTTGAAAACTAACCAGTCAAAAAGGATAGAAATTATGGGATTATACCTACTATCTAGGTGAATGGAAAAAGTGTACAAAACCTCAACCTCCAGTTCACATGTGTGTAGATGAGATCCATGGATATTTAGATAAAAAACCACAGACTATTACAGGCATGCACACAGGGAGAAATGTGAGGTGCATCAAGGATTAAACTTTGTTTAGTCAAGCCTTTGATGAATTTTGTAGAATCACTATGAATTAGAAACAGTATGTCTTCAAATGATGTTGCTTTTGAAGTCATTAATTCCCTTTCAAGTGATGCTTCATATCTAATGATAGTGTGTATTGTGAATGATCAATAATTCCTATATTGAATGCGAGACTAATTCTCACAAGGGCAATCCAAAGAAGGTATAATTCCATGACAAAGGAATAGGGCACAAGAGTGTGTATTCATGTTTGAGGAATCCATAATGGGTCTCTAAATCACAACTTTCTTGAAATAGTCCTAGTAGCCCTTCATGACCCTGTTTAAATCATGATCAGTAGCCTAAACCTATATTATAGAGTGCTGGAATCAAATAGGGGCTATAATACAAGAAACACCTTGAGTCAAGTTGTGAATGAAGATTGTTCTAGGAGAGTTGGGCTAATGACTCATAGAACACTATGTGAATACCATTTTGATGCCTAATCATGTAGTCATTTGACAGATATACTTCTAGGACTAGTTCATCCTCATGATTTAAGGGAATGTTAATGAAATACCTTGATTGTATGAGATAGTTTATTTCTTAATGAGTGAACATGACCTTCAAGATGGATCAAGAAAGATTTTGAGAGGATTTGATGGAGGCTCTCATAATGTTTTTCAATTGGAGGTATGACACAAAATGCCAAGGTATTCCACCTTATGTTACGTCCCGGTTCTCTTTCTTCATATAGATACTGAGTACATAATGATGAGTAGGTATAAAGGACTTGCAACATATTTCAAAGTATGGTTTGAGTATATGGACTCAATATCCATATTAGAGGATCAATTGGAACCTCTAAAGGAAATCCCCAATGCAAGGGAGGTGTAAGTATAACATAGTGCAAGCTTGTGCCTAGTAGGATTTGTGTCACTCAGAAGTTTGAATCTAGCCAAATAAGAAGTATATAGAGAATTTCCATCTAACCAAATTGTATTCATTTTTGGTATTAGAGCTTCCGCTAATGTTAGGATCAGTTTATCCCAGATATTTCCAAGCATTTTGATGTATTATACACTTGATTTAGTGGGTGAAGTTGATTGTGTGGATCAATATGGAAAAGGTTCAAGACAGTCATCATTATAGGGTATAATACACATTTGATCTAAGAAAAAGTGATGAGCCCGAAGATGGATAACATGATGCACGAGATCAGTGATCTAGGCTCAAGGATGAAAAAGAGTTCCAATGGATAGCAGTGTATTCATGTATGAAAATGACAACTGATTAGAGGTGAACATAGATGGACTCAAAAGTTTCCTTCAAACTGATCTTAAAAACACTCTTCATATCCAAATTTTTTTTCATGCATCAAAGATAAAGTAGGATTGAATCGAGTTACAAGTGAAACCATGTTGGTGACATTTGTCATGTTGTTATAGTACTTGGGAGATCAAGATTTGAGATGCCTACATGATGGAATGTATGCTCGATTGTACAAATTCTAGTACACTTTTGTACAGGTAAGCAATATTTCATCGTAGAAGTATTAGATATGATGTTATAACCCCATAAAGAGTCCACTAGAACACCAATTTTTTTTGGAAGGTTGCTTTATAATAATTTGATATTCAATTAGCATTTATACTAGTAGGAAGGGTTACAAGCCAATAAGGTCTCATAGGACATATTGGAAGGTGAGAGGTGAATAATATGACTGTGAATTGGGTATTACAACTACCTTGTGAATAGGCAATATGAATAAATTTCCTCCTATAGGAGTTATTAGATCCATCAAAGCCATTGCCTACAGACCTATAACAATACTGTATAATATGAATATCCTAGACCCAAGGGGCCTATCTTCAGACCATAGGCTTCATGTGATAGGTAATAATGCACTGTTCTGAGATTATTTTACATGAATCAGGGTATAAAATGGTTCTAAGGGGTTACAAAGATGATGTCAGGAGAGAGAATGGAGACTTATGATGTAATGGACTTCATAATCAAGAGCCACGGGTATACCGTTACATTTTATTAGACTGACAATATTTCATGAGGAGATGCAAGTGATGTTATACAATTGTTTGTACTAGAGAAAAAACACATCTAGTGTGTCCTGTGTGTGAGCACATGACATGAAGACTGTAGTGAAGTGTGAGTATGTGAATGAGATCCTCAAAGTGAAGAGCAGGTGTGATGTGATGCTTCTATGTTAGCCTGAATGCTTAGAATTTGTGAAGTTTTGGTATGACAAGTGGGAAGTATGGTTGATATAGGGACTTTAAGGTAAGTGATTAGAATCACCTATATAACTACCCTAGCATCAGAATAATGTAAATCTAATTTCAAAATGATTAATTACTGCAAGTTATTATATTGTTACCACCATTATTTGGCATTCATCATGTCAGGAATACTACCAAGCTATAAGATTTTTGAAGAGGTGAATCATAAATTTAGACCAATTATAGGTAACTAGGGAATGATCACTTCAAAAACCCCCCTACAGAGATGTAGTTCATTGAATGACATTGAAGACAACATCTTATATGTATCTCACTAATATCAACATATTAGGGATGTTACCACATTGTTGGTACCCTAATGTAGCTACCAAATCTTAAAGGCACGTAGGCACACACAGCTAGAGGGAGCACACAAGTAAATGCGTGCAAGGAAGAATTCAAAAACGGTTCTTGGAGAACCAAGGACGTGCGCACGCAAAGAACAATTTAGGACTTAGCCATTTTCGGCCTTTTGGATAGAACACATGAAGAACGTGTTCCATTTGGATAAGGTTCCAGTCTGGCAACAGGGTGTCCTGGAAGGAATATACCTTGCGATAAGAAGATCTAAAAAGCTAATCATGACATGGAGAGGCATGTGCCTGGGGCGACCCACACCTTGACACTTGGGGCTAGATCTGAGGTTGCAGAGGAGTTTGTTAGAGCTCATATGCCTATTTATATGTGCACCCTTGGCAAAGAAAGAGGGAGACACAAGTGAGGTAGCGGAGCTCTGTAAAATTACTGCGAGAACTATGGGATAAAATGGGTAGATGATTCTAGGAAGGATGTAATGGGGAAATGGGGAAAGCAAAAAAAAAATTGTGAGCATACATGTATGGATCTAGATATGGTGTATGACTGTGGTCTGCTGCTTTGTGATGTTTTGGAGTAATACTATGAATGAATATGATAAGGTTACCATTGCGTTTATATTAAGATCTCCTTCCTGTATTATCTACATGTTTCTACTATGATTTTGATCTTGTATAATCATGAACCTTACTTGAATGATAAGTCTATTTGTGGATTTACAACTTCCTAGTTATATTAATTCAATTACGCGCTTTTACTTTTGATATGACTGAAGGGGTGTAGAATCCATTCTAAGCTTTATGGCTTCTTCATGTCTGTTAAATCACTAAGTCAAGATCATGAATTATGCCTTCCACTAAACTCACATAAAAGAGATACTCAACTCCCTCTTGCGCACCTCAGGTGAGTGCCCAGCACCCGCTGGGTGATAGGCCGGTGTGCATGAGGTTCCCTTGTTCTTGGTGGGTGCAAAAATGACTACATCTTGGTTCCATTTCCGGGACATCTTTTTGAAGTTATAGTGGAACATGGCATACATCATGGTCTGTGCAAAGAGTGATGACAGAGAGAATAACCTGGGAAGGTGTTGAAGATTGGTTTAAAAGCACAGAGGATGAATTCTCTTAGAGATTCAATATTGGACCTAGGTTTGACACACGAAGATGGGTGGAAGACACTCTTTATCATGAGTTGTACGAAACCTTCTTTTGTTGTTTCCCAGTACAGTTATTCGAATTGCTCTTGGCTTATCCATCTAGATCAGGGTGGTGTTATAAGTCACACCCTTGGACCCAAGAAACATATCAGAACTTGCAAGATGTTGATCTAACATGGACCCATGCTATAGATCATAAGTGGAAGGGAGTATTGACTAGCTACACTCTAGAATATGCAATTTCCACATATTCTTGTCTAGAAGTTGTTGATTTTGAGTTCTTTTGGGAGCCCAGATGATCATTTATGTGTGGTATTCCCTTGGCAATCAAAATCTTGATGGTAACCATGGGTTTAGAGGCATTTCCTATGGCCGGCTAAACCACTCTGAGTGCTTGGCGAGGAAGCCAAGTTGGGGAAAGATGGCTGATATAACAATTGAAAAGGAAAGGGAGGAGAGACAGCTCAAGTATGGTGAAGTGCGTGAGATGGAGATTTTGAGACGGTGCGAGGTTTCATTTACGATGGATTTATGGAGGCAGAAATTTTTGGGAGAAGAGGTTCACATGGAGGATGTGGATCTTGAACAGTCTATGCTACCCCATCTTGGCAAGCACGGAAGAGAGAACCCCTCGGATTCTGATGAGATCCCATCACATGGAGAAAGAAGAGTCGTTGGTGCACATATGACCCCACCTAGTGACCAAACCTTGGAACTTTGAAGGTGGTCTTTCCCCTACACTCACGGTGATGTTTACCCAAGGTAATGCCGTTCTAGATTGAAGTCATAAGACCTTTTAATAGTCGTGGTCACAACAAGATCGGTACGATATTTCTATGAACAATTGTCACCAAAAGGTAATACTAAAAAGTAGATTCTTATATAACTTTTGAATATACGAACGTTGCAGATTTTTTTGGTTAGGCTGTGATGTAGACACCTAATTTTGGTGTGGGATTAGTTATTTGTTAATAAATTTGTAATGTTCACCTATGTTTTTGTTGATTATTGGTTAAGATTAAGTTTTAAATAAAATATGTTTCTTGTTTGTGGTTTGAATTTTTGTATTGTTGATGTTTTAGGTTTTTCTTAGAATTATAACAGTATGATTTTAGTTCTCCATAACCATAGCAAATTAGCAATATGGTTTTGGTTCCTTTGAACTGCAATGCTACAATTTAGGTCTCTTTATTGTGTTGGCACTTCTAACCCATATTTGAATTGTCTCCATCTTTTGACCCATTTTTATCAAAATTTTCCTCCCTTTGTGTATCATTATTGTACCAATAGAGTCCTTATTGAAATTTTAGAAGTCAATAAATACATCTAAAATAATGAAACAAAGAATATATTATAGTATTGAGCGATAAGAAAGAATCACTATGTAAAAAATAGCTATAAGCATTTAGAGTAGTATTGAAGAATTCAAAATACCATCTAACATTTATCGTTGCATTAATTAGATCATTCAAAAGTGATAAGAGTTCAATACTTGCATTATATAAGACTAGTTACTAGCTTGAATTATAATTGGTGTGTTGGCCTCAAAGAACTATGCCTATCAAGCGACCTGATAATAATGAAGTGATAACACAGGTCCCTTAAAGTATCTCCCATTTATATTGTTGTTTTACAACATGATGGCGAGCTATAAGGTTAAAAGAAAGGAGACAAGTTTCCTAAAAGATCCACATTAAATTTGATAAAATTGTGCGAAGTTTTAGGAGACCTAAAACAAACAAACAATTTTATGCAATTAGATTCACCCTACCTAACAGTCATTGGAACCATAAAGTTAGGGCATTACCTAAGGAGACAAAAGAGTGATGAGGAGGGTTTCTATTTGTTTTACAAAGATTTTATGGGCCGTATTTGCATTTTGTTTAGACCTACGATGTACTGTTATTTTTGAATAATATCTCCAAAATTGTGATAACTCATGTGTTCCTCTAAAACCCCATCTTGTCAATTGTTTATAATTGAGGATTATTTTCTATGCAATTAAGTATGATTTTACTACCTTGCATTAATTGAGATATGAATTTTAATATATATGGATAGTTGTAGTACATAAGTAGTGTAAAGCCACTTTCCATATACTACCTCTGCCGAGTTCGAACCTGCTCTGCCCTCTGCCCGTCGTGTCTTACCTGCCTGGCCGGATCTGTTTATTGTGGATAAGCCTCGAACTCTACTCCTTGCTGCTGCGTGGAGGGATTAACCTTTGTTGTGTTTTGCTGTGGCATTTTTTGTTGCGTGGGAGCTCGTGTTTCTTAATGCTGTCGTGCCCTAAGTTCTGCCGTGGCGTTTTGTGTTCTGCTCGCAGTCTCCTTCCAACGGCTGCCCTTACTCCTTGCCACGACCCTTCCCAATGAATTCCATTCCCCACATCTTCCCTTAGCCACTCTCACCCCCACAAAACTTGGGATCTTCACCAAAACGGCCGCTCCAAACGACAACAACACACTTTGCAAACAAAAACAACAGGCTGCATTTTTTTTGGTACGTTTTTTTTAGTAAGGTTTCTAAAACGCATTTTTTAAATAATTACTTTCCATTTTTTAAAATCTCAAAGCTTTTGTATGTTTTTTAAAATATTTTCCTTATAATTAAAACAAATAAAAGCTATTAAAAAGTGTGATACGTATTTTTTAAAAAATTCTTTCTAAATTAAAAAAAAGCTTTCTTTTTTTACTTAAATACTTTCTAATTTTTTCTAGTTAGTATAATTTAAATTAAAAAAAGGGAAAGTTTTTTAATTAGGATTTAATTAGTTGAAATTAATTAGATTTAATTTAATTAAATCTAGTTTTATTAATTTCAAGATTAACCTTCTTTTTGATTAGTCAATATTTTTTAAAAAAATCATCTTTACATTAACGTTTTTTTTTTCATTTTTAAAACTACAAAAGCTCTCAATTTAGCTAAAATGTGCATTTCTAAACGATATTTTTTAGGTGTTAGTGTTGATTTTTTTTACTAATCGTGCACTTAAGCGTGTAGTGACACTTTTACTTTTTTTCCCCTTTTGAGCATTTTCTGGCGTTCTGAAGACCTTTGAACTCCTTAGAGTTCATTTAAAAAACATTGTATTTTACCCTTATTATTGCTTGCGACTAGTGAGCGGGTCCGCCACAGTCTATAGCAAGGGGGTACTCTTTGCGACGTGAGACGCTTTTTCTCACAACTAGGATTGGGTTTCACCTCCTTCCTTTTTTCAAGCTTGTGCTTGTTTACAGAGTCCTATTTGCTGCACTCCACGAAACACTGTTGTGGTCTCCTCTCTTGCGCGTTATTACGCTGATTGCAAGATGAGTTACCGAGTGTTTCAAACCACATGCACGGACCTAATTGTAATCAACGCACTAAACTATAAAGTGCCGAAAGCAGGGGGTTTGTTATATTGTCATGGGTGGTTGTGTTTCTTTTCTGCATTTCTTTCTCTCTCTCATCACTATGGATGCACTTTCAATTCCTTTGCTTACGCCGTTCAAATTTTTTGAATAGAGATCAAAAATAATAATGAAACTAAGGGGTAAAGGGTTATTCCGCATCACCATGGGAAATGAGACTGAACCAGATGATGAACTTGAAAAATATAAGTGGTTAAATCGTAATGATGGAGCTTTAGGTCTTCTTTGCATGTCTGTTTCTCCTGACTTGCTCTTCCACATTGAGGCATCGGAAACAGCTAAATCTGTGTGGAAAATGCTAGATGCGATGTTTGGACAAGTAGATGACATGAGATTATAGGAATTGGAAAATGAACTACTAGGGTTAAATCCTAGTGACTTTGAAAACCTACAAGCTTTCTTCTTGAAATTTGTCCACATTAGATTGTTGTTAAAAGGATGTCAAGTAGAGAAGAAAGATTTTCAACTGATCTTGTTGATTCTCTTTAAGATAGGTCCCGAATATTCTGTCTTTGTGTCAACTTTCTACAGTACAAAAGCTGCTTTGGGCGATACTTGGACTATGCCCTCCTTTGACTATTTTTCGTCCCAACTCATTTGAGAACAAGACAAAATCATTCAAATGGGGTCTCTCAAGTCCAAGTCAAATGCCCTTGTAGCAAGTACTAGCAAGGGAAAGAAGACTGAAAAGAAGAAATAAAGAAACCAAGACCAAACCTAAAAATGACACAAACACTTCAACTTCTGAGCCTAAGGCACAGAAAAGCAAGTTTTTGTGTTCCTATTGCAAGAAGTCTAGTCACAACGAGAAGCACTAATTTCAAAAATAGACTGATCACTTATCTCATTTACTTGAGAATAATAAAATAAGTGTTCCTGAATCCATAAAACAAAGTGCTCCGAAGGTTGAGTCTTCTACTGCAAAAGGTGCTAAAATGATAAGAAGAAAGGAAAGGCCCTTGTAGCTAGAGTTGCTCCTTCATCGACGTGGATTATAGATGTCGGTGCCTCACACCACATGGGTTCCTCGCATGTTGAGTTTTCCAACATCAAACCTTATGGAATGTCCCAAATCACGATGGGTAATGACACGATAGTGTCAGTTTCTAGTAATGGATCGGTAGAGATGGATGGGGGAACATTTAACCAAGTGTTGAGTGTTCCTGATCTCTTTAACAATCTCCTATCGGTTTACCAAATTACTCACCTTCGTGAAGGAATGTGAGTGGAATTTGGTCCTAACTCGGTGATTATTCATGAGCTTAATAATGACACTACAGTGGCTGAGGGAAAGGTTGATCACCATTCACGGTTATATACCTTTTCCCACTTTACTTCTGATTATATGCTCGCTGCCTTGCTCACTCATGCAAATGAGGTTAGTAAGCTATGACATGAGCATTTCAGACATCTAAATTATCGCTACCTTGAACAATTGAGCAAAAACATAATGGTCAATGGGTTGCCTAGCGTCAAGTTTTCTAAGGGCCTTTATGAGGGTTGTACCCTTGGAAAGCATCCTGAAAAGAACTTTGACAAAGGAAAAGCTTGGAGAGCCACTCGTCCTTTGGATCTTGTTCACAACGATGTTTCTGGTCCATTTCCTTCTCCTTCATTTACTAGAGCTCTTTATGTGCTAACGTTCATTGATGAATATTCATGATATACTTGGGTATATTTTCTTAAGCTTAAGTTTGAAGTCTTTGAACATTTTCAGGACTTTAAGGCTCTTGTTGAGAAATAGGCAGAATGGTCTATCAAGGTTCTTCGAACCGACAATGGAGGTGAATATGTAAACAATAGGTTCATGGATTTCTGTACTTATGAAGGGATCTCTTTGCAACATATAGTTTCTTATAGCCCTTCGTAGAATGGAGTCACAGAAAGAAAGAACCGTACTCTTAAGGAGATGGCCACTTATATGATTCACTCGAAGTCTCTTCCTCTGTAGTATTGGGACGAAGCAGTAAATTATGCAAATTACATTCAGAATCATGTTCCACACAAGGCAGTAAGAGGGATGACACCCTTTGAAGCCTAGTTTGGACGCAAGCCTAATGTTGAGCACTTTCGAGTATTCAGATCCAAGGCTATGGCTCAGATTCCCAAGAAGAAACGCAAGGCCTTGGAACCACAATCAAAACCTTGTATCTTTGTAGGGTATCCTGATGGTGTGAAGGGATATCGATTGATGAATCCTACTTCTCATGAGATGTATATCAAGAGAAGTGTTAAGTTTGACGAGTCTTCTTCGAATTCTACTTCTCTACCTATTGAGGTTCTTTAGCTCGCTAATTCAGATTCTAACTTATCAGATGATGATGCTGTTGAGCATGCTCCTGTTCCTAATCCTCCTGACCGTCAGACCTTTGAGTCTTCTGATTTTGATAGTAGTGATGATGAGGACTATGTCCCTTCTCACTCAAGTGAAGAATCTTCTGACTTTGAGCCTGATCCTCCTGGCCCCCTTTGGGCTGGGAAAAATTTCTAAAGTGCTGGAGATTTAGTTGGAGATGCTTCGGATATGAGATGTACTTGCTTAGATTTCATTAGACCCCACTCTTTCCTCACCTCTGCTTTTGATCCACAATCTTTCTGGGAGGCTTCTGGTATTCTTGAGTGGGATTCTGCCATGGATGAGGAGTATTCCTCTCTCATAAAGAACAATACTTGGGATCTCACCCCTCTTCCGAAAGGAAGAAAAATCATTCGGTGTAAGTGGGTTTTTCGAAAAAATTATGGAGTAGATGGAGACGTCGAAAAGTTTAAAGTGCGATTAGTAGCTAAGGTTTTCTCCCAGATAGCTAAGGTTGATTATACTGAAACCTTTTCTCCGGTTGCGAAGATGACTTCTATTTGATTGACCCTAGCCATTGCCACATCGAACAGATGGAAAGTCCATCAAATGGATGTTAAGAGTGCCTTCCTTCATGGTGACCTAGAGGAAGAGATCTATATGGAACAACCTACGGGTTATGTCCAAGATCCCTCCTTCGTTTGTAAGTTAAAGAAGTCTCTTTATGGCCTTAAACAAGCCCCTCCGGCTTGGTATGCCAAGATGGACTCATTTTTACTTACATCAGGGTTTACTAGGTGTCATTCTGATCCAAATGTTTATATTCTATGACAAGATGACTCCATGCTCATTCTTGTTCTATATGTTGATGACTTGTTGATCACAGGAAACTCTTCCTCTATTATTGATTCTATGAAGATCACCTTGGCCAACAAGTTCTCCATGACTGACTTAGGTCTGCTTCATTACTTCCTTGGGATCCAGATTTTACAATCTGACTCAGGAATCTTGATTTCACAACCTAAGTATGCTCTTGATTTTCTAGCTCATTTTCAGATGTCTGATTGTAAGTCTTCTCCTACTCCTTTTCTGTCCAAGGTTAAGATGGTTTCAGATTGCTCTAATCCTTTGGTTGATGGTACTCTTTATCGATAGTTGGTGGGGAGCTTGATTTACTTGACTCACACTCGACCGGATTTATCATATGCTATTGGGATCATGCCCAGATTCATACAGGAGCCATATGAGCTGCATTGGAAAGTAGCTAAATAGATCCTTCATTATGTTCATGGCACTTATATGGATGACATTCACTATCATGGAGGGGTAGATATTGACTTAATTGGGTTCACAAATTCTGATTTGGTCGGTAACTTAGATCATTGGAAATCTACTTCTGGGTATAATTTCTCTCTTGGTTCATGTCCTATTAGTCGGTCTAGCAAGAAGCAGAATGCAATTGCAATATCATCTATAGAGGCAGAATATAGAGGAGCAGTTAACGCTGCACAAAAGCTATTTGGCTATAGAGTATTCTGACAGAGTATGGCATCCACTTTCGGTGGCCTACCATTATCTACTGTGATAACACAAGCACTATCTCCATTTGCAGAAATCCAATTCAGCATCAGCGGATGAAGTACATTGAGATCCATATGCACTTCATATGAGAGCTTATTCATGATGGCATCATCGACATTCAGTACATTCAGACAACTGATCAGATTGTAGATTTATTTACCAAGCCCTTCACTGAGATGAAGTTTCTTCACTTACGGTCTCTTCTTGGGGTGAGGTCTTCCATAGCTGTTCATCTTCTTCGGACTAAGTATTCGTTCTTTTCTTCTTCTTCTTCTAGGAAGATTGTGTTTGTATATGGGCACCTTATCAGGCCTTTAGTTTTCGGGCCCTATTGACACATCTTTTTTAGTTTTTTAGGAGTGTCTTCTCCTTCTGTCTGACTCATCAAAGCCGCTACCCCAGCTTCGATGAAGGGGGGGTGCTGGTGTGAGTTATCCTATGTGTCCTCCTCTCATAGGGTCATCTCACATGGGTTAGGTTTAGGGTTTTCTATTGAGTCATACACTAGGGTTACTAAGCACCCTATATGTACCTTTTCACTATTCATTTATGAGCATGCCAAGACACTTCGCTGTCTTTCTTCTATGTGCAAGCTTTGTTTCTGTTGAGCATGTTCTTCTATTATTGATTGATTCTTCCTTGCGATTACGCTGGAGCTATCACAATTCCATTGGAGTGCAACTACTTCATGGTGCATCGTTTCCAATTCGATTCTCACAAACTCTTTTCAGAAACAAAGAATACATTATAGTATTGAGTGATAAAAAGAACCACTATGAGAAAAATAGATATAAGCATTTAGAGTAGTATTGAAGAATTCAAAAAAATCTAAAGATCATCTAGTGTTTATTGTTGCATTAATTAGATCATTTAAAAGTGATAAGAGTTAAATACTTGCATTATATTAGACTAGTTACTAGCATGCATTATAATTGGTGTGTTGGCCTCAAAGAACTATGCCTATCAAGAGGCATGATAATAATGGAGTGATAACACATGCCCGTCAAAGTAACTCCCATTTATATTGTCATTTTACAACATGATGGTGAACTATTAGGGTTCAAAGAAAGAAGAGAAGTTTCCCAAAAGATCCACATTAAATTTGATAAAATTGAGCGAAGATTTAGGAGACCTAAAATAAACAAAGAATTTTATGCAATCAGATTCACCCTACGTAACAGTCATTGGAACCATAATGTTAAGGTGTTTCCTAAGGAGAAAAAAAGAAATGACAAGGATTTTGATTTGTTTGCAATGATTTTATGGGTCATATTTTCCTTTTGTTTAGACATATGATGTACTATTAATTTTGAATAATATCTCCAAAATTGTGATAACTCATGTATTCCTCTAAAATTCCCTCCTATCAATTTTTTGTAATCGAGGATTATTTTCTATGCAATTAAGTATGATTTTACTATCTTGCATTAATTGAGATATGAATTTTAATATATATGGATAGGTGTCGTGCATAAGTAGTGTAAAGCCACTTTCCATATAAAGATTTTGGTGAATCCTAATCATTGCCTTGCAAGCTTCTAACATTTTATTGTTATATTTGTCTTCTTTATTGATAAATTTGATTTTTGTATGCATCTTCCTTCTATTTGTTCTAAATGTATTATCCCTAGTTATTATGTATTATATTACTTTTATGTTGATTCAAACTGTAAGATCTATATAAAGGTATATAATTGTTGTATGACATCTATAGTATTTAGATCCGGAACCCCAACTAAAAGTGTTGCCAAAATAAATTTCAACCATGTGTTGATTTTTTGTGAACTGTTGATGTTTTAGGTTTTTCTTAGAATTATAATAATATGATTTTCGTTGCCCATAACCATAGCAAATTAGCAATATGGTTTTGGTTCCTTTGAAATGCAATGCTACAATTTAGGTCTCTTTATTGTGTGAGCACTTCTAACCCATACTTGAATTGTCTCCATCTTTTGACCCATTTTTATCAAAAATTTCCTCCCTTTGTGTATCAATATTGTACCAATAGAGTCCTTATTGAAATTTTCGAAGTCAATAAATACATCTAAAACAATGAAACAAAGAATATATTATAGTATTGAGCGATAAGAAAGAATCACTATGCAAAAAATAGCTGTAAGCATTTAGAGTAGTATTGAAGATTTCAAAATACCATCTAACATTTATTTTTGCATTAATTAGATCATTCAAAAGTGATAAGAGTTCAATACTTGCATTATATAAGACTAGTTACTAGCTTGCATTATAATTGGTGTGTTGGCCTCAAAGAACTATGCCTATCAAGAGGCCTGATAATAATGAAGTGATAACACAGGTCCCTTAAAGTATCTCCCATTTATATTGTCATTTTACAACATGATGGTAAGCTATAAGGTTCAAAGAAAGGAGACAAGTTTCCTAAAAGATCCACATTAAATTTGATAAAATTGTGTGAAGTTTTAGGAGACCTAAAATAGACAAACAATTTTATGCAATTAGATTCACCCTACCTAACAGTCATTGGAACCATAATGTTAGGGCATTACCTAAGGAGAAAAATAGTAATGAGGAGGGTTTCTATTTGTTTTGAAATGATTTTATGGGTCATATTTGCATTTTGTTTAGACCTGCGATGTACTGTTATTTTTGAATAATATCTCCAAAATTGTGATAACTCATGTGTTCCTCTAAAACCCTATCTTGTCAATTGTTTATAATTGAGGATTATTTTCTATGCAATTAAGTATGATTTTACTACCTTGCATTAATTGAGATATGAATTTTAATATATATGGATAGGTGTAGTACATAAGTAATGTAAAGCCACTTTCCATATAAAGATTTTAGTGAATCCTAATCATTTTCTTGCAAGCTTCTAACCTTTTATGGTTATGTTTTTCTTATTTATTGATAGATTTGATTTTTTTATGCATCTTCCTTCTATTTGTTCTAAACGCACTATCCCCAGTTCTTATGTATTATATTACTTCTATGTTGATTCAAACTTTAACATCGAGTTGTACATGACATCTATAGTATTTAGATAAAAAACCCCAACTAAGAGAGGTGCCACAACAAATGTCACCCATAAGTTGATTTTGTTTATATTCCTTTGATGAATATTAGAATCAATATGAAAAAGAAAAATAATGTTTCAAATGATGTTGCTTTTGAAGTTATTATTTCCCTTTCGAATGATGCTTCTTTTAATGATATTTTTGTGAATGATCATTAATTGTATATTGAATGCGAGGGTAATAAAGGGGAAAAAATGATAAATATGACCAATATACGGCTCAAGAGTGTGTATTCATTACGAAACATCTTCTGAAAACCTATTGAAATAGTTAATTTAATGAATGTGTTAAAGAATGTTCAGTATCATCCCCTAGGTTAAGGGGCTAACAATGGGGCTATAATACAAGAAAAACCATACAAGGTGAACAAAGATTGTTTTAATGTTACTAATGAATATAGAAAACTTAGGGAATACCATTTTATGCCTAATCATGTAGTAATTTCACAAATTTCTTCTAAAACTGTTTATCCTCATGATTTTAATATTGTTAATGCCTACCTTTCTTCTTGAGATAATTTATTTCTTCTTCTCAACATCTTCAAAATTGTCAACATGATTATCAAATTTCATCTATCTCTCATAATGTTTTTCAATTTGTTTCTTTCCAAATGCCTCTATTCCACCTTATTCACGTCTCGCTTCTCTTTCTTCTTCTAAACTCGCTATAATGATAAATGTTATATATGACTTGCAAAATTAAATTATGCTATCATAATGGACTCAAAATCCATATTATAAGTTCAATTCCAGTTACATTTTACTCAACCCAGATTATGATATCCTTCTGCACCTGTTCCTAGTAGGATTTGTGGCCTCAACGTTTGAATTAGTCAATGGAAAATAAGATCCATCTCACCAAATTGGATTTATTTTTCCTATATTTTTCCCATAATGAAAAAATGTTCACCAAGATATTTCCATGAATTTTGAAGTATTATACACTTGATTTATTTTATGATTTTTTTTGTGTGGATCTATATATAATTCACGACATTATATGATGGTTTTATTACACATTTTCAATCAAAATTAGCATGAAATTTACATTTACATAAATTTCCAAAATGAAAAAGAGTTCCAATAATACCATTAGTATGTATTTAGATTCAAGATTACAATAACAAAGATGACTCAAAAGTTTCTTAAAAATGATTTTAAAGCCTCTTCATTCCAAATTTTCTTTCATGCTTCAAAGATAAAGTAGTATTGAATAGTTACCAACCTTTTGATGACATTTTTCATGTGGTTATATACTTTGAGATCAAGATTTTAGATGCCAACATGATTAAATGTATGCTCGATTACCCAAATTCTAGTGGATTTTTGAAGGTAAGAAAAATTTCATCAAAAAAGTATTGATAATGTTTTACAACATAAAACTAAGGCCAAGAATGTGGTGAATGGTATATAGAAACCAAGTAGCAAACTAGTATTATTTGAACAAAGAGATCATAGGAAATTTGGAAGATTGAGTGAAAATTTATAGAAGGTATTACAAGTATTTATGAATGCAATATGAATACTTTTCCTCCTATAGGATTATTAGATCCATCAAAGCCATTACCTAAGAAATATAACAATAATGTATAATATGATTGTCACAGAGTCTTGTGACATACTTCAACCATATTTATAACATAATAATAACCCACTTTTTAAGACATTTTACAAAATTAGAGTAAGTACCTGTTGAGTTACGCTATTTGGAATTTATTTGTATTATGATGTATCACTCCATTTTCATGAGACACGTTTACTGTTATAGTTTGTTAGAATTACAGTATTTATGAGGAGATCATGTGATATGATGGATTATCATGTGATGTTTTCTGTTGTGTGTGTGTGTGTGTGTGTGTGTGTGTGTGTGTGTGTGTGTGTTTGCGGTTTGTTTAGTACTAATATGATTTTTTAGGGACTTTAAGGTATGTGATGAGAATCACCTGTTTAGCTACAATAGAGAAGAATATTGTGATTCTAATTTCATGGTGATAATTTCTATTATTATATTGTTAACTGATTTGAATTCATCATATCAAAAAATTTCCTATTTATTTGACAGGTGAATGATAAATGGAAACCAAATACAGTAACTAAGAATGATGGCATCAAAAAATCCACACAGAGATGTAGTTCACTCAGACATTGAAGACAACATCTTATATGTATCTCACTAATATCAACATATTATGTTTGTACCACTTTGTTGGGACCCTAATGTAGCTACCAAATATTAAAGGTATGTAGGCGTGCACGGCCGGAGGAAGCGTGCAAGTTAAGGTACACAAGATAGGATTTAAAAAGGGTTCTTGGAGAACAAAGGACGCGTGCCCACAAAGCACAATTAAGGATTTAGCCGTTTCTGGCCTTTTGGACAGAACACATGAAGAACGCGTTTTGTTTGGATAAGGTTTCATCCTGGAAACAAGGTGTCTTGGAAGGAATATACCTTGCAATAAGAAGATCCAAAAAGCTAATTATGACATGGAGAGGCATGTGCCTGAGGTGATCCACACCTTGACAATTGGGGCCAGATCTGAGGTTGCAGAGGAATTTGTTGGAGATCAGATGCCTATATATATGTGCACCCTTAGCAAAAGAGGAGGAGAACATGAGGAAGGAAGCGAAGCTCTGCAAAATTACTACGAGAACTATGGGATAAAAGGGGTAGATGATTATAGGAAGGATGTAATAAGGGAATGGGGAATGTAAATTTTGTTTCGAAAGTCTTCATGCATGGATCCAGATATGGCGCATGACTACAGTTTCCCCTTCTGTGATATTCTATAGTAATGCTATGAATGAATATGATAAGGTTACTGTACGTTCCCAAAATTGTAATTTACTGTACTGCCAGAAAAATGTGACAGGTGCCCCAATGATGATACAGGTCTCCTCGCAAGGTGTTCGGGTTCTGGAAAAGATCTCCAAGTGTGCATTAACATTCCGCATGCCCCTGCTTAGCCCCCCGCGTGCTTTGTTTTTTCCCTTTTCCCCCTCTTTTCTTGGCCTTTTTCTCTTTAGTGAGAAAATCACCGCCTTGACTAGGCAGCGGTCTCGTGACCGCCGCCCTGAACAAGGCGGCGGTCCTATAACCACCGCCCTGCTCAGGGCGGCAGTCCTTTACACATTTTCTAGAAATCTCTTTTAACATGACTCACGTAATTTCAACGTTTTACCAGCTTTCTTTCACCACCATAAGCTTGCATTTATTATTCTGGTTCCCTGGAATAGTGTTTTACCATTGTTTATAGTTTAAGAGTTCTATTTGGTTTTTACCTTGGGTAAATGCAAATGCTATAAATAGATGGCTTGTGCTTAAGCAAATGGCCCCTCAAAAACTTTGCCTCTGAATTTCTTTTTGCAATAGATTTAGTTTTCATTTTGCTTAGAGTGCTTAGTTTCTTTCATTGCATGCTTGGTTAGCATTGTTTTACTGTTAGTAAGCCACATATCCATCTTGTGCAAAGTGTTGTTGTTATTTCATCCAATCCATTGGATTAGGATAGTCTTGTTTATCAATAGGAAGCCATTAAAGTTGCAGGTTTTGCTCCTCAAATAGAGATAGTTTCAGGTTCTGGACATGCTTCATGTTGCATGACTCGCAATAAATCCCACTAGGAATTGCATAAGCCAAGCTCTGTACTCTTACACTATCCCTCTCCTACTCGCATTATATTCCAGTCTGTATCTTGAGCTACCTACATCCCAATATCTACTTCTGTTGATGCTAGCATTACAACGCTTTTCTGGATCCACGTGAACACAAAGGAACGAGGAGATCACACTGAGGGGACAATGATCACACACACTATCGGATTCACCACTATTCTGTAGAATCCAGGTTCTAGCTTTTAAAGTTCTAGTTAAAAAACATATCAAATAAAGTAGCCAATCACTTTATTTCAGTCAATTATACTCTCGATATTGCCAGGGAAGTTGTGGGGATTGATAGTTTCTAAGAAACTATGATTCACTCCTCACTTTTGAGGTAGGATCGAGGGCCTTGCAAATAGATTAGATCAGTTATTTCATTATTTAGAGTAGATCTACAAATTACACAGACAAATAGCTATACTCGGTTATCTTGTTTGTTTTAAATTGTTATCTTAGCTGTCAATTTCTAGATGTATTAAATCAGTTGTTAAATTCATTCAAATAGGTTCATCAGAAAATACAAAAATAGAGAAATCATATATGCTATAGATATATTCAAAGTAGTTAAATTTCATTTTGCCATAGTTAATTTACATTATTGCTTTTGTATGACAATCACGGGGCCTAGGTTGCCCAGAGAACACGTATTCGAGCCAATCGTGCCTCAACCCAATCTCGTCACAGCAATTGTTGACATAGACCAGAATCTTAGAATCCAAGTCTTCCAAACAACAACAGACTTACAACAGATCAGTTCCCAGTTAAGTGGATTAAACATAGAAGACAACCAAGCACACACATTTTGGTCAAATCAACCAAACTATAGATTACCCCTAGGTAACATCCATATGACTGTAGAAGGGCTCGAAAGAGAGAAAATGTTCGGCTTGTGATCCTTTGGTCCCATAGCGAGACGTAGGAGACATTCTCACGGACATAGATACCAGCTTAAGAATTCAGGTTGACAAGAACACCTATGAGGGTACTCTGAGAAGATCGCACAGCTATTAATTTTGAATATAGAGGCTGAGAAAGCATATGATTATTGGATGTTAGGGATTAGGAACTAATTCTACGCATGACCATAACAAGACCACAACAACCAAGAGTCTACGGTTGCGATCCACAAATCCCACAGCCCAAACGAATCCGTAGGATTCAAGTCACACATAGACACTGGCCTACGCACACTAGTATTCAAATCCACTCCACTTCCACCTATCATCATCGAATAGTTATCCTTACTAGATACAACAGCTAACAAAGCTAGAGAGTTCTGGACTAGGCCAGAGAATCATCCCATAGAGTCGACTATATTTATCATTCATCTTATGACCCTGTCTGGAGACATACACGAAACTATCCCATGTCATTTTCCCACGTATTCCACAACCCATAGATTGAATCACACCAGAGCTCGATATTGATTAGAGCCTTTGAGTAGTCATCATTGCCAATCGATCTATCACACCATTTCAGGTTAGGAGGGCTTTCTTTGCCTTAGATTCGCAAGTTCCGCTAGTGCATGATTGAAGACATTAGATTGCCTAACTAGTTTGTCTGCATCCCATACATATTTCAATCCCCACTGGCTATCTCGGCATGACCTCGTGAGGTTGGGTGTGAGGAAGAGTTACTTGTAGATTCCCACGCTCGCTTGTCACTTTTCCATCATACAAAATTGGTGAACCCAATGTGAAAGCTTCCTACTTTCTAAATCTGGAATCTCATTCTTACTTGTGTTGTCAAATTGTTTTACTTTTGTCTTCTCTGTCTCATCGGCCTTCTCATCAGCTTCACCAAAAAAATTGGTGAACCTGACATGAATTTCACCTTCTCCATCTCATTAGTCATTTTCTACCTCATTAACCATCACTTTCACTCCTCTCCCATTATTCTACGGGTATTCATATACCCCCCGAATATGTCAGGATTCGATGCATATGGCAGGCCCCTCTTGGGCCTTGAGGCTTACTACGCCCAACAGAATAGACAATCATCACCCTCACTCTCAGTGTGGGGTGAAAAATATTCAACTAATCAGTTGTCAACACAAACTCCAAGGATCAGATATAGCTCGTCCTTCCAAAAAAAAGGAGTTGGAACAACTCGCTCAAATGCAACAAATAGATCCTTCAGGCTCAAATAACATGACGTTCACCAAAGAATCTAGTTAATCTCCTCAGATGCTACTTAGACCACAAATTAGTAGACAATCAGACTCATACCGAGGTTTAGACGATGAACATTTGGTACGTTATGCCAGGAACGACCAACGTTCTCAAAATATATACCCACCTATAGAAGGTTTACAAACACAACCCAAGGTCTCTTTTCAAGAAAATACTTCCATACCACTACATATAGGAAATGCCCTCGGGGAAACTTCGCAGGGCAACGATCAGTTCATAGTAGGATATCACATGACCTATACAAAACCATGATATACAACAAACACCACTATGGCAAAACACCGTAACTTTCCACCAAATGAAGTCATTTCAACGTCTAGTAGAAAAAGTGAGAGGGTTAGAACTTGCTCAAGCAAATCACCATTCTACAATTCATACAAACAGGAAGTTCCAATCCTCTACACCATCCTAGCCAAGTAGACCTCCTCACAGGAATAGGCATGTTAGGCATGACTCCTCAGTATTCATAACAAACACCAACTAGACCCACCATCTCTAACACTATTCCTCCCAGTCTAGTACAAAACAATCCATTCCTGGACAGTACCCCCGTCATACTTAAACATGTACTCCAAATCACCAGAAGGGGATATTTTCTCCTCTCCCCGGCATGTTTTTTCAAACACAAGGTGTTTCCTTACACCCTTACTAATGCATATGCAACACCATATCAACAACCCATTCCACCTCTACCGCTCCCTCAGCAAGCACCATCAATGGTCGAAACCTATGCGATAGGGACATATTTAGAATACTTGAAAGAGCCCTTAGATTTCACCATACGAAGTTTCATGCTTCTAAGACCTCTTCCTGATTTACCCAAATACAAAGGTGAGGGAGATCCAAACACACATATCAAATCTTACGCTACAGCCATTCGAGAACTACTCCCATGGGATGGGGTTGTTGCTAAGATATTTCCCAAAACCTTGGAAGGTATCACTCTCGAATTGGTATTATAGAATACCTGATGCTTCCATACATTCATTCAAACAACTCGTGTCAGAGTTCATCAAAGCCTTTGACATGAATAAACTATTAAGGACAGGAATTAGGGAGTTCTTACACATCAAACAAGAACACAACGAATCTGTTGCCCATTTCATCCAAAGGTGGTGTGCAGTTCTTTATTCTCTAGCAAGTGCTCCGAACATGGATCAGATGGAACTATGCAATTTATTCCTTCATTATCTTAGCAGAGAGGTGAAGGAAGAAGTCCAGAAGTTCCCATTAAGAACTTAAGATGAAGTACTTGAAAGTGCTCTTCGAATAGACCAAGCAGCAATTGATAGTGGTCGCAAAACATATGGAGCAAATGGGGAGGTTAGTCACCTCCAAGCTAGAACACTACAACTTATCCTACTACCACAAATGTCAATCAAGGACCTAAAATCCTTAATAAAAATCGGGGTGTAACAACAGATGGAGTAACCGACCAGCCCTAAGAAGGTAAATGTTGTCAATACTCCATCACAAATGAACAATCAACGAAACAAAAACTTTACCCCAACAATCAATACAGTGGATTTTAACCATCCACAACAACAACAACAACAACAACGGTGAAATCCCACAGAGGGTCCAAACCAAAATTCAACTAGGTACCAAAACCAGAATTCAAACCAAAGACATCAAACGCAAAATTTTAATCCTAATAGACAACGGTTTGATCAAAATTTTGGGCCACAATATGCACCAAACCAACAAACAAGGAATTACAAATCCTAATTCATACTGTGGTTTCCACAAAATTTGGGGCCATGACACTAGAACGTGTCGTGACTACAATAAATTCATGCAACACTTGCCAGATGAACAAAGACAACTTTTCATGGATATGTTCTTGGTAGATCCTACGTCACCAGCATCAAATACCTTTTCAAGGGCAGTTTCTCCTCAAAATGCACCCCTCAAAATCTTCAATGATCCACTCCTAAATCACGATAACAATAGGCTAAGTATAAATGGGACAAAACAAAAGCATAATGACAGGAAACAATGATCATGGAGCCTTGACTTCACTAAATCCATCGGTTGTGCCACAACTGGGAAGTCAGCCACGGACCTAAGGTAGTCAGTTTAGTGGAGTTAGACGCCAAACTACCCCATCGAAGCTGTAATAAGGACACGAGAGTATTTCTCTCAGCCAATTCCAAGCCACCTGCCAGAGGCGGATAACATCCAACAAATCATAGCAAAACCTGTGGGTACCTATGATTTAATTAACGACCTAACAAAAACCTTCTCGCACATTTCATTTTTAGACTTACTAAAGAACTCTCCTACCCACAAGGCTGCTCTTTTAGAATAATTAGGTTTAGGTCATTTAATTAACATCACTCCACCTCTTGAAACACAGGTAAATCATATAGACTTTGATGTTCATCCTCCAGGTAGGCGGATAGGGATGTCGAATTCATATTCAAGATAAACAAAATGCTGACAGATGCTGAGATCGCTCGTCGGGGGTGATCCAGCCTTACATTTGCAAGTATGGGTTTATAACAACTATATAAAGCGTGCAATGATAGACGATGGGGCAGTGGTTAACATAGTCCCCTTCTCTTTCCTTCAAAAGCTAGGGTATGGAGAAACCAATTATTCCACAACTTGAAACACACTACGGGGCTATGATAGCTTTAAAGCCACCTCGGTTGGAACTATAATATTACCGATCACCTTAGGACCCCAAAACCATCTTGACTGAGTTTTATATTATAGATCGGGAAACTAACTATAATATGATCCTCGGCCGACCATGGATACACCGTATGAAGGCAATCCCTTCTACGCTACTTCAAGAAGTAAGTTTTTTACAGTTAGGAAGGATATTTGTAGCCAAAGGTGATCCAAAACCATTCTGATGTACACCTAGCTGACTTAAAGAAAAGACCAGGTGTGCACTCAGAGTTTCAACTCCCAACAAACCAACTTAATAAACCTACTAACGCAAACCCAAAAGAAAAGTTAGTACCTATGACAGATATTGAAGCTATTAGCCCAACCAAGGCAACCCCAACCCCCAAAGATGAGGCTAACACCATAGAAATGGTATCATTAGGAACTACTGCAAAAATCGTTGAATTTCTAGAACAAGATCTACTAATGTTCTTACCATTTGACTCTACAGGCATGGGATATTCCCTAGGCATTGGCTCTCTTCCAGCAGAGGATCTCTGTATGGTGGAAGTAGAATGCACAAACACAACAGATATCCCAGTGTCTATACTCCCAGCTAAACATTGGACTCTCCATTTTGATGGGGCTAGATGTCGTTATGGAGCTGGGGTAGGAATAATCCTTACTTCTCCTGAGGGGAAAGTCCTACCATTTTTCCTTTAAACTAAATTTTGTATGTACAAACAACTGCGCTGAGTACAAATCCCTCCTCCTTGGCATCATTTTATCCAAAAGGATCGGTGTTAATAACATCAGGGTGTTAGGGAGACTCACAATTGATAGTAAACCAAGTCTCTGAGGTATATGAAACCAAAGCCAAGCACTTACAACTTTACAAAACAGCTATATTAGATTTAAGCAAGGAGTTTGACTTCATATCAATTGAAGCAATCCCGCGAGAACACAATCTTCTCGCGCCGATTCTATAGCAACCTCGGCATCATGCTTTACTCTAAATATTAAGTTAGAGGATACCCGTTTCATGGTATCCCCTTCGTGATGAACCATTGATAAAAAACAATGACAAATTCTCTTTTAAATGAAAATGAAAACAAATCTACTATCCTAGACCACATTGATAGTGATATCGCCACTTTGAATTACTTAAACGCCTATGCGGCACTACATCTCTCCTATCATATGATAGATTTTTCCTTAATCCCACATTCGTCTTCCTCCTTCAAATGGAACCTAGCATAAACACAGTAGAAAATGGGGACGATTTGGACTTACCTCCAGCCCCACCTGAGTGTGAAGATGGTAACGCCTCTTAGCATCGAAGACACAATTGATGTTAAAATAGGGACGATTTGGACTTACCTCCATCCCCACCTGAGTTTGAAGAAGGTAACGCCCCTTTGATTGAAGAAACAATTGATATTAACATCGGAGACAGAAGATGAACCAAGGATATTGACAATTAAGATCCTCGTTAACCCCAGAAGAATTATAAATACACACTCGGATCCTCAAAGAACATCAAAAAGATTTCACATTTAGTTATAAGGAAATGACAGGAGTTGCACCCCACATTGTAGTACACAACCTTGTCACTAAATCAGATGCAAAACCAATTAAACAAAAATCGAGACCCAATGAAACCCAAAGTAGCTCTCATGGTGAAAGAGGAGGTAATAAAACTCCTCCAAGTAGGATTTATCAAACCAGTCAATTACTCTCTAATGGGTATCTAATATCATTCTCGTTCTCAAGAAGAATAGGAAGATACGCATCTGCATAGATTTCCGAGACATTAACAAAAGCGTGTCCTAAAGATGACTTCTCGTTGCCATCCATTGATGTCATCATTGATGCAACAACTAGATTTGAAATTTTATCTCTCATGGATGGATTCTCGGGATACAATCAAATCAGAATATCTGAACAAGATCAAGCTAAAACCACGTTTATAACTCCTTAGGGGACTTATTGCCATGTTGTTATGCCATTTGGTCTCAAGAATGTTGGTGCTACATACCAGCGAGCTATGACATATATATTTCATGATTTAATTCATAAAATCATGGAATCCTACGTAGATAACTTGTTGGCTAAGGCCAAGAAGCGTTGTGACCATCCGAAAGTACTCCGCGTCATTCTTTCACGTCTGATAGAATATGGAGTCACACTAAATCCAGAAAAATGCATCTTTGGTGTAACAGGAGGGAAGCTCCTAGGTTACATCATATCGTCACGAGGGATAGATGTTGACCCAACCAAAATTCAGGCCGTCCTCGAAATGGTCCCACCTTCGAATGAATCTGGAATCAAGTCATTTCTCAGAAAACTTGGTGCAATCCAGAGATTCATCTCGGACTTAATTTTCGCCATTCATCCAATCAACAATCTACTCAAGAAAGACTCTAGTATTGATTGGACTAAAGATTGCAATGAAGCTTTTGACACAGTTAAGCGTTTCATGTTATCAACACCTATGCTAATGCCACCTAAGCTAGACCGCCTGTTAATTTTATAGTCACGAGCTACCGATGTCTCGCTAGCCTGTATGTTGGCCCAAGAGGACAATGACAAGAGAGAGCGCGCGATTTATTTCATTAGCCGAACGTTGCTTGACTATGAAACACGTTATACACAAGCAGAGCGAGAATGCCTCGCCATAGTCTTTGCAACCAAACGCTTAAGAAACTATATGCTGAATCAAGAAACAAGGGTCATGGTGAAAACGGACCATTTACGAACTTTCCTCACACAAGGGTCCTTTTCTAAAAAGGCTGGATGTTTTATAACCTTAATGGGGGAATTCGAATTAACATTTGTAAATCAGAAGTCGGTTAAAGGACAAATAATCATGGATTGGTTAGCTGATAACCCATTAGATGGAGGTGAATTAGTAGATCTGGACTTCCCAGACGAGTGCGTATACTACATCGAAACCCGACCTTCTATCTTTGAGTGTCCCTGGTACACTGATATCATTAATTATATCATAGACCACATGTATCCAGAAGGAGCTACACCACAAAAAAGAAGGCGGCTATGCATTATCGTAGCAAAATATGTCATTATAGAGCAAGTGCTCTATCAAAAATCATTCGATGGAATGCTCCTAAGATGTGTCGACACATAAGAATCCAAGAATATTCTTTACGAATCTCACAGTGGAATGTGTGGAGGCCACTTCGGTGGCCATGTCACTGCTCGTAAAATACATCGAATGGGCTATTTCTAGCCCACTCTAGAACATGATGCAATAGAGTTTGTACGTAGGTGTTATAAGTGCCAAGAGTTCTCCCATGTGATCCACATGCCGACACAAGATCTACAACCGATTGCTACTCCATGGCCCTTTTCCATGTGCGGTCTCGAATTGATAGGGAAATTCTCTCCCTCATCTACAAATGGCCATAATTTTATAATAATGGCCACCGAATATTTCACCAAGTGGGTAGAGGATATGCCTCTTACTACTGTACCAGGTTCTGTAATCGCCAAATTCATTTTGAACCAAATCATTTGCAGGTATGATGTCCCGTAAGTCATTATCTCAGATAATGGGACTTCTTTTAAGAATGATGAAGTTCACGAATTGTGCAATAAATTTAAAATAAGCCATCATACGGCTTCCTTGTATTATCCACAAGTCAACAGACAGGCTGAAGCAACAAATAAAACACTAAAAGCCATTCTCCTTAAAACAGTAAAGGAAAACAAACGAGATTGGCACTTGAAGTTATATCCGGCCTTATGGGCCCACCAAACCTCAATAAGAACACCAACGGGAGAAACTCGTTTCTCACTAGTATTTGGGGCAGAGGCAGTTCTCCTGCTTGAAATTGAAATACCCAGTCTCCGCATTTCCTTACAAGGGATTTTGGATGAAGACGCTTACAGAGAAGCACGTCTCTCCCAACTAGAAAGCCTAGATGAAGCTAGGTTAGATGCTGAACAACGACACAGAGCCTATGCTGATCGAATGTGCCGGCAGTATAACAAGAAGGTCTATGAATGTGACATATATGAAGGTGATCTAGTTCTAAGGCTAGATAGCCGGATCGACAAGAAGATCGGTGAAGGAAGGAAATTCCGGCCTAAATGGTTAGGCCCATATCGAGTCATGAAGGACTATGGAAATGGTGCATACCTCTTATGTACGCTGGAAGGTGAGGAATTTGGCGAAACGGTCAATTCCCTACACCTCAAGCGGTTCTCCGCATAAGCAACTAGCACTATTTATAATCATATTTACATTGCATCTTCATATAGATTAAGATCATTTTGTCCGCTTGTTTTGTACACAAATTGTGATCAAGGAATTTTGTTCTCAAAGCAATTCATTACAAACTCATGATGTTTTTGGCATAAGCTTTCTAATCATACCTCTCCATTTTCATGATATCATCAAATTATCTCGGAATCATGTCATCAAATAAAGCTAGATATGACAAAGTCTTAAATGGTAACCATACCAATATCTGCAGGCTTGTTCTCACTTTTGGTTTCTTCTTAGGATAGGTGTCTTGCCTATGGTCTGTTCTAGAAGCTTCATGGTGTCACATCTATCCCATATGTATATCTCTTTGGAAATAAGCACATACTGACATTTTACTCAAGAAAACAAGTCAAATATTATTCAAAACAGAAAATTTTAATTTTACACATTTCCTTGCCCCACCAACCTTTGGTGATGAGCTTGCATCTCTTACTAGCGGCATAGGGTTGGGAAAGGATGGAAATGCCCTTACTCGCCTATGCTTTGTTTGTGGTGATAAACCCACACTTCTTACTGGTAGCATGGGGCAAAGTGTAGGGGGTCCTCTTGACAAACAAATGCAAAAGGTCATAAGAAAACAATTTAAATCTTGAAATCTTTGAGTCAAACACAAATGAATAAGATGTCCAAAATTCCAAAAGAGTTCAAAATCCTAAAAACCTAGATTTTGTCTACTATGTGGCCATCTAAGGATCTAAGTCTTAATAAACCAAAAAGTAAGTAGCATTCTAAACTATGAAGTCACTTGGGTAGAGTAAGCTTGTAGCTTTCCAATTTGGTTCCACCAAAACTATGTCTGTCTTTCATCAGTATCATTTCAAACACATCTCATAACTTGCAACCTTCCCAACTCTCGGTGATAAGCCCTCGCATCTTACTAGTTGCGTGGAGTTGGGGGTAGGGGCAGGTTTATCTGTTCATCATACCGGTTTATATTCATCACTTTGCCACAATAAACATGAAGTATCCAAAATTGCTTACAGAAGCTAAAATTCAAAATCACATTATATCTACATCATCATATATCAGCATCATGAAATACAAAAAAGAAATTCAAACACTTGCATCATTTGTTCGCCATTGCATACATTCTAAAAAGCATATAAACATACATCATAGTATACATGAGGAAACTAGAAATAGAAAGTAAGCCATGAATGCCAAGCATTTGATCCAGAAAGAATATATATATATATATATATATATATATATATATATATATATATATATATATAAATGATCAATGTTTCGGTACAATGCCATCATGATCTAAGCATGGTCAAAACGCTCAAAGAGCCTGGGGTATACGAAAGAATGTATCATAAAACATCTAGGAGAGCCATTAGGCTTCTCAATCCCTACAAGACCCCTTTGATGGCACACGCTCACGCCTAGGATGCCGGCTATGCTGGTGCTCTGAGTGCACGGAGGGCTCAAGATCCTGAGGGGCAGCCGCAGTCTCACCACGAGAGTGGCTCCTCATCAAGCGCTCGGCCGTCCTATACCCCACTAACTCTGTGCGGAGAGTCGATACCATCCTGGCCACATGCCAGACTGGGGAGAAGACATCAGTATGTCTACCGGCTGCTGAAGGCTCCCCAACGTCCACGGACAGCTCTGCGCGGGTCCTCTCCATGGGAATCATCAGGGTATCAGTGCATACCCTGCGAATCAAATCTCACCACTCATTGGCGGTCTCTGCAAACAAAGGAGAAAACAAATTAGAAATCAAACAAGAAATTATAAACACAAGATAGCAACTAAGGAGATCCTAACTAAAAACAAACATTAAAAGGGAGAGAGGGTAACTTACTCGGATCACTAGGCCTTCAGGATCGATCTATAGGATCAGCACCTGCCACGGATGCCGATGTCGACTAAGGGGCTGCTCCTATGGCTGGAGCAACGTAGCGCCCTGCAATAGACTCATCTTCCCCATGGCCCTAGGAGAGTGGCTCCTTTGAAACCAGAGTCACCCTCTCTGCACTCTGCTCGGCCCTCTCCGCCTGCATTATATCTTGGGTGTCATGCCACTCAGGATCACTGTCCTTGGTCTCCTCCTCTGTCTCTCCCCCTGCGAAATCCTCAGACTCTGAGTTTATGTCAATGGGGTCATCGCTGCTATGGGCAGGACCCGTGACAATATGAAGCAAAGGTGCCTGAGGCGCACTGGCTCTCCCTCTGGCACGTACTATCCTCCTAGCTGCAATAGGAACGCTAGGAGTAACCACTGTCCAACCCCGGCCTCTAGGCCCCCCTCTGGCCTCTCGAACTGATCTATATATTAGTGCTACAGGGGGAAGCATACCCATGTAGGGTAGGCCAAATTGCTGAGGAACTTGACCAAAGGGGTGTATCTCCACTCACCCCACCCTATCAATAAGCTGCCCTGTCATGGAGCAGGAGATCAAAGTAAGAGCCTCCTCGCCCCATATACTTGCCATAGTCTGGTATGGTGTGGCCTCCATGTCGGCAGTAGTCAAAGAAGCAAATGGCTGATGAGGTGCTCGGAGCACTGACATATCTATCCATCTGGATGCCCTCACAGCTCCAGGATCTACCACTTCTACACCTCTGCCATAGGGGATGAAGTGCTTGTAGACCCAACTCATGACTAGGGTCGGGTGGCTCAAGGACTGCCCCTGTAAATGGACTACCTTGTATAAGTCATGGTAGGTGGTCCCAAGAATGTCTGCTCCCCAGGAATATATCCAACCGTGTCCCTCTATCTGTGTAATAATGGGGGACCAGTAGTATAACAAAGTGTCTCCTCCCTTGTCCCCGATCAGTCTCAAGGCAAGGATCCCCATGATAGCCTGGCGAAGTAAGGGGATGGGAAAAGTAGGAATGGATCGAACTCTAACCCCCTTCTTCGACCCCGTGGAGATGACTGCATATCCCATGTATGTGGCCCACTGTGCTATCTAGGCCCGCGAACCTGCTATCTCAAGGGTGAGACATCTCCCAATAATTAGGACCCCCAAAATGTGATAGACATCCTCCAATGTAATAGTCCACTCACCGCGGACCCCTGGCAATTGGAAGGTGTTCCGATCTGCATCCCAATATGAGAACAGGTCACAAAGAATGTGACTGGATGGAGCAATGTGGGGCACGCGTGAAATGCATAATATCCCAGCCCGCTGAAGAGTGTCCTCCTCATCCTATGAGAGGGCATCTAGTACCCCTGGGAGCCAATCACACTCCCTCTCTCTACTCCACCAGATATACTCCTCTCTCACCTGCATACACCAAAAAACACACAAAAAAGAGCAAGTTAGCATCCAAGTAATAGTGGAAAAATCACGAAAACACGTAGAAATGATAGAAAAGCAAAAACTATTTCAAAGGGATGTTCTTTTTACATTCTGTGCAAAACTGCCACCCTAAACAGGGAGGTGGTTTCGTAACCGCCACCTTAAGGGCGGCGGTCGTGTAACGGCCACCCTGGGCAGGGCAGCGATCGTGGTCCGAAAACCCACGCGGGTTTTAAAGCTTAAAAAACCTAAAAAATGTAAAAAAGGACCATTTTACCTAAAAACAAGGCCTACCCAGTAGGCGCCCCCCCTAGATGTACCTTTTAACACTAACATTTTCAAAAATTACCCCCCCATGACAAAGTTTTTAGCATTTCAAAATTAAGGGGGTAAAAAGGAAAAATTGAAGAAAACTAACCTGTGATCTCGCGGGTCGATGTTCCACTCGCGGAGGCATGATCGCTATCTCGTCATGGACGTTTTGACTCTACTCACGCAATAAACCGTCACCGTGGGTTCCAGAACTCAAAACCAATCAAATCAATTCACGCAAATAAATAGGAAAATGGGCCCACTTTCATATATATAGTGTCCTGATTAGTTTTAAATGATTTTTTCATAGGTTTGGAGCACCAACGGAGGTGAGTTCCTATCCCCGCACAAATGGTATGTTCTCATTTCCTGTTATTTTAGCGTTTATTTTCCAAACTATTGTGTCTATCTGCACTTGAGTTCTCTTTTCGTTTTGTAGGTAGCAGGAATTTTGGACTGTGTCATTTTAACACACGGATGTATCATGTATAACTTCTAACTTCCCATTTCGGGACCGCCATACTCGGACCCACCATTTTACACCTCTTCATGGCTAAAAAACTTCTTCGAGAGGGCAATATGTACGTACCCAAAATTGTAAGGTAATGTACTGCCAGAACAATGTGACAGGTGCCCCAATGATGATACAGGTCTCCTCGCAAGGTGTTCGGGATCCGGAAAAGATCTCCAAGTGTGTGTTAACATCCCACATGCCCCGCTTATCCCCCACGTGCTTTGTTTTTCCCTTTAACTCTCTTTTCTTGGCCTTTTTCTCTTCAATGATGAAACCACCACCTTGACTGGGTGGCGGTCTCGTGACCGCCGCCCTGAACAGGGCGGTGGTCCTGTAATCGCAGCCTTTTTCAGGGCGGCAGTCCTTTACACATTTTATAGAAAGCTATTTTAACATGAATCATGTAATTTCAACATTTTACCAGCTTTCTTTCACCGCCATAAGATTGCATTTATGATTCTGGATCCCTGGAATAGTGTTTTTCCATTGTTTATAGTTTAAGAGTTCTATTTGGTTTTTACCTTGGGTAAATGCAAATGCTATAAATAGATGGCTTGTGCTCAAGCAAATGGCCCCTCAAAATTTGCCTCTGAATTTCTCTTTGCAATAGATTTAGTTTTCATTTTGCTTAGAATGCTTAGTTTCTTTCATTGCATGCTTAGTTAGCATTGTTTTATTGTTGGTAAGCCACATATCCATCTTGTGCAAAGTACTACTATTATTTTATCCAATCCGTTGGAGTAGAATAACTTGTTTTCAATAGGAAGCCATTAAAGTTTTAGGTTTTGTTCTTCAAATAGGATAATTTCAGGTTCTGGTTGCTTCATGTTGCATGACTCGCAATAAATCCTACTAGGAATTGCATAAGCCAAGCTCTGTACTCTTGCGCTATGCCTCTCCTATTCACATTGTATTTAGTCTGTATCTTGAGTTGCCTTTGTCCCAATATCTACTTCTGTTGATGCTAGCATTACACGGTTTTCTGGGTCCACGTGAACACGAAGGAACGAGGAGATCACACTAAGGGGAAATGATCACACACACCATTGGATTTACTGTTGTTCTGCAGAATCCAGGTTCTAGCTTTCAAAGTTCTAGTTAGAAACATATCAAATAAAGTAGTCAATCACTTTATTTCAGTCAATTCTACTCTTGATATTGCCAGGGAAGCTGTGGGGATTGATAGTTTCTGAGAAACTATGATTCACTCCTCACTTCTGAGGTAGGATCGAGGGCCTTGCAAATAGATTAGATTAATTATTTCACTATTTAGAATAGCTCTACAAATTACACAGACAAATAGCTATACTCGGTTATCTTGTCTGTTTTATATTATATTAGCTGTCAATTTCTAGATGTATTAAGTTAGTTGTTAAATTCATTCAAATAGTTCGTCAGAAAATACAAAAATAAAGAAATCATATATGCTATAGATGTATTCAAAGTAGTTAAATTTCACTTTGCCATAGTTAATTTACATTATTTCTTTTGTATGACAATCACGGGACCTAGGGACCCCAAAGAATACGTATTCGAGGCAATCATTCCTCAACCCAATCTCGTCACAACAATTGTTGACATAAACCAAAATCTTAGAATCCAAGTCTTCCAAACAACAACAAACTTACAATAGATCAGTTCCCAGTTAAGTGGATTAAACATAGAAGACAACCAAGCGCACACGTTTTGGTCAAATCAACCAAACTATAGATTACCCTAGGTAACATCCATATGACTGTAGAAGGGCTCGAAAGAGAGCAAACGTTCAGTTGTGATCCTTTGGTCCCACAGCCAGACGCAGGAGACATTCTCACAGACATAGATCCCAGCCTAAGAATTTAGGTTGCAAGAACACCTGTGAGGTACTCTGAGAAGATCACACAGTTATTGATCCTAAATATTAAAGCTGAGAAAGCATATGATTACTGGATACTAGGGATTAGGAGTTGATTCTACGCACGACCGTAACAAGTCCACAACAACTAAGAGTCTACGGTTGTGACCCACAAATCCCACAGCCCAACGAATCCATAGGAGAAGTAGACATAGACATTGGCCTATGCACACTAGTATTTCGGTCTACTCCACTTCCACCTATCATCATCGAATAATTATCCTTGCTAAACACAACAGCTAACAAAGCTAGAGAGTTCTGGACTAGGCCAGAGAATCTTCCATAGAGTCGACTATATTTATCATTCATCTTATGACCCTGTCTGGAGACATACACAAAACTATCCCAGGTCATTTTCCACATATTCCACAACCCATAGATTGAATCACGCCAGAGCTTGATATTGATTGGAGCCTTCGAGCAGTCATCCTTGCCAATCGATCTATTACACCAGTTAAAGTTAGAAGGGCCTTCTTTGCCTTAGATTCACAAATTCCACTAGTGCGTGTCGAAGACATTAGATTTCCTAACTAGTTTTTCTGCATCCCACACATATTTCATCCCCACCGGCTGTCTCGGCACGACCTCGAGAGGTCGGGTGCGAGGAAGAGTTACTTGTAGATTCCCAAGCTCGCTTATCACTTTTCTGTCGTACAGTTACCATGATAATTGTATTAAGATCTTCTCTCTGTATTATCTGCATATTTCTATTATTCTTTTGTTCTTGTATAATGAACCTTATTTGAATAATAATTCTATTTGTGGATTTACAACTTCCTAGTTCTGTTAATTCTGTTAAGCACTTTTACTTTTGATATGAATGAAAGGGTATAGAAGCCGTTTTGAGCTCTATAGATTTTTCATGTCCTTTAAAATCACTAATTCAAGATCATGAATGATGCCTTCCACTAAACTCACATAAAAGAGAGACTCGGCTCCCTCTCACGCACCTCGGGTGAGCACCCAAGGCCCACTGGGTGATAGGTTGGCACACATGAGGTTCCCTTGTTCTTGGTGGGTGTAAAAATGAATACATCTTGGTTTTGTTGACGGGACCTCTTTTTGAAGTTGTAGTGGAAAATGACATACATCATGGTCTGTGTAAAAAGTGATGATGGAGCGCTTAACACTAGAAGGTGTTGAAAATTGGTTTAAAAGCATGGAGGATGAGTTTTCTCAGAGATTCAGTATTGGACCTAAGTTTGATACGTAAAGATGGGTGGAAGACACTCTCTATTATGAGTTGTACGAAACCTTCTTCTGTTGTTTCCAAGTAGAGTTATTTGAGTGGCTCTTGGCATATGCATCTAGGTCAGGGTGGTATTATAAATCACACCCTTGGACCCAAGAAACATACCAGAATTTGCAAGATGCTAATATAATGTAGATAAGTGCTATAGATCATTGGTGGAAGGGAGTTTTGGTTAGCTACACTCTGAAATACGTAATTTCCATGTATTCTTGTCTGAAAGTTGTTGAGTTTGAATTTTTTTGTGAGGCTAGAGGATCATTTTTGTAGGCTATCCCCTTGGCAATCAAAATCTTGATGGTAACCATTAGTTTAGAGGCATTCCCAATGGCCGGCTAAATCACTCTCAGCGCTTGGTGAGGAAGCCAGGTTGGGGAAAGATGGCTGATATAACAACTGAAAAGGAAAGGGAGGAGAGACGACTCAAGTATGGTGAAGTGCGTGAGAGGGAGATTGGGAGACAGTGTGAAGTTACTTTTATGATGGATTTATGGAGGTAGAAATTTTTGGGAGAAGAGGTTCACATGGAGGATGTGGATCCTGAACAGTCTATGCTACCCCATCTTGGCAAGCGTGGAAGAGAGAACCCCTCGGCTTCTGATGAGATCCCGTCACGTGGAGAAAGAAGAGTTGTTGGTGCGCATATGACCCCACCTAAAGACCAAACCTTGGCGCTTGGTTTGTTTGAACGAGGGAAAAGTATAGTTGATCCATTTGATATCAGTGGAAGCAACCGAGTGGGACCCTGAAGATACAACTTCTCATTTGAGACTTCTATGGATTCACACACTATTCCAGTATTTGGTGTAATGTTTGGACAAGGAATATATATAATTTGTTTTGGGAGCACGTTAGGAAGTGGTGGAGGAAATATGACTGGGAGTGGCACTAGTTCAAAAAATTTCAGTGCACAATTCAGTGGGATGATGGGAACGTTTGGCACGACAAACACATGTCCTTTACCTAACACAAGAGGATCTGGAGGTGGAAGTAATGGAGCTGGTGGCTCAAGATCTAGTGGGTTTGACGAAGGAGGAAAAACTGGAGGGAATAGAGGGACTGGATTAGGAGGACAAGGGCCTTAGCCACCTCCTCAAGTATTTTTCGAGATGTCTCTGCACTTACCAGATTACAGTGGGATAGAAGATGCCGCAGATCATTATCATAAGTGTGATTTGATATGGCGCGCGAAGGGGATCACGACCCAGGATTGAAAGGCCAGTCAATTTGCAATAACCTTACAAGGATGCACGCATAGTTTGTATAGAAAGTATGACCCTCATCAAATTGTTGTGGATTATACCGTGCTGAAAAATGTGTTCTTGGCAGAATTCCAAATACTTGAGTTTAAATAGAAGAGCATCATCTCTCTCAAGGAAATCCAGCAGGGAATGGCAGAGATCGTATAAATTGTATAAATTGTCTTATGATATCCACCCTTCGAAACAGGCTCAGTGGTTTTTCGGAGGGTTGATCACACCCTTAAGGAGGGCTTTATCTCATAAAACATTCATGGACCCTCATGAAGTGTTGGAAGCTACTTTGTGCATTGAGGTAGTTGGTAGTGTTGTGTTATCCCATTTTTGAGTTTTCACCAAAAATGAGATAACCCTAAGAAATTTTTGGAGACAATTTTCTAGGGATCACCTGTCAGAGAGAGATAATTGGGTTTTCGGGTTTCATAAGCAAGACAACATGTGTTTTGGGTGTCGCATGTCATGTGTTCCCCGAAATCCGAAACCCGCATCAAGTAAGGTAAGTCGGGTTTGCGGACCTTCGTCGCATCGGAACATGCCTTATCCGAAACATGTTCCATGTCGCCTGTCTTCCGATACCCGAAGCCTAATTTACTCCTTTGTGTCGAGTTTCCGAGGCCATCAAGCATCATGCTTCGTGTCGATTGTTTCCCGCAACCCAAAACCTAAATTACTTTAAACACCTTTGTGTCAGGTTTCTGGATATCCTGAGCATGCTGACATGGCATTAATGCCGAGTTGTCGGGTGGATTAGCACGCGCCAGCTGAAGTGTCTTAAATGCAAATTTTCCTATAAATATCCGGATTTCCATGTCATTTTTACCAGATGTACTTTTACCTTGTGGATTTTCGCGTATGCGCCTTCAACCCTGAAACCTGAAATTCGCCTCTGTACCCGATTACATTGCTCATTTTTGATCATTTGTTGTCCCAGTTAAACGTATTTTTCTTCAGTCTTTCTTTGTGGTTTTTATGGATTAATTATGTGAGGAATTCTTCCAAGTTTCTCATCAGGGTTGTTTTGGGATTTTATCTTTTCCATTTTAGGGGTTTATTTTCTGAATCAGGTTTATGTTTTACGGTTTACCCCTTTGGAATTATCATTTCATGTTATTCCCTGTAATATTGTTTTAATTAAAAATATGTTTTGGATATAAATGATGAAGGAAAAACTTGCATGTTTTAAACTCAACAAAAACCCTATTCCCTCTTCTCGGGTTTCGCAGGGTGCTTTGCAGTATCCAAAACCCGCAGTGTATTGAAAAATTTAAAGTGTCGGGTTTCTCAAACTCTCTGGCATCCTTCTCAATGTGCCGGGTTTCTCGAACTCCCTGACATCCTTCTCAGTGTTCTAAGTCTTTCCACCTTTCCGGCATTTCCAATGGGTCGAGGTTCTCGCAGTGTTCAACATCTCCTGATCTCCAACACGCTCTTCCTTCGAAAACCCTCATGTCGGACCCTGGTCTATCACAAGAAAAGATGGAAAAGATAGGGAAGATGAAATAAAAATTCAGAAAGGTAGAATCTGCATCCTATATTGACTGTAATTTCGACATCCGAGATACAGAGCTCGGGAACGTAGACATTGAGGATTTCTGGAATAGGGTCAAGAGCCCCTCTCAAACTCCATGGATGAAATCGATAGCTGATAGTGGCCTACCTCTTGCGGCAGGCTTCCCTATGTCCACTCAGTGCCCTGATTTTATTTTGGTCTGTGCTTCAAATTATGACTCTGCTTCTCGTTCTGTAAAAAACCAGGCAGGAGAAGTTGTGATCAAATTGGACAGAGGTTACATTGATGACCTTCTTAAGCTACCTAATTTTGAAGAATATGGAGATATAGATCTCAAGTCAGCCCAAAGAGCTTGGGACAGTGATCAAGAGAATTGCATCAAGCATGTGAATAAGAGGTTCCTGATCAAAGCCAAACCGGCTGTTTCCAGGTTCCCAAGACTTGTTCCCAGAAGTGATTTCATTTAGGAAATCAATGATATCATCACTCTGTTGAGTCGGGTTTTTGGTTTTCCCGAATCAAATGTTTTCCAAGGGTGGATGCATCAATTCATGATCACTATTAGGAAGAATCAACCAGGAATTGGTTGGGGTAATCTCATTAGTAATGAGATAGATTCTCAAATGACAACGGTCCTGTCTACAGGAAAATTTTACATGTCCTCGTATGTCACCTATGTAGCGGCTGGTATGAGGAACTATCCCAGATTGGACACCAAGGGAAATAAGACAGTAGAACATATTTATCAGTATTTCCCTCAGCTGACAAGAAAAGGGTCTCAAGACCAATTCAGAAGGGTAAACGATGCCTTCTTTTACGAGAACATCTGCAGGTTAAATCTTGAACTGAGGAAAAAAAGAGTATCTGATGAAGCATGGGCTGAAGTTTCCAAATGGGGTTGTGTCTTCTTGCAATTTAATAAGTTCACATATCTTCAGGTAGTCATGTACCCAGGGGATCCTTTCCATTTGCCCAGGTATCTAGGGGAAAAACTGATCTTGATGGAGTTGGTTAGGTAATTGTTGGATTTTCACAAGTTCCAACAAAGTAAACATAAAGCCGCTGTATCCTTCCCAATTTCTATTGGAAGGTATACTTGTTCTACAGTGGTGAAAGCCAAGAATTTTTTCCATGAGCTTTAAGATAAGTTGAAGAAGCACATGAAGCCCCGAGATGGGTTTGATATTCGAGGAGTCCTCAGGGCGTATGGAACTCTGCACCTGCACAGTCCAAACAAAGAAGACATCTGGATTGATTTACGTGATGAGGTTGCTGTTCGTAGAAAGGATCATAGCAGATTGACACTTGCTGAGATTCAAACACTTGAGCTCACTAACTTACTAGAAGGTACTAGTGACAATGAAAGTGTTATGGATCCCTCTTATGATGGACCGAATGAAGATCAATATGTCTTCCCACCTATTAATTGGTCTGTCAGTGAAAAAGCCTCCATTACAGATAGGTCAGCCCTGATTCTCGTGCATACCAAAGCATGGCTCGCCTCTTGGGGAATGAATTTTAAAGAGGATAATTTTTCAAAGTTGGTTGCTTCAGAGGCAGGGCCCTCCAAAAAGGGAAAGGACAAAAGATCTTCTAAGGGGCCTATAAAGGTCAAGTTTGTCAAAAAGAGAAAAGAAAGAGAAATCTCTTCAATTGTTTCTCCAGTTAAAACAGTGGATGTGCCAGAATCACCAACACCACCAGAAATAGAAGAAATTTCTTTGGAAGGAGAAGGAAGCCAGCCTCTGGTTTCATCATTTGTTGATTGCCCAACTGAAGAGACCTTATCTCTTGCATCCCAGGCTTTGGAGTCTGAATCTGCACCTCCCCCCTCACAACCAATCCTACCTCCTCATTCTCCATCAAATTCTTCAGTCATTGCCAGTATTTTATCTGGACTCTCACCCCTCTCTGCTGGGACCCAAGTAATCACCAACATGCCCCCTCCTGTGCCTCTTTTTATTAAATCTGCTACCACATTGGTAACTATTCCCCCTCCGCTAGTAAAACCTTCTCCCCTTGAGAGTATGATACAGTGACAACTCCCTCTGATACACCGCAATGGCTACTTGAGAAAACTCTGAGGAAGAGGAAGGTGATTGTACCCATACCGGCCTTTGATTTTAGCTCACTCAAGGCTCCTACTGCTAAATCGGCCAAGAAACCCAAAATAGTTTCAAGGGTTTTGGTGGACGCTTCAGGGCATAAGTTCGCAAAGATCACCACTCCCGTGATTGAAAAAACTAAAGAGGACGTAATAGCCTCTGATTATCAGATAACCAGGGTGGCTCTAGGAAAAAGTGACAGCAGAAGGGGCACAACAGGATGCACGGGATGCTATAAACGTGCTGTGCCAGAAGTTGAAAGAAACAAAAGACAACAGAGATGAGCTTAAGGGAAAGGTGGAGTAGTTGACAGAGGTTTTTCTTAAGCTCTCAAAACCCCTTGAATCCATACCATCTTCTTATGTCCCTGTCAGATTCGATTTCTCATCAGTGCCTATGATTAAGAGGATTAATAAAAAAGGAAGGGTGGTCGATGAATGGATCCAAAGGCTGCTCCAACAGGGGAAGGAAGTGATTCAAGACGTTGTGAAAATCTATCAATCTTTGGGGGACATTCAGAGTGATGGAGAGAAGATGGACGATGATTTCTCTCAAGAAATTGGACATCTTGATTTGACTTTCGAAACTCTCCAGGCATTAAAGAAAATACCATCACAACTCTTGGTAGAAGAAGGCATCATCCCACATGCGGATAAGCATTTCCAGCTGACCAAAGCCATCAGGTTCAGGCTGAAGATTCTTAACGAAGCCTGCGGTAAGTTGAGAGAATCAAGAGATAAATTGATTGATGGCAAAAGTGATCTGGAAGAAGAGTTGTTGAATATTTGTCCAAAGGTGTCAGTTGGAAACTCAAGCATCCTATCAACTGATGATCTTTTTGAACAAGTCCAAGAGTCTGTTCAGCATGAACCAACGCACGGATTTGGTATTGAGATCATCGACCAGTTTGTAAGAATTGAACATCATTTGGAGGCCTTGAGAAGGCTCAGCAAAATATTGAAAAAGCTTCCCAGAAGTGCTAGTGATACCTATGAAAACTATGAAGTTTTGAATGATCATTCCACTGCACCTGACGAAAATGAAATGCAAGGCATAATTCAAAAGTTCCAAGAATTTTGGAACAAACAGGCTCAGCTAGAGGAAGAGACAGATGAAGGAGTGAAATATGACGATTCAGATTAAGTCTTGATGTTTCATGTCATTTCAAATTTGAAATTGACATGTCTTTTTCATTTCTGTTTCGTCACATTTTTGAATCATATTTTGACTTGGTCTCCTGCGTGAGAGTCAAGAAAAATAGAACTCTTTTTAAAGAACACTATTTTCTAGGATTTATCCTATTTTCTCTCTACTCCTTTTATTATAAATAAGGGATGCTTATGTATCCCAAAAGGTCGAGATTTTTGAAATATTGGAAGCTATTGGAAAGAAGAAAAACTTTGTGTTTTCTTTTAATCATTTTGAAGAATAGGAGTTGATATTATTTTGCAAACTTTGTGTTGTGGGATATATCTTTCTCAAGACATTGTTCTTACGTTCATAATCTTAAGCTATTCTTTGCTTAGCATCTTAGTGTTTCTAATCATTTTAGACATTATCTTTATGATCTAAAGCTCGTATGATTATTTCGTGCTCTGTGTTTACTCGAAAGAAAATAAGTTTCTCTCATTTCCTTTCCATTGTGTTTCTTTCATTGTAATAATTTCCTATCCAGTCCATTTAAAAAAATAACATCTTCACATCGCATGGGTGTGGATTTCGGGATTCTATCCCAACCCCAATGGTTAGATTAGTGTGAATATTGTATATATTGTTTTTGCTGTGTTTTAGATTAGTAATAAGCAGGCAGCCTCACCTTTCTTTGAGGAGGGATTTAATCCCATATACTGTGGTTGAACCTCATATTTTGGATTGACAAAATATCCAACCAACATGTTGACACTGGTGTCAGTCCATTTATGGAGGCTCAGATCACTGCCATGGCTAAGCAGTTGGAGAAATTATCTGCCAACACAGTTCTAGAGACTCACGGTGGGATGTGGTGCACAGATTGTGATGTAGAAGGGCACACAAAGGATAATGGTGGGATATGTACTTGGAAGGCGGTACTTTTCGTAGCGGTAAATTGCAAGATATGTTACGGGGATCATGATGCAAGTAGGTGACCCCTTTTACAGCGCGCAATCCACAAAAACGTATCTTGTTATTGTAAGACATGTACCTCAACCACACATGACACCAAGGATTGTAGATTGATTAACCAGATTCATGAGGTAATTGATCTTGGTGTGCACCAAACTAGTATTGCTAGTAGTTCTAAAGGAGATGAGTGTTGGTATGAATAACGTGGAGATGGAGGTGCGTGAGGGAGGGGATTTCGTAGAGGATTTCATGGCCATGGCAACCATGGGGGAAGAAGTGAGTTCCTGTGTGGAACATGCTTTAATTGTGGAGCCACAAACCATTATAAGTGTGAATGTCTAGATCTTCTACAATGCTCCTGGTGTGGAAAAAAACATAAGTATGAAAAGTGCCCAGAGTTATATGAACATATGAGTCAGTAGCACCGGAAGGATAAGGGCCCTACCATGGTGAGTATTAAGAAGGCTGACGCGCAATGGCTCTCGTGAGTAATGCGTGAATTAGAACTAGAGCCTATTATGGTAACAACAAGGGCGGAGTCTGCACGCGTAAAGGGAACACCTAATAAGAGACCTCTGGTTTCAAGGGAAGAATTAGTACATGGGAAGTATCCAAACCTGGCTCACCAGAAAGGAGTCTACTAGGAAACCATGGACGTAATTTGAAGCTTACAAGGGGAGATCCAATGCTTAAAAGAGAAAACTAGAAAGATGAGAAAAGAAGACTAGTAGAAGCACAAAAGGATGACTTGGACAAGGTTAAGGAGATGTGTAAACTACTAAGGCAAGAGAATGTTATTCCCCTGCTAGGAGCATGGTTGAGAGAAAAGGTACCACGCACTGGGGAAGAGCATAAAAGGTAGATCTTACATGAAAACATCCCACCTCATAGCCTTGATTATGACAAACAGGTCACCTTGGACACAGTAGTGGATGGATGGATGCTTAGCAACATCCTCATTGACACAGGTGCGGAGGTTAATGTTCTCACTCTGGATGCCTGGCATCAAATAGGAAGACCTGCATTACAGCCATCCTCAAATGTGCTGTATATGGCAAATAAGACAAAGGAAATGCCCATATGTGTCTTGAAGGATGCAACCATTACCATTTAAGGGACTAAGTTCACTGGGGATTTTGAAGTCTTGGCACTTGTCGAGGTAGATAATTTCCTAGCATTACTTGGGTGCTTGTGGTGCTATAAGAATAATGCAGATCTCCGGTTTAACAAGGGGTACATAAGCTTTGAAAACAAGGAAGAGAGGGTGAGTATACCACTTATTGATGGAAAGTTCACACCCTATACTGAACCCCTTTGAGATGAATTCCTAGAAATATATATGTGCACTCCATAAGAGATCCAAAGACCATTCACCCTACAAAAGGAGTCATCCAGCTTGATGATGCTCAATCTGTCAGTGATACCACCCATATAGCATGCGATAATTAGGTGCATGGGACTTATGAATTGATTGGGTGACATCTGAAAGGATCGGTGACCAATGTAACCATGGTGCATACAGTTTGGCACCTGGGAGAAAGGTAATAACCAAGTATTCTAGGGATGCATACTCTGAGGTATTTTTGAGAGAAATGGAAGCTCAATGGAGGGAGGATGAGTGATGAGGTATGTTGGGTTATGTTTTGATAGGAACAAAAGTGAGGTGGTGGGTCACGCATAGAAAAAACTTCTTGGAATGACGTGAAGTTAGAATTGTGCTCATTGTCTGATTCTCGTGGAGTAATATACCCACCACTATCAAGGATTACAATGGCAATGAGCCCACCTCTTCCCACATCCAAGCATGTGAGAGGGTCTGGGGAGAAGGTGCGGAAGCTTTACCACCCTCCCTTTGGGTGCACAAGCTGTATTTGACACTACAAGGTTGTGCGCGCACTTGGTACATCCATTCTGAAACTCGCCACCAAATGGGAAATTAGCAGGAATTAGCGGCTGACCTGGTTCACACATTCGAGTACCGAAGTATCAAACAACTAGTTGATGAGGCGTTGTAGGCTGTCAAGTGCCTCACTCTGGGGGATTGCACCATGGCGGAAGATAGATTAGTAGACTTACTTAGTGGACCTAGCTTGAAAGTGCGGTTTGAAGAGGAGGAACCAGAAGACATACAATTCAAGTGCGCATGTGCTGAAAAGGAGAAAGGAAAGATGATATATGTTATTGATGGAGAGGAGATGGAGAGCCTGAATGTCGACCATTCAGTTAGGACATGTGAGGTAGTTGACAGTGTGGATGCATGTGCGCATGGGTATCATGAACCACTCAAAACTAAGAAAGTTAACATCGGCTCGGAGAAGGAACCCAAGGAAGCTATCTTTGGGGACTACTATTCAGACAAGGAAGTATCAAAGATCATTGATCTCTTGCGTGAATTTGAGGATTTATTCCCACGTGGATACCATGAATTGAAAGGTTTCCACTATTCATTGGGGGAAATGAGGATAAAGTTGAAAGATGGTGCGTGCCCGGTCAGGAAGAGGCCTTACAGGATGAATCCCAACATGTGCGTAAGGGTTAAAGAAGAGGTAGACAAAATGATAGCATCTAGTATCATTGAGGCTGTGAAGGAATCAGAAGGGATAAGTCCAATGGTGATCAACATAAAGAAGGATCGTCAGATTAGGATATGTGTGGATTACAGGGAGTTGAACGTTGTTTGTATCATAGATCCTTTTCCCACCCCCTTCACTGAAGAGATTTTGGAAGGAGTTGCTAGGCGTGAGGTCTATTCCTTCACGGATGGATTCTTAGGATATCACCATGTAAGGATTACCAAGGAAGACCAAGAAAAGAAAACTTTTGCCACTGAGTGGGGAAGTTTCGCATACACGGTCATGCCCTTTGGATTGAGGAATGTGCCCATTGTATTTTCACGCATAGTGGTACAAGCATTTCAGGACTTCATCCACAAGTTCCTTCAAGTATATTTGGATGATTGGACAGTGTATGGATTGGTTAGGGACCATTGTGATAACTTGAGATTGATGTTTTAAAGATGTCGGCAGTTGAGGATTTCCCTCAACATCAAGAAATGTGTCTTTGCAACTCCTTTTGGAACGTTGTTGGGGCATATCATATGTAAAGAGGGCTTACTGGTGGATCCCGCGAAAGTTACAGTTATTGTGGGATTAGGGGAGCCCACTAGCCAAAGCTCCGTGCGTAGATTTCTTGGACACACTGGGTACTATAGAAAGTTCATTAAGGGATATGCCAAGATCACCATGCTTTTGGAAATATTGCTCAGACATAGGAGTGCCTTTCAGTGGGGAGAGGCACAGCAGAGGGCATTTGACACTCTAAAAGAAAGGCTTGTCACCGCACCTATTCTACGATTCCCATCATGGGATAAACCTTTCCATGTCCACATGGATGCCTTTGGTATAGCAATGAGATCCGTTCTTTCTCAACCAGGAGAGGGGATTGTTGATCATCCCTTGTGTTTTGCAAGTAGAAATTTGACACCAACAGAACAAAATTATACAACGACTGAGCGTGAGGCATTGTCAATGATCTACGTGCTCCAAAAATTTAGACAATATCTACTGGTGACTCCCTTCATATTCTACACTGACCATATGGCCTTGAAGTATCTAGTAAACAAAGTAGTGTTGTAAGGGTGCATATGTCGTTGGGTACTTTTATTTTAGGATTTTGAATTCAGAGTGGTGGTAAAACCTGGAAAAGAAAAATTGTGGGTTGGATCATTTATCAAGGATTGATTTGGGAGAGGACGTGCAAAGTATTGAGGAAACCATGCCAGACGCAAAACTATTTAGGTTGTGGCATGCGCCCTCAGAGTTAGAAGACATTGCTGTTTTTCTCAAGGAAGGTGTGGTGCCCGAAGGGATGAAAGCACTGGAAAGGAAAAGGTTAGCCATACGTGCCACACCCTTCATGTTGATCAATGGGGATTTTTATAAAATGGGCCACGATGAGGTTTTGCGCCAGTGTGTATTAGAACATGAACGTGCGGCCATAATAGAAGAAGCCCATGGTGGGATTGTTGGAGGACACTATGCGGGGAATGTAACCGCGTGCAAGATCCTAGTCACCAGACTATGGTGGGAGACGATTCACCAGGATTGCATTGAGTTTTGTAAGGCCTGTGACCACTGCCAGTGCCTTGGTGGAAGAAGGGATGAGATGCCCTTGCACCCCATTGCTAGCGTGGAACCTGTTGAGAAATTGGCAATAGATTTTGTCAGACCAATCTCACTAGCTGCGTGAAGGACTAACTCGTGGTATATAATTAACTGTACTGATTATCTGACAAGGTGTGAAGAGACCGCACCCACTAAGGATTTCACCACACCCATGGCTGCTAGATTTTTGTGGGAGAACATTATCAACAGGTATGGGTGACCATTAAGTATAACAAGTGATAGGGGCACTCACTTTTTAAATGAAACCATCAGGATTCTATTGGTAGAATTCATGGTAGCCCATCACAAGACTACCCCTTATCACCCTTAGGAAAATGGGACTGTAGAGGCATTCAATAAAATCCTTAGTCACACATTGACTAAGATATGTGATGTGGGTAGGCAGGATTGGGATGAAAAGGTCTCAGTAGTTATTTGGGCATATAAAACAATGTATAAAATATTGAACAAGGCCACACCATTTCAATTGGTGTTCAGCGCGGAAGCAGTTTTACCGGTCGAATTCATGCTACCATCTCTATGTATATCATGCAGAGGAGGGTTGGACAATGAGCGAGCATTAGAAGAAAGAATAGATGAATTGATAAAGTTGGATGAAAGGCACTCACTAGCAAGATGGAGCCAAACAACTGAGAAGGAAAAGCAAAAGGCATGGCATGACTGCCATATTAAGAACAAACAGTTTGAGGTTGGCAAGATGGTATTGCTATATGATTCAAAATTTCTACGCCATCCTAGAAAGTTGAAGGTGCATTGGTTGGGTCCTTATGTAATTTCATACATCCTTGATTTGGGCACATGCTAGTTACAAGCGCTGGATGGAACAAAATTACCTGGACACTTCGATGGGAGTAGGCTAAAGCCCTACTATAAATAATGCTTCTTGGTGTTTGTAAATAAGGTAGTTTTGCCAGTTAGTTTAGAATTTCCTTTTATACTTTTCCTTTCTTGTATTTCCCTTTCACGTTGTTGTTTTTTTTTGCACTTTGGGTACCAGTAACCTTATTACTTTTTGACTTATGAATGCGTAGAGGACTGCACATCGTTTTAATGCGGGGTGAGATGATGAAGAGAAAATTGGGGTTATTTTTCTAGGAGGATTTGGGTCGGTGGAAAAATAAGGTTATATTGGAAACCCACGTACAAAGGAGAAAAAGCTCAAAAACACGAGGTAGGTGAAAGAAAGAATCATGAGGATGGAAGAAGTGCCTTTGGCGCCGGTAACACATATGCAAGAGTCTTCTGTCAAGATGGATTCTTTGCGCACCAGAAGGTTGGAAATGTTTTTGCGCAAGGATTGGGCACGTAAGGAGAAGCGCTGAAGTTGGGTTTTGTTTGAAAACACCACATTAAATATTGTCATACGGTGGTAGGTAGCCTAGCCTTAAATGCATAAAAGTGGGAAAAGCTATAAATACAAGAGTGGGCATTTCATTATTTTACTTTGCAAACACAAGAAGAGTGATTTTCTTTCAAGAGCTAGGGTTTTGAGAACTGACTTGTGTGAAGGAAAATCCCAAGAACTTAAGCACAATTGGTCCATTGGATCTAAAAACTAGAGCAGAAGTGATTCACGGGTGTGAGGAACGTTGTGAAGAAGCGCTGTGATCAAAGGACAAAAATCTGAAATTAGGGTTTGTGTTTTAGGGCACGGGGCGCACGAGGAAAAATTTCAAACAACTCGAAAGTTAACCTGAGAATGAAAGAAAAGGGTGTAATGATGGCCATGAAACCAGTTGATAAATTTGTAGAACATTCCAAGAAGGGAAAGGGTAAAGGAAAAGGAAAGAAGAAACAAGAAGAAATACCTTGGATGCAAATGAGGAATGGTACTCAGAGATGCAATACTCAGATGGGGTTTTTCTAGGGCAAGAGTGGGAGTACTACATAAGAAAGATGACGGTGAACGACTAAAATCACTGGTCAAGTACAATCGTGAAGAAATAGCGCTAGAGATGGTGTGCCCCACAAATAAACGAACATCTGACAGGTTGTTGATCTACAGCGACGTGGTCAAGGTGAAAATGGAGAAGGCGTGGCTTCTCCAACTTTTCAAGTTACCATATTTCGGGAAAGCACGAACGATTGCACCAATGGTTGATGACATGCATACATGAAGACTTCTTCTACTTCACAGGGTGCAAAATGTGCATAACTCCCCAACTAATTTCACGCTTCACAGGCCTAAACTATGAAGGGGACATGCTCGAAGATGACCTCCTAGATGAGGAGGCAATCAAAGAAACCATAACATCCTAGGAATTGAAGAAGGGATCAAGGTACTATGATGTCTGAGATATCAGTGATTCGGTGATGAAGATGGCCACACACCTAGTCTCCAAGCTGAATGGAAAAGAAAGGTGGACCTAGGTGAGGATGCCCTAACTAAATGTCTGCAGGAAAGTCACAGAGGGCACCATATACAATCTCTCCCAATATATTATAGATGGAATCATAAGCAGTGCGGAGAAGGGAGGAAATATCTTATTTTGAAAATTTTTGTTAGTAATTGTGTTCTCAAAAGTCGGCGTACCATATACATCCGACAAGTTCATGTGGGAGTACCCTGTTGAAGATCCTTTTCCTACGGAGAGGTTTCAGAAATACACATGTGAATCAATGACAGGGGTACACAAGGCACACTTAGACAAATGGTATACGTGCCTTAGGAACACATTCAGGGCTGAATGGCGGATCCCTGAACAACTCCCCACGATGACCAAAGGAGAAGCAGAGTTCATAGTCTACCAGCACTTCTGTATTGGCAAGTTCATTTTGGTCGATGGAAGCTGGAGTCCATGGTGCAAACTCCCATTCTCATTTACTACCCAATTTTTCCAAGTGGGAGTAAACAAATACAAGGAGTTGAAGAAATTAAACCTTGACTTGTCCACCCTTGACAGAGAGCACAGGGAAATGAGGAAGAAGCTGGTCTACCCAGAGAAGCATTCATACGTTGAAAGGTATGTGTCACATGATGTGCATATTGTAAGGCCTTTCACCTTACCTATTGCTGGGAGCAATGCCGCAAGGATTTACCTACACATAAGGTAAAAATTTGAAAAGGGCACGTATGTGGAGGATGAGATATCCATCCCAGATGATCCTACTGGAAGGAAGAATCCCACGCCAAAGCGTAAGGAGAGGGAAGAGAAAGAGGAACAAATGGCAGTGGAGAAGCAGGATGTAGGTACCGCGGGGACAAGTACCTACATCTGGAAGAAGAAGAGGATAGTGGGCAAGGAGAAGACCCTAGAACCTGCGAAGCCACCATCCCCTAAGGAACCCTCTGATGAAGAGAAGACCACATCCCCGACCTCAAAGTTTTTAGTAAATGAAGAAGAAAAGGGGATGGAAGAACCAGAGTCTGAGGATACAGATGACATGAACACCTATATAAGCAAAAAGGATGATGATTAAGAGGAAGAGCTGGAGGTAAATCAGGAGCTGATTGATGTCCATGATTCAGAGGAAGAGGAAGTAGAAGATGCAAATGATGCTTTCATCTTTGCAAGGAGGAAGGGTGCCCAAGGGGAGGAAGGCCCGCATAATGAAGAAAGGAGTGAGGGGGAGAGTACCAAGGAGCCAGATATACCTAAGCTCACTCAGGAGGAGGTGGATGAGAAAGTGACAAGGGAGGTGGAGAAGATAATTAATACCTTGGTCGATGAGGAATTGGAGCACAACACGAAGCTCATGCTCACTGAATTCAAGGAAGAGCAAAGGGAGAAGAGTGTGAGTAGCACACAATGCCCAACTCTTTCAGTGACTATTCCAAAGTGCATGTGCAAGGGACGTAAACGTGCGGAGGAAGGAAAATCAATGACGGGGTATGTTAATGACCCTAGCAAAGTTTTACGCGCATGCTTCCAGAGTACCGTGCCCACCAAGGAGCTCACCACCATGGAGTCCTTTGATCATGAGGGTGGATACCCACGCACAAGAAAGATGCTATCGTGGGCATTTAAATCCCACATTGATGAGCCCGAGTTCAAGGTTAACCAAGGGGTGATAATAGAGCTATCTGAGACAAAGGGGGTCAACCCCATCATAAATGCACAACAACTGTCAGATGAGAAAGTATGTAATGTGCTCAACAAAGTCTCCATGGAGGTAGAGGCAAGGCTCTTATGCATAAATGACAGGGTTAAAGTCTTGGAGGACTTGATGGAGAAGAGGAAGGAAGAAATAGTTGAGCTAACAAAAGAACTCAGCCTTAAAAAGCTGATCAGTGCTCAAATACAACGAGAATTACAAGAGGAGAAAGCTAAAGTGTGCAAAGTTTCCAAGAAGGTGGAGCTCATCTCCCAGGCTATTGTCATGAAGCACCCAGACCTTAACCCTCCCGCACAAAAATATGGTTCCCCCCTGGAGTGTCTTGAGGACTTGACTCAGATCCTCACCATGGAAAGGCAGCCTTTGGCCTTGGAGTCGGCAGAGGATGTAGCTACACGCTTGGAGCAGGAGGATAAGTTGAAAGTCATCACACTCATAGCTGAATTTAGAAAGGTGCTTGCTAATCTAACAGCAGTTGCACAAACCGCTGAGGTCGCATATGACCATTACGTAGATAAGGACAAGGTGATAAGCATGCTACTTGCCAACGAAGAGGCTGAGCTAAAGGACTTCAGGGAAAATAATAAAGGCAATAGAGTAGAGTGAGAAAATATTTTAGCCAAAGTAGAAAGAAAATCTGAAGCTATTGAGATCCTTCGGGTCTCAATCAAAACCCGATTTAAAGAGCTCTACATGGTCATTATGAGCAAGATGGATGCCTTGGAAGAACAAGCTAAGGAACTAGGAATGGGGGTAGATACCATAAACATAAAGGGGGAAGGATTAACCTTCGACAAGGTGAGTGCATTGTTTGGCGACCTTTGTAAAAGGGCATAGGATGAAGTCAGCACTTGGAATACACTGGAGGCCAACCTGCAGTAGAATTTTCCCCTTCTTCTTCTTTAGGTAGTTTCCCTTCTATTCTCTCTCTTCCCCATTTCTTTATTCTTTCCCTCCATTATTTTCCAAGGCAAGGCCTTACCTTTTTGTACTGCATTCTTTGAAAAGGTTCCCGAGGGCAGAGAACAGGTGAAGTGTGGGGTAATGTTGGGACCCTAATGTAGCTACCAAATCTTAAAGGCACGTAGGTGCGCATGGCAGGAGGAAGCGTGCAAGTTAAGGTGCACAAGGCAGGATTCAAAAAGGGTTCTTGGAGAACCAAGGATGCGTGCCCACAAAGCACAATTCAGGACTTAGCCATTTTTCGGCCTTTTGGATAGAACACATGAAGAACGTGTTCCATTTGGATAAGGTTCCAGCCTGGCAACAGGGTGTCCTGGAAGGAATATACCTTGCGATAAGAAGATCCAAAAAGCTAATCATGACATGGAGAGGCATGCGCCTGAGGTGATCCACACCTTGACACTTGGGGCCAGATTTGAGGTTGTAGAGGAGTTTTTTTGGAGATTAGATTCCTATATATATGCGCGCCCTTAGCAAAAAAAAAGAGAACACAAGGAAGGAAGTGGAGCTCTGCAGAATTACTGCGAGAACTATGGGATAAAAGGGGTAGATGATTATAGGAAGGATGTAATAAGGGAATGGGGAATGTAAATTTTGTTTCGAAAGTCTTCATGTATGGATCTAGATATGGCGCATGACTACGGTCTCCCCTTCTGTGATATTCTATAGTAATGCTATGAATGAATATGATAAGGTTACCATGATAATTGTATTAATATCTTCTCTCTGTATTATCTGCATATTTCTATTATGCTTTTGTTCTTGTATAATCATGAACCTTATTTGAATGTTAATTCTATTTGTGGATTTACAACTTCCTAGTCTATTAATTTTGTTAAATGCTTTTACTTTTGATATGAATGAAAGGGTATAGAAGCCATTCTGAGCTCTATAGCTTTTTCATGTCCTTTAAAATCACTAATTCAAGATCATGAATGATGCCTTCCACTAAACTCACATAAAAGAGAGACTCGGCTCCCTCTCATGCACCTCAGGTGAGCGCTCAGCACCCGCTGGGTGGTAGGCCGACGCGTATGAGGTTCCCTTGTTCTTGGTGGGTACAAATATGACTACACACTTCTTATTGTGTTTATTTTATAATGTGATCCATGTTGTATTATGTGATTGATTATCGTAAAAAAATTTAGATTTGACCCTCTCTGATATTTCTCGCAATGTGGTCATAGGACCAAGAGAAATAAAATTGAAGATTCAGAATGTTTTCATGTGGTAAGATAATGAAATAATATGTTTTCGATTAGGGGCACTTTACCCTCCCAGATGTTAATACTATCGTTTTACATGAGTTAATTATTTAGCTCCTTGGTAAATCACCTCACCTTGGTTATACAATATCCATGTTAGTATATGCTAGTGAATTAAGTATCTTGGGATTTGTTTTATCCACTTGTGACATACATAGTATGGCCATATTGGGGTTTATTTGATAAAATTAGACATATTAATGTTGACCTTGGGGGTCAACCATGCCAAGACCATCATTTGGATTTTAAACCCCATTATTGACTCAATCTAGGGAACATTTTGAACTACTGCCGATAAAAATTCACTCCATTTTTACTTTGAGGAGCTGTGGGGTTGGTAGTTAGATATTTTTGTGGAGAATAGAGATGGTGGGAAATTAATGAAAATAAATGATGACATTCAATTACTCCATGAGAATTACTATGACTGTTTTTATAAATTATTTTTGGACTTTAAGCCCTTCCATGGGAAAGATGAAGATTACAATTTTTGTAACGATAATTTTGTGGCATTGGAAAATCTCTGGTTTTGGAAAAATAAGGTTGTGGTGCAAGCAAGTGGAAAGTAATAATAAGAAATAGGTATAGGTATTTCTTTCCATTTTGTTTCAAGAATTTTAAGCTAATGTTATTGAATGTGTTATTAAAATGATGGTTTTTAGAGTGCTGAGAATCACTTCTGCATGTTAGGTAGATGTAAATTATCCCCATGCATTCCAAATCCATGGGTTATATCGGTTTTAGGTTGTGTTTAGGTTTTTTGCGCTTGTTTCTAATAAACAACTTGATGATTCATGCTCTGCTAGCCTTACATGCATTCCTCTTTGTAGGTTTTATGTATATTTTCAATATATGTTAGATTTGATTGTGGGTTAGAAATCTTTGGTTGTGTGTGTGTGTTTAATTAAATGTGTGTATTCTGATTATGTATTACACTATTGAGAGGAGAGAGATATTTTAGCTTGGATGTTAGTGTGACTATGAGTATTGTGTGAACTTCCTCCTAACATAAATTTTATGGATGGGGGAGGGTAGGGCCAATTTTTAGCTATCTACTCCAATGGAGGGCTCAATTTGACCCACCTTTTGGGTGTGGCGTGTTATTTTGAAATTTCATGAACTCTTTGTCATCCAAATGTGCCCCCTGCTCATTTTGTGGCTAACTCCCTTTCATTCTTTCTTTCTATTGTGCCTCAGTCATAAATTATTACTTTTTAGGCACTCAAAACCTTCTGGAAATGACACCATTGGATAGAGATCTTTCTCAGCTTTCTAGAAAGGTAAATTTTTCCTCCCAACTCCTCATATTTTTCAAGTTATGGCTCGGCGGAGTTTTTGTGGGAAATTTTCCCTTTGGAATCCCGCAGCCAATAGGAAGTTGCCACGTGTCCCGGAGTGGCGGGGCGTGCGGGGAAAAATGAAATTTTTTCCAAAGTTAAAAATGCAAAATTTTCAAAGGTAAAATTGCGCCCCCGGGGCGCGAGCTAATCAAACCTCGCCACATGTCCATGTTGCAAAAAAATTTAAGGAAGGGCCCGTAAGAAAAATTTCAAGGATGAGCCCGTGGCCAATTACATCATGCCATGCGGCATCCAAGTTGTGGAGGGTGGGGATTTTTGAACTTTTTTTCCAAATGCAAAAAAGAGGTAAAATTTGAATTTTTTTCCCGCCGATCCGTTTTGGGCCTGTTTTTGCCCTAAATCTTCAAATGGCCATAACTTTCGATCCAGAGCTTGGATTTTGAAGTTATTTATATCAATGGAAAGCTGGTAAAATTCTCTACAAGATTCCACGGTCAATTTTGAATTTTGGTTCAATTTGGAGGGAGAAAATAAAAAAACGCTTCTGGTACGAGCCCATGGATAGAATTGATGTTTCAACAACCAATTTTAATGCAAAATGGGTTGCATTCTTCTCCAGCATGGTAAAAAATGTCAGGGCATGGGTTTGTAAGGACCTCCATGCTATTTTTAATGTATTTTGGTCAATGGGGAATGGATCCCATGTTTTTTCACGTTTTCTCTCTCCTGGGCTCGACCCATGCACTGTAAAAGCCAGATTTGGCTCATTTTTCAAGTGTTGAACACCTTTTACACAGCAAGCTTCTGTTTTCACCTTCAACAAGTGATTTTGAAAGTATCAGACCTTCCAGGGATTGTAATAGGTTTTTCTGCCTCTTTGGTGTTGGAATACAAGGATTTTGATGTTGAAAATCACAATGCAGGCTCTGTGAATGCTTTCAGTCCTTTGTATGTGTTGTTTGCTTCATTTCAAACCCTTGATTACAGCTTATCAACATGTGCATGATGTTTTATGTTGCAATTTCTGATTTGTGTCAATTTGCATAAACAAGAAGTTCTCACCACTCCTTTAATGTATCACCCTTATCAGTTTAGTTTCAATTTTTGCATTTCTTATCCCTGTCTCCTTGAAAATTAGGATAAAATTAGGATCTGAACCTTTGCAGTTGTGCAAATATAGATCTAATCAGAGGAGTTTGAGGAACTAGCCTCTAATCTAGAGATTCCTCTCTCATTTTACAAGTCCTACACTTGGAGAGAGGTTTCAATGTTGTGTAATCACACTGGATGCCTGAAACATCAACTTAGAAACCTGATCAACATCCAGGGGTGCTGCTGATTTGCAACAACACTCTTTGGTAGAAACAAATAATTATGTTCTTCCATGTGAAGGAACTCAATATCATTACTAGGAAATAGTGTTTGTATATTATTATTGAAGAAGTTTATTAAATACCATTGTAGTGAAATTTTATATTTTGAAGTTAAACTCCATTTGTAAAAGTTGAAGGCCTTGGGATTAACTCCATGACAACTCTATATACTATTGGTGATATAACATTACTATTTTTGGTAACATATCTACTATGGAACTATTGAGATTAGCCTAGTTATAATGCAATTAAATTTTAAGTTATGTAATTTAGGATCTATGTTATTGAAGAGTTATCCAAAATACATTGTGTAATAATAATTCTTTAATAAATATTTATTTTCTTATATTTCTATGTGAAGGTTTCGTGATTATTGCCAATAAGGTTGATGGATGTGATGTTGTTAAACTTTGAACCAACTCTATCTATATTTATGAAGCAAGGAACCTCTATGTTGAAATGAAAAAATAACACATTGGTTATATGTAGGTATAAATATGTGTAAATAGAAATATATTAGTTTATGATGGATTCCTTTTGGGATCTTTCTCTAAAAAAATAAATTATGGTATGCTATGTGGAATTTTTCTCTTGTAACATATAACATTTGAATCAATTAATATTGATGAGTACTCTTCTTGTCTAAATTGTATGATAAGAGTGACTAATATAGTCAAGTTGTTATGTAACGGGAACTTTGTTATTGTGCAATTCTCCAAGTAAGTGTTGTGTGCTTGGGCACTGTGTTTGAAGTTTTTATACATTCTATAAACCTTAATTAGGGGGACATGCATCCTGAGAATGATGTATCCCTTGGGACTAGGTAGTAAGCCTTGTATAAGTTTGTTACATATACGTATAAACCTTGCTTACTTCAAGTTGACATAGAAAGATTGGTAAATTGTGTTTCTCTTCCTAGTAGAGAGTTATATGACAATGTGTTTCAATAGTATAAAATGGTTAGGTACTATCCATAGTTTTTGTGGTGTTTTCTTAATGTTTTTTGAAGGGAAAATCTATTGATATGTATATATATTTCTCTTTGCATGAGAGTGTGTAAGTCATGTCCTTATGATGGAATATTGTGGCGAATCTTGGAAATATATGTAATTTATCATGTGAGCTATTATATGGTTAAGTAATTAGTTTTTATGAATGTATTTCATTATCAATCCTATATAAAATATACTTAGGCCTATGACTAGATGGAACGTGGTTATCTTACTTTAGGAACACAATGGTCCTTCGGAAGAACTGTTCTGGGGCTAATTAAATGCTTGGTATTATGCCTCACTATCATTAAGTGGAATGTATTGTAGACTTGTGTTGTTGTATTATGATAGGAGTATGATGACCTTAGTGGAAGACTCATATTTTCTATGAAGAATGCAATATATATGAGAGAAATTTTGTAATAATGAGTTCCTTAGTGAAAATCTTGTCTGATCATGATTGTATTGTGCATTAGAATATGATGAATATCTTGAAATGTTGTTGGGAAAACTATGTGTCATTTTGGAAAGTGCATTATAATGTGAAAAGTGGTAATGAATTGTAAAGTTTCATTATAATAATGTCAGCCTAAATGTATTTTGCTATTATTCTTATTACTTTATAACTTAAGGAGGTATAACAAAGGGTTTTTGATGGTATTTTGCATTTGACGGTCTTAGTCAGTGGGTGACTAGTTACTACATCTCCCTAGGTTGGATTGGGATGATTTATGATGAAAGAATTGTTTAGTTGTATATTAATTATGTGAATGTGGTGAGATAAAGCATTATAGCCTTCTTGTATTCACTTATAAAGTAGGTAAAACATTACCACTGTGAAGGAAAACTGGATTTATACTTTGCGATGAATTGAGTTCTCCTTCATAGTGGTAATGTTGTACCTACTTTATAAGTGAATAAAATAAGGATATAATGATTTATCTCACAAAAAATTATGATAATACCCTCTTTTTGGGCATATGAAAATTGTATGTGGTTATCTTTTAATGATTTATAAATGATACTTTGCTAAGATGGGTTAAAATGTTGTTTAGGAATGAAACTCTCTATAATTATGTTGGATGACCCATGTTCTTAGTATTCCTGAGATTGTTTTGATCTCAATATCATGTAATGGTAAAGTAATAAACCTTACATTGGGATCTTCATTGTATTAGGAAATACATTTAACATGGAAAGTGGAAACTAGTATTTTGTTATTAAACATTTGGTAACTATCTGTTACCCTTCTCTTCTTCATCTCTAAGAATAATTATCTTTGAGTATTTTTATTAGTTAATGTGGATTAATTTCATCACTTAAACAATATTCTAATGATTATGATGTGTGGAATGCTCTATATAATGTTTACAATTTTGGTTAGTGATTTTTTTTTTATAGTGGCATGAACTCTGCCCCGCTAGACTATATTTGTTTGTAAGGCATGGATAAGGAATTGTGAATTACCTTTCCGTGAGACTTAAGGTAAGAGAGGAATAGTAGTAACTTTTTTTATTGTAGCACTGATTAAATGTTATATTTTTTGGATTTTTATGTTGAAATTTCTATGAACAAGTTGAGAGGGTACTAAAAATAGTTGGGTAGTTATTACTTTTTGTTACTTTTTTCTTGGGGGAAACATATGGTCATATCACACCTAGGTGGTAATTGGAGGCTATGTATAAATGAATGGATTGGTAGAAAATGTTAAGTTAGGACAATTATGACCTGATATTTTGTTATATGGGTCCATGGGATAATATTCTATCATATTCTTCAAGAACATGGTAATATTGAGACTATGATATTGTGATGAATGATAGTTGACATGACTAGATTTATGAAAGTAATTTTTGATTTGAAGGAATATCTACTTGATATGATGAGAATGATTTATGGGTTAATAATGAAAATAGCTAGATAAGAAAAGTTATGGATGTTAATTTCAAAAAAAAATGACACCTTCCATATTATATCAATAAGAGAAAGTGAATTTTTTACCTATTATGATTATGCTCTTGTTGTTAAAAAGATACTTACAAATGAAATTGTTATACCTAAATTTTGGAGATATTACATGAGGTACCAGAGCTAAGTGAAAACTCTAGGTAAATATGGGATAATCTGTATAATTTAGATATTAAAGCTTATGCAAATTTTTAAAGAAAATGGTGAGAAATAGGAGTGGCATGGATGATGGTTCTAGGGTCTGATGAGGAAGGATTCATAAAAGAAATATGGATCATAAAATTGAACTTGAAAACAATAATGAACAACATAATAAGTATGGAGTTCATCATGTAGACCATAACCTAGCCTCTATATTAAAAAGGGTTCTTGAAAACCCATAATCATTTCTGTCTTGGTTGGATGAAAAAAAGCATGTCCTAGCTGATCTTGTCCATGCTCATGAACAAGAATACCAAGAAGAAAATCATTAAGAGTAGTAAGAGAGGAAATTTTTCACTCTCCAGAAATAATATCATATGTAAATAACTCGTCAAAGAGAAAAAATTGTGCAAGAACTAAAAAATATAATACCTAAGTATTCAAGAGAAGAATTGGGGAACAAGGAAGAAAAATGGCTTATATGAATGAAAAAGTATTTTGGATTAAAGGATACAACCTCTAATGTTTATGTGCATATCAAAATTTTCCAATTGAAAGAATATGTTACAATTTTTTGGGAGAATCAATGTTTCCTTAAATGGCTATGATATCACTGCCCTCATGTATGAATATAGTTTTACAAATGGTACCTTTTAGCATATTTTAGAGGGAAAAATCACAAAATTTCAAATATTACAAGGAGATTTATCAGTTGTAGAGTAGGTGGTCGAATTCCTTATCCACCTTTGGTATGTGGAATACATATGGGGTAAGGAGACTAAGGTGACAAATTTTAAACTAGGTATTAATCCTATTCTGAAGCGTGATGTGGATGTAACTAAACCCAAGATCCTATAATTTTATATGGAACCATCCTATAAGGATGGGGGAAAGGAAAAATCAAGAATGAAATAAAGAAAGTAGTTTCATCATAAAAAATCTCAAAATAAGTCCTAAGTCCTACTCTGCTCCCTTAAATATTTTCATGAAAAATTAATTTAAGAAATATTTTGTAAAGAAGAAGAACACTTATAGTAATATGGGTTCTCAAAAAAGAGAAGGGTTCACATAACAAAAATATATAAAAGAATAGTTTTTTATAGTAACACTCCATATTCTTGTATCAAAATATTACCCTTGTATTTGGTACCAATTAGGTACCAATGAAAAAATGAACATGTTGGATATGTGGAAAGACATGACACTTCAAGTAGAATTTCTTGGAGTGCTTGGATAGTCAACAATCTCAACATAGGATCTATGCATTAATGGAGAAAAAAAAAAGTTGAGAATCATTCCACCCCTATTGAGGGTAGATATATTTTATTTAGTTATTCCATTTATGTTCTAATAGATTTTGGAGAAAATACTAGTTTCATTTCTATTACTTTAGTTGTAAATTGTAATGTTGAACCATCTAAGTTGAGATAAGGTTGAGAATTTGAGTTTGGATTAGGGAAGAAACATACATTTATTGATTTTATTAGTCATATCAAGTTAAATTAGGGATTTGAAAAATAGTAGCCTATATACTTATCTAGGGCCCCATATATCTATATATATATATATATATATATATATATATATATATATATATATATATATATATATATATATATATCTATATCTATATATATCTATATATATCCTCATATAAAGATCCCTATATATCTGGGGGGCTATCAATATATTTCTATCAAGGTTAACCTACACATAGTTACCCTTGGGTCTAATAAGATAATTCTAAGTATGGATTGGTTGCAAATATATCAAGAAAATATGGATTTATTTGAGAAGAAAATGCAATGTTTATAAAATCAAGGGGAATGGTTAGTGTTCTTTTGTATCAAGAGGATAAAGAGGCCTAAACATCTCTTCAATATACAACTTAAGTAAGTAGTGGAAAAGGGATGTGGATTATTTCTATTCAATTGAAGTATTAAGCTTCTAGGAAATAAGATGATGGAGAAATGCCCCATCCTTATCAAGTTTAAGGATGTATATCTTGAGGAAATCCCAGGGATGGCTCTTGTTTGTGTGTTTGAATTATCAATAAACATCATGTCTAGAAAAACTCCTGCCTCTAAATATCTCTACCTGTTAAACATGGCCAACCTCTAAGAATTAAAAGTGCAACTACAAAACATAATGAACCAAGGGTTCAATAGGCCTAGTGTTTTTTCTAGGGAGATCCAATGGTCTTTGTAAAGTAGAAGTATGGTACCATACAATTATGTGTTGATTATCACATGCTTAACAAGGTAACCATCAAAAATTGATAATCATTTCCTAGGATAAATTATTTGTTTGATCAAATGAAGGATGCTATAGTATTTTCTAATAGTTAATTGTGGGGGTATTGATAAATCCAACTAAATTAGGAATGCATGTTCAAGAATTCTTTCCAAACTTGTTATAGTCACTAAAAGTTCAAAATTTACCTTTTGGGTTAGCTAATGTCATGTAAATTTTATGAACCTAGTGAATAGTGTGTTTTGGGACTTCTTGTACTATTTTTTAATTAGATAGGGTAAAAAGATGGGATTTGATGGTTCATGTAACCAATACAATGCTGAAAGATAGAAGAGAAGACTAAATGAAAAAAAACAAAATCTAATGGCGCCATAGGAAACAAATAACTAATGCTTATTTCACTAAATATGGACTTATTCTAGTCTGAGAAGCAAAAAAATACTGCCAATATTAGAATCCAAAATTACTAGTTTTGGATTCCAAAATGTTAAATATTAGAATTATCTGGACTCCAAAATCACACATATTGGATTCCAATATCACATATATTCGAATCCAGAATCACATATATTGGAATCCAAAATCACATATATTTGAATTTACTGCACTCCAAAGTCCCATATACTGGAATCTGAAAATCAAAATATTAGAATCCAACATTGATCTGCAAAATAATAAACAGAACATGTATCTTTTTTGTACGAGCTAGCATCCTCACAGATTTAATTCTTCCTTTGGAATAAAGGTTCTTATCATTTTTAAAATTTATTTAAGATTAAATTATGTAGTTATTGGAAAATCATTTAATGATTTCAGGGAATCCAACATTGATCTGCAAAACCATAAATATAACATGTTTCTTTTTTATACGGGCTGGTGGCCACTAGGCTTTAATTTTGCTTTGGAATAAGGTTATTATCAATTTATAAAATGTCATTAAAATTAAACCATGCAGGTCTTGTGAAAATATTTTAATGATTTCATGGAAGCCAAAAAATTTCTGCAAAACAATAAACTTACCATGTTTCCCTTTTATATGGGCTAGCAGCCACTAGGCTAATGAATATCAAGAGATGTGAGACACTTCCATGTTCATTTACTATGATGTGATCGAACCTCAGTGTAACTAGAGAAGTACTGAAGATATTCTGAAGAAACTAGTAAAGGGCGTGGATCCATACTATGAGAATACAATTAAATGTAATTTGTATTATGATGCACATGGTAGTGGTGTGAAAAAACATCTGGCCCTGATCGTTGAACTTATATTCCATGATCTTCTTCGTCTAGCTTGATGATATTTGGCGGTGGCAGACAAAATTCTAGATCTTCATTATCCTCCTATTCAAGCTCCCCGCATCTCACTCTGTATGATGCCATCACTGTCATCCATAACTCATGAAACCAAGAAAATTCAAGAAATACTCACGCATCTGGGTAAATTTTAAGGGTTTGCAGACACACAAATTTCTCTATAAACAAAATTAAACAAACATGTTTGTTAAAGTGGACACCTGTTGAGCTTAATCAACGACGGATAATCTTGATAGGTTTTCTTTAGTGAAAATAAATAAATCATTATAATAAACAAGGAAATTCAAAATAAAAGGAGAATCATTGCATTCAAGTGAAACACAACTGATCCTATCAACACTAAAAACACTACAAAACCTAAAGAGGAAATAAGTAAAAGACTCCATAGAAAGAAAGAAAGATGTCTGATTTGAAGTCTTCGTTACTTCAATTTAAAAATAAAGTATGCCTTGGAGTGGCCCATTTGACTCTGAGAATAAAATTATCATAACCTTAGGCATTGATCTTATTGATAGCTCTCTGAGCATTCTCCCTGTTGACAAAATTAACAAAACCAAGTCCCCTTCTAATCCATATTCTAATCCATGGCCATGTAGACATGCGTGATGTGTCTAAATGACTTGAAAATCTCATTCAATTTGACATCCCTAGTGGTTGTCCTTAGACAGACTGGTAACTTGAAAAAAAAATTCATTGTTTTTGCGGTGCATGTTGTTGCCAGAGTATTCCACACCGCCATGAGACTGGGAGGTTCCCATAGTAACAGAGGTAGCAGTAACCCTACCAGTGATGCTTCCTAGAGGTGAGGCCCTTGATGGCCTTATCCCTTATTAAGGTGTCTGTGGCATGGGCAAGGGAGAGATCCTTGTAAGGGCATTTTGATGTGCAATGATCACCCTTCTTACTGCAGATATGATAAACTATGAGCACCGCACTTCCCTTGAAGCAAGAGAGGCCATACAACACATCTTCAACGAACTTGGGATCATAGGCCTTGGATCCCAATTGGCAGGGTCACTTAAGTAAGGTTCCTAGTTGGTAGAGACGTCGAACTTGCACCAATCGTGGCACTCGAGAGAACACTTGTTAAGGCACACTTTGGCCACTTTTCATGCGGATGGTAGGGCTGTGAACCAACTTCTAGCCTTAATTGTTGAACTTGTATTTGATGATCTTCTTATTCATCTTGATGATATTCGTGGGTGGATCCAGAAATTTTAGATCTTCATTACCCTCACTATTCAAGCTCCCCACATATCACTCTTTCGGACACCATCACTGTTCTCCCTAACTCAAAAAATGAAAAAATTCAGGAAATCCTCACTCATCCAGAGTAAAGCTTAAGGGTTTTATAGACACTCAAATTTCCCTACAAATAAAAATAAACAAATGTCACCATGAGAAAAAATGTCAAAATAAATTTTAAAAATTAAGATTTGATAGGTTTTCTTTAGTGAAAACAAATAAATCATTATACTAAATGAGGCAAGTCAAAATAAAAGGAGAATCATTGCATTCAAGAAAAACAGAATTGATCCTATCAACACTAAAAACCTTACAAAACCTAAGGCAAAAATAAGTAAAAGAATCCATAGAAAGAAGGAAAGATTCCTTCTTTTAAGTCTACCTTGCTTTAATTTAAAAAAAATTCTACCTTTGAGTGGCCCATTTGACTATGAGAATAATATTATCATAACCATAGGCATTGAGATTATTGATAGCTCTTTGAGCATCCTCCTTGTTGAAAAAATTAACAAAACCAAATACCCTGTTAATTGGTCTTTTGATCTATGGGCACGTAGACACGTGTGATGTGTACAAATGACTTGAAAAGCTCATTCATATTGACATCCCTTGTGGTCCTAAACAATACTGGTAACTCGAACCAAATTTTCATCATTTCTATGGCACATGTTGTCACTGGAGCGGTCCATGCCACCCATGATACTGGGAGGCCCTCAACAACAGAGGAAGCAATGCTTTCACTAGAGGTGTGGCCCTTGATGTTATTATCCATTGTTAAGGTGTCTGTGGCACCAAAAGGGGTGAGATCCTTATAAGGGCATTTTGATGTGCAGTGATCACCCTTCTTATAGTAGATACGACAAACTATGAGCACCACACTGCCCTTGGAGTGAGAGAGGGTGGAAAATGCATCTCTGCTGGACTTGGACTCGTTAGCCTTGGATCCTGGTGGGTGGGGTCATTCTAGTAGGGTTCCTAGTTGGAAGTGATGCCAAACTTGTGCCACTCATGGTGATCGAGAGTGCACTTGTTAAGGCGTGCTTTGGCCACTTTGCAGATGTGCATGGTAGTGGTGCGAACCACCTTCTGGTCATACTCATTGAAATTATATTGGATTATCTTCTTTGTCTAGCTTGATGATATTCAGAAGTGGAATAATAAGTTACATATCTTTATTATCCTCTTATTCAAGATCCCCACATATCACTCTATCGATGCCATCACTGTCATTCGTAACTCAAGAAATAGTAAAAGGTGGGAAATCCTCATGTATCCAGAGTAAATCTTATGGGGTTGGAAACACTCAAATCTCCCTACATGTAAAAATAAAAAAATTTCATAATGAGAAAAATGTCAAAATGAAATTAAAAAATTAAGATTTGATAGGTTTTCTATAGTGAAAACAAATAAATCATTATACTAAATAAGGCAAGTCAAAATAAAAGGAGAATCATTGCATTCAATTGAAACACAACTGATCCTATCAACACTTAAATCCTTACAAAACCTAAAGTAAAAATAAGTAAAAGAATCCATAGAAAGAAGGAAAGACTCCTAATTGTAAGTCTATGTTGCTTCACTTTAAAAAACAATTCTACCTTGGAGTGGCCCATTCGACTCTGAAAAATAATATTATCAAAACCATAGGCATTGCATCTTATTGATAGCTCTCTAAGCATCCTCCCTATTGAAGAAATTAACAAAACCAAATCCCCTTCTAATCCATCTTCTGATCCATGGCCACATAGACACATGTGATGTATCTAATCGACTTGAAAAGCTCATGCAGACTGACATCCCTCGTGGTCCTCAGAAAGATTGGTAACTTGAACAAAATTTTCATCATTTCTAGGGTGCATGCTCTCGTTAGAGTGGTCCATGCCTCCCCTAAGAGTGGAAGGTTCCCAAACATGGAGGTAGAAATATCCCCACTAACGATGCTTCCTTTTTATACTTGCTAGCAGATGCTAGGCAAATGAATTTCAATAGATGTGAGACACTTCCATGTTCATTTAATATGATGTGATTGAACCTTAGTGTAACTAGAGAATTACTAAAGATATTCTAAAGAAACTACCAAAGGGTGACGATATAGACTATGAGAATATAATTAAATATAATGTCTTCTTATGCACATGGTAGTGGTGTGAACCACCATCTAGCCCTACCCATTAAACTTGTCTTTGAAAATCTTCTTCATCCATCCCAATGATATTCGACAGTGGTAGAAGAAATTGTAGATCTTCATTATCCTCTTATTCAAACTCCTCGAATCTCACTCTGTCAGGATGCCATCACCATCGTCCCTAACTCATGAAACATGCACAAATTCAGGGAAATCCTCATGTGTCCAGAGTAAATTTTAAGGGTTTGTAAACACTTAAATTGCCCTACAAATAAATTTAAACAAACGTGTTCGTTAAAGTGGATACCTATAGAGTGTAATCAATGAAAGATAATATTGTTTGTGAGTTACGTTGTATGACATTTTAGGGGCAGTTGATCTTTGTGCGCATGTTAGTAAGACACTCTTACAATAACTTGTTTCTTAGAAAAAAGAAAGAAGCCAACTCAAGTCCTTTATAGTGCATCTATGTATTTGCTACATATTTCGGTACAACTTAATTTTAAAATCCAGTCCTTTTATTATGGCATCATTATTATTGGGGGAACCATATTATAACTCATAGAATAGGTAAATATCCTTCCACATCATAGTCCTTCAAAAATCATATATCTAAAACCTGCATTGCTCACCATAGAGAGAAAATCAAATAATAATTGACTTTACAGTACTTGGTACTTTCACATGATTTGATAAGAAGCGTGTTAGAGCCAAAGTGAGTTTGGTCTACATTGAAGTAATATTGAACTAAATGTGAGATAAAATCTTTATTTTCAAGTACTATGTTAAGAAAATTTTCTCAAGATATAAAATAATACCTAAGAGTAAACAAACATAGATTTTTTGTAAGTACACAAATGATTTCTCAATAGTAAAAGGTAAAATCAAAATTTTAACTTTCAATTGTTTAAAATATATCACGAGAAAATTGTTATGATGATGTTAAAAAATTAAGATTTGATAGGTTTTCTGTAGTGAAAACAAATAAATCATTATACTAAACGAGGAAAGTCAACATAAAAGGATAATCGTTGCATTCAAGTGAAGCACAACTAATCCTATAAACACTAAAAAAACCCTACAAAACCTTAATCAGAAATAAGAAAAAGACTCCATAGAAAGAACGAAATATTTCTTCTTTTAAGTCTTATGTCTTGCTTCAATTTATAAAAAAAATGTTTTCCTCTGGAGTGAACCATTCAACTCTGAGAGTAATATTATCATAACCATAATTGAGCTTATTGATAGCTATGAGCGTTCCTTCTCGTGAAATTAACAAAACCAAATCCAGCTAATCCATCTTCTGAATGTGCATGTAGTAACTCATGATGTGTACAAACTTGAAAATATCATGCAGATTGACATCCCTCGTGGTTCCTAGATAGAATGGTAACTTGAATAGATTGAAAATATCATGCAGATTTACATATGTCGGACTTGGAATCATCATCCTTGGATCCCTATGGGTGGGGTTACTCTAGTAGGGTTCATAGTTGGCAAAGATGATGAAATTGTGCCACTTCGTGGCATTCAAGAGTCACACTTGTAAGGGAACAAGCTAAACCTAGATTCCAAGAGAGGAATAAATGCACATTAACATCCCCTTAATATTTATAAACCCGGATTCCAAGAGAGGAATAAACCCGGATTAGAAAAACATTAACATCCTATTAATAGTTATAAACGTGCAACAACATTCATCATTAACACCCACATCACCTTCTGCCATCCTTGTGTTCCTTGAAAGAAGGGACATGAAATCACTGTGGAAATTTTCCTCCCACACCTAACACTTTAAATGAAAATTAAAATTCTCCTTACTCCCCTTGTCAAGAGGATATCTTTTCATAATTAAATATAGACATGAAATAAATTATAAATCCTTTTCTAAAGGTAGAATTATGGTAAATTATTTTAATTATTATTTGAATTTCATTGTAAAACTATTTATCATGTTGGAATCCCTAATTCACAGAATAAATCATTAACAAAAATTAAATTGTTTTCATGATATCTATTAATGCACTGATTGTTCAAGTGGTTGATAATTTTTCAATTCATTATATTTCTTGAACCGGTGTGAAAAATTTGTGCAACAGATAGTTGGAAGTTGAGAGGATAATATGAATTTAAAAAATAAAAGTAAGAGAGTTAATACTTAATGCTCGCTAGGTAATGACAGTGTAGCTTATCTATGTAAATTAACCTTAGTTAAATAAGAATTCACCACAAATACAAATGTTAAGTACACTTTTTGATATATATTAAGATATCTATTATCGTTTGAATCCTTTATTGTATTATAAAATTACTAAATATAGTCACACATATTATACGTATTAACATTATTAAGATAACCACACACATTATAAAAAAACTTGTTCTCAAATAAATTTAGGGATAAATTACATAATTTTCTTTTTTAGTTTTCAATAGAGTCGTTACACATTTTCTTGAATGCAAGATAACAATTATCCTAACGACACATAATCACAATTCTTTGTTATGTTACACCAACACAGTGGAATAATCCACAACTTTATTGAACTTCGACCTTAGCATCCGCTAGGCTTAAAATTTCATTTCTAATTACGTGTCTTCTCTTATCTTGGAAAATTAAAGAAAGGTTGTAAGAATCCATCCTAGTGGTCGCTAGTCTTTGAAGATAGTCTTGTAACATTTAAATAAAACAATAGAGCATAGTTAGTTTTTGTAGTTGAGTCGTTACTACTTGTCCTGTAAGCAAGAAAACAAATATCCTTCCAGCCGCTAACCTCAAGTATTTTTGATTTTCCACCCACGCTATGTAATTATCTTCAACCTTAGCAACCACTAGGCTTCGAATATCCTGTTAGGCTTCGAATATCATGTAATAGATTTCAAATAGCATGTTGAACTCAGTGGCCACTAGGCTTGAAATCTCATTTGCTACTTATCCTGTTTTCAAGACAACAAATATCCTAGTAACCGCTAACCTCAAGTCTTTGTGATTTTCCACCAGAGCTATGAATGTCATGCTAGGCTAGGAATATCAAGTTGAACTCAGCGGCTGCTAGGCTTAAAATTTTGTTTGCTACTTGTCCTGTATGCAAGACATAAAATATCCTACCAATTGATAACCTCAAGTCTTTGTGATTTTCCAACCATACAATGCAATTAGCTTCGACCTTAGCGACCGCTAGGATTTGAATATTGTGTAAGGATAGGAATATCATGTAATATATTTAAAATAGCACGTTAAACTCAGTCAGCCACAAGACTTAGAATTTCATCTTGTTACTTGTCCTGTTTATAAGGCAACAAATATCTTAGTGGCCACTAACCTCCAGTCTTTTTGATTTTTCACCAGAGCTATGAATATCATGTCAGCTTAGAAATATCATGTAATAGATTTAAAATAACATGTTGAACTCATCGACTGCTAGGCTTAAAATTTCATTTTTAATTACGTGTTTTCTCTTGTCTTGGAACATTAAAGAAAGGTAGTAATATCATATTAGGTTAGGAATATCGTGTAAGAGATTTTGAATAGGATGTTGAATATTAGAGCTATGAATATCATGTTAGGCTATGAATATCATGTAATATATTTTGAATAACATGTTGAACTTAGCGACCACTAGGCTTAAAATTTTCATTTGTTACTTGTCCTGTATGCAAGACAACAAATATCCTAATGGCTGCTAACTTCAAGAATTTTTTATTTTCCACCCGCGCTATGCAATTATATTTGACCTTAATGGCTGTTAGGCTTCAAATATCGTGCTAGAATAGGAATATCATCTAATTGATTTTGAATTGTGACTAGAACTCAGAGGCATTTGCTAGGCTTAAAATTTCATTTTTAATTATGAGTCTTCTCTTGTCTTGAAATATTTAAGAAATGTAGTATGCATCAACCTTAGTGGTGGCTAGTCTTTGAATATAGTCATTGTAAAATTTTTAAATAAAATAATGGAGCATAGTTAGTTTTTTGGTCAATTCATTACTACTTGTCATGTATGCAAGACAACAAATATCCTACCAGCTGCTAACCTTAAGTCTTTGTGATTTTCCACCCGCGTTATGTAATTGTCTTCAACCTTAACGACTGTTAAACTTTGAATATCATGTTTTTTGTGATTTTCCACCCACGTTATGAAATTATCTTCTACCTTAGCAGTTGCTAGCCTTCAAATATCATGTTAGGCTAGGAATATCATGTAATAGATTTTGAATAGCATGTTGAACTCAGTGGCCACTACGATTAAAATTTTGTTTGCTAGTTGTCCTATTTTTAAGACAAAAAATATCCTACTGGTCGCTAACCTCAAGTCTTTGTGATTTCCCCCCCGCGTTATGCAATTATCTTCAACCTTAGCGGTTGTTAGCCTTTGAATATTGTGTTAGGCTAGTAATATCATGTAATAGATATCAAATAACATGTTGAACTCTATGACCAATAGGCTTTAAATTTCGTTTGTTACTTGTCTTGTTTGCAAGACAAAAAATATCTTAGCGACGGCTAACCTCAAGTCTTTATAATTTTCCACCAGATATTTGTAATTATCTTCAATATTATCAGCCACTAGGCTTTTAATTTCATGTTAGGATAGGAATATCATGTACTAAAATTCGAATAACATGTTTTACTCAATGACCGGTAGGCTTAAAATTTCACTTTTAATTGTGTTTCTTCTCTTGTCTTGGAACATTAAATAAAGGTTGTAAGCATCCACCCTATCGGTTGTTAGTATTTGAATATAGTCTTATTAAATTTAAATAAAACAATGGAACATAGTTAGTTTTTCAGTCAATTCGTTACTACTTGTCCTGTAAGCAAGGCATCAAATATACTATTGGTCACTAACCTCAAGTCTTTGTGATTTTCCACCCGCGCTATGCAAGTATCTTCAACCTTAGTGGATGTTAGGATTTGAATATCTTGTTAGAATAGAAAAATAATTTAATAGATTTCGAATAACATGTTTAACTCAACGACCACTGGTCTTAAAATTTTGTTTGCTACTTGTCATGTATGCAAGAAAAAAAATATCCTAGCAGTCGCTAACCTCAAGAATTTGTGATTTTCCACCCACGCTATGAAATTATCTTCGACCAGCATCTGCTAGGATTCTAATATCATGTTAGACTAGGAATGTCATGTAATATATTTCAAATAACATGTTGAACTTAGTGGTCACTATGATTAAACATTTGTGTTGGAGCTTCGTTTAGATTTCATTTTTTAGTTTTCAGTAGATTCTTTACACATTACCTTGAATGCAAGACAAAAATTATCCTAGCAGCCCCTAATCTCAAGTCTTTGTTATGTTACACCAACAAAGTGGAATAATCTACAACCTTGGTGGCCTCTAGGATTCAAATATCATGTGATAGACTTATAATAACATATTGAGCTCAATGGCAGCTAGGCTAAACAATTTTTTTCTTGGTTGACTTTGTAAAAATGGTAGATACATATATGAGTACAATCTTGTATTACTATATTTCAAAAAATTCTATAATGAAGCAATGAAATGTATCACAATAAAAAATATATGGCATAACATAAGATCCATAAAATGAAATATATATTTGTAAATAAAATGATTAAAATTATATTTAATAATATTTATGAGTATATATAATGTTCTTACCTTTTATCAAACATAAAAAACCTTGCTAAAGATATTACATTTAACTATATCTATGTGGGAAGATGAATATAATTAACTATATATATTTATGCGGTAATAATGTAAGCATTGAACATTGAAATAATTAGTCACGAATATTTATTTCATATTAAAAAAAACATTAAAGGAGGTCAAAATGATTACCTAAACTATAAAAATCAAACCATTATGATTTTTGAATAAAATGAATATGCGACTCGTGTTTTGCAACTAGGGATAGATGCCACCACTTACAGGAAATAATAAACACGGAAAGGAGAACAAAAAATATGCAAAAATTTACTAGAGAGACACATAAAAGGGCTGAAAAGGGAACCCATTTAACAAACACAAATACATGTGCTACGGTTGAACATAAAAAATTGGGTTTTCTGAAAAAAAAATATTTTAAAAGGGATTATAATTTCTTTAGTCAAGGCAGGACAAAAATGTGGTTTCAAACAAAACAAAAATTTTTGACAAGAAGATGATACATAACTACAATGGCGGTGGAGGGAAAGACATGGACGGATTGTGGTGCAAAACATAAGAACTAGGTGAACACATACCCACTGAAAGTGCCTGTCATCAACTATGGTACACATACAATAATGTAGATCCATTTGATCAATACCTGTTTTAGTAGTATCTAAAATTTTTACGGGCTTGATAATGACTGTTAAAGTTCTGTATTCTCTCTTAAACAAACTATCTATGAGATTCTATCCGCAACCTATTTTTCTTGTCTCTTTTGATTATGTCCTTTGTGGGCCTCCTGATTTGCACTTGTACTCGTGATCTATCTACAATCACTATTTTTGTCTCATTTGTGCACCCTCAAAAGATATTATAATCACTTCCTCAACTTTTCATTCCAAAAAATGGCCAAGAAACTAGCACTCAAACCAGTAAATTAGTGCCTGTGCATGTTGTATTCTGATTTCAAGAGCTACATTTCTACAATTTCAAAATAAAAAAGAAACCCTAATATATTTTTTCCCAATACATTCAACGAAAGAAATTCCAAAAACTAAAAAAGGGGGATTAGAAAAATTTTAAAATTTAAATTTCCCCTTCATAAAGCAAAAGTGTGGGATTTTGAAATTTCAAATATTTGCAATTAATGTGGCCGATTTCACATATCAAACTTTGAATGTACCCCTCATTAATATCTGCATTTGATTCGGGCGATAGTTTGGGATATGGGGAAATAAAATTTATTAATTTTACTATAGAAATAAGTGGGATAATGAAAATTGTTTCTTTGCGAACTCGCGGGAAAACGACAAATATTTTTTTAAGCATAATATTTTTTTTTTTAGAAAATAGAAGTTGTCAGAGCCACACAATTATTATAATTAAAAAAAAACACCTTTGATAGCTTATAATTTTTTCAATATACATATTTTCTTTTGAGCATTATAAATGTGATGAAATCATATTTTTACGGCATTTAAATTAAGTATTTTTGAATATAACGAAATTTAAGGTGAACTATTACTTGGAAAATCACCATTTAGGGAATGCCTATGTGTCACCATTTCATTGGTTACCTTTTTTTATGTAACTTGATGTGACTTACTTTATTGGTTGGTTTATATTTAATTTATAATTTTGAAAATGACATGTGGTTAATTTAAGTGAAATAACTAATGGTACTTTCCCATTCAAGGTCATTGGCTCATACATGGTCATTAACACATTTATTATTAATTTTTTATTGAATGTGAATTTGATATTCTTAAAATATCGTTGACGTTAATTTAAAAAAATCCAATAAAATGTGAGATCTTGCTAGTTTGAATTAGTTAATTACAAAAATATATAATTGACACATTTATTAAGAAATTTTTAATTAGCGATAGAATTAAAAAATAGTTTTTATCTATAAAAAATGCCATATTAAGTGTGTGCCAATTTTTTTAAAAAATATTGCAATAAAATGTGACACTTGGCAAGTTTGAACCAGTTATTTAGGAAACTATATAATTGACACATTTTAAAATAAATTTTTAACTAGCCCTATAATTAACAAATACTTTTAAACTATAAAGACTCACCTTATTAATTTGTGAATGTCATCCATTAAAATGTTGACATGGCATGCAATTTCTAATATATCTTGTGATCATCAATATTTTGGTGTTATTTATGCTTTACTTTGGAAAAACTAAAACATAAGTTTATGCTTCACAATAATTTGATAGAACCTTAAAGATAGGAAAGAAAATAGCTACTACTAAGCTTTATTAGACTGATATTTTTGCAACACAGAATTTAAAATAATAAATACATAGTTTTTATAGGGGACCAAGCTATTCTTTTCAGTATGTGGTAATGAACAACTCTGCATGTCGTATGTTATCCATCTATTTGTTGAGCAGATGTAATGAAATTACTTGTATAATTCAGATTAAGATCAATAGTAGAGCACCAAATAACACAATATTTCAGAATAATGATCTCAATATGCAATTATAATAGCTTCGCCACTTCGAGGGGGCAACCTCCAAACCATATAACAAGACTCAAATGCTCAAATGATTATGGAATACTACCTATAATCCCCTATATATACTAGTCATATGCTATGGCCATCACCAAGGCCGACCTATTAAGCATGAGAAAATATAAATGATATAATAAAATGATATGGTAAGCCACAAGTTGGCTACTCATATCCTAATACAAGCAATAGGTTAAGGGTGTAGCATGCCCTTCCCCTTCAAACCAATGTTTTCCTCAACGTTGAATAATCCTAGATGTTGCTACAGAAATCCTTCATCCTCCCAGGTGGCGTCTTCTATGCTCATATTCTTCCACTTGATCAGAGATTCCTTAATGTCTCTAGTTCTCAGCCTCTTAGTACGTGTTTGCAGAATCTTCTCTGGCTTCAAAATGATTCTTCCTTCCTCATCAAGTTCTTGTAACTCTGTCTGGGCTTCAAATTTATTTCCAATAACCTTCTTCAGGCATGAAACATGGAATACTGGGTGTATGTGTGAAGATGGAGGCAACTCTAGTTTATAAGCAACACTGCCAATTTTCTGTAGAACCTGATAAGGGCCATAATATTTAGGAGCAAGTTTGTTTTCCTTTTTTTGTTGCTTTAGGGAAATCTGTTTGTAAGGCTGGATACGTACAAAAACCCAGTCCCCGATTTCAAAATGTCTTTCACTACGGTGTTGGTCTGCTTGTTGTTTCATCCTGCTTTGTGCTAATGCTAAATTCTCCTTCAAACTAGCCAAAACCTGTTGTTGATGTTGAATGTGTTCCTCAACATCTCTGACCTTAGTTTGCACCCTCAAGGAGGAAGTGATAGAAGGTGGATGGTAACCATATAATGCTAAAAATGGGGTCATTTGAGAAGAGGTATGAAAAGATGTGTTATACCACCATTCTGCCAGTGGTAGCCATTTAATCCACCTTTCTTGTTTATCTGATACAAAACAACGTAAATACCCCTCTAAGCATTTGTTGACCACTTCTGTTTGCCCATCAGTTTGAGGATGATAAGATGAACTGTGAGCTAGCTGAGTACCCAAACATGAAAATAATTCCATCCAAAAATTACTTGTGAAAAGAGGATCACGATCACTCACAATTATCTTTGGGGTTCTATGTAGCCTTTGAACTATCTCCAAAAAAATAGATGCGACTGTACTGGCTGCAAATGGATGTGATAGGGAAAAAAAAAGGGCATCTTTTGTGAGCCTATCCACAATCACGAAAATAACATTCTTACCCTCTGAACAAGGCAATCCGGTGATGAAATCCATGGAGACCTCCTCCCATCTCTGGCTAGGAATTGGTAAGGGTTGCAACAGACCTGGTGTCTTAATTGTTTCCCATTTGTTCTGTTGGCACACTAAACACTCTGATACAAAATTTTGTACATCCCCCTTGAGTCCCTCCCAAAATAATTCTCTTTTTATTCTATGATATGTCTTCAAAAACCCATAGTGTCCTCCAACAGGTGAGGCATGTAGCTTTGCAAGAATCTTATGCTTCAACTTAGAATCTTTACTCAAGTATAACCTATCCTTGTACCATAGGACATTACCTTTCCACTCAAATTTGTTAGATGTCATAGATCCTTGCTTGATATTCTGTATTAAAGATTGTGTATCCTTATCTTGATTCCATTCCAATCTTGCTTCCTCTACCCAATCGCCCGTCAACATGGACATTCCACATAGTAAGGCATCTGCGGATGTATCCCTTCTAGACAACGCATCAGCTACTACATTTTCTTTACCCTTTTTGTATATGATTTCAAAATCATAACCCAACATTTTTGTTACCCACTTTTGTTGTTCCTCAGATGATAACCTTTGCTCCAAAAATTATTTGAGACTATCGTGATCAGTTTTTACCTTGAAGTGTCTACCCATGAGATATGGCCTCCATTGCTTGACTGCATGAAGAATAGCCATCATTTCTTTCTCATAGACAGGTTTGAGTACATCTTTTCCTTTGAATTGACGAATCTCAAATGCAATTGGTCTTCATTCCTGCATTAGAACTGCTCCCAATCCTGATCCTGAAGTGTCACATTCAACAATGAAGGTTTTTGAGAAGTTGGGAGTAGCCAAAACTGGGGTGCTGTACATGGCTTCCTTCAGCTGCTCAAAGGATTTAGTGGCTACGTCTATCCAATGGAAGGGATCCTTCTTTAGCAATGCAGTGAATGAGGTTGCTATTCTACCATATCCCCGCACAAATCTTCTGTAGTACCCTATTAGTCCTAGGAACCCGCGCAGATTTTTGAGATTTTTGGGCCTTGGCCATTCCACCATAGCTTTGATCTTCTGAGGATCAACTTTGACGCCTTCATGGGATACAATATGACCCAAATACTCTACCTCTTGTACACCAAAAGAACATTTAGATGGCTTTACATACAGAGTATGTTTCTCCAAAACTTCCAACACGTTATTTACATGTTGTAAGTGTTCTTCCCATGTCTTACTGTAAATCAATATGTCATCAAAGAAAACTAATACAAATTTCCTTAAAAAAGGCCTAAAATTAGTGTTCATCAAGCTTTGAAAGGTTGAGGGCACATTTGTAAGACAAAAAGGCATTACCAAAAACTCATAATGGCCCTCATGAGTCCTAAAAGCTGTTTTATGAACATCTTCCTCTTTTATCCTAATTTGATGGTACCCTAAACGAAGATCTAATTTTGTGAAATAAACAACACCATGCAATTCATCAAGTAAATCATCAATTACTGGAATAGGAAACTTATCTTTGATGGTGTACTTGTTGAGTTCTCGGTAATCTGGACACATCCTCCATGTTTCATCCTTTTTATGTACCATGACCACTGGTGAAGAATATGCACTCTGGCTATGCCTGATGATACCTGCCTTCAACATTTCCTCCACCATTTTCTCGATCTCACTTTTCTGGGAATATGGCTATCTGTATGGTCTGATGTTAGGTGTTTGGCTCCCTGGAATCAACTGAATGGCATGATCATGATCCCTGACTGGTGGTAGTCCCTTTGGAATTGCATCAAAAATAGATGAGTGAGCATCCACAATCTTCTGAAGATCGGGTGGCATTGAAGACTCTATATTTTGTACTTCTATGGAAAATAGCTTTGCTATAAAGCCATCCACTCCTTTTCTAAGAACCTTTTGCATCTGATGAGAGATAATAATCTGTGGAGACTTAGCTACCATCCCATTCAATTGTATTTTCCTTCCATCTGAATGAAATCGCATGAACAATTCTTGGAAATTCATCTCAATAGTACCTAAGGTTGTGAGCCATTGGACCCCCGAAACAATATCTGCCCCTCCCATAGAAACAACAAACATAGGTGAGTCTAACATGTAGTCTCCCATGGAAATCTTGATACTATGGCACTTTCCTGTGCACTTGACTGTCCCACCATCCGCAATCATAACTTGCATTTCTAGAGCTAGGTAAATAAAATAGTTGAGGCGGGCAACTAACTTACTATTTATGAAGTTATGAGTACTCCCCGAGTCAATCAACACCATCACCTTCTATTTTTTAAGATAGCCAATAACCTTGAGTGTTTAAGGAGTACTAATACCTGACAATGCATGACAAGAAATTATAGGTTGGTGATCCTCTACTTCATCTTCTACTGGTTCCTCAGCCTCTCCTATAATTTTAGCTTCCTCATCATCCCCATTACCTCTGTCAATATAGAACAACTTCTTCTCAGCACATTTATGTCTCGGTCCATATTTGCTATCACAGTTAAAACATAATCCTTTTGCTCTCTTTTCTTCCATTTGTTGAGGAGTCAGTCTAATTGGCCTAGCAAATGAAGGGGAAGAGATACTAAGGTCTTTGGTGTTAATGAAAGGTGGCCTCCTACTACAAAGAATTTTTTCCTCTGCACGATGTTCCATGATAATAGAATTAGACAGCTTGATTGGATTAAACATCCGTACCTCATGCTCGATGTGGTCCTTAAGACCCCCAAGAAACAAGTCATTCAGATTCTCTTCTGGGAATATTCTCCACCCTTAAGGATAGGTTTTGGAATTGATGCACATAATCTTTGACTGATCCTATTTTCCGTAACTTTGCTAATTGACTAAAGTAGTTATCTGAAACACTGGAACTATAGTGCAATTGTAACTCCTCGGTAAAAATTGTCCAAGTGACACCTAGACCATTCTTTTGCCTTTGAGCACATAACCAACAATACCAAACAAATTGGTCAGGTTCAAGATATAGGGATGCCAATGTCACCTTTTGTCTTGATGGTGTTTTATGTAACTCAAAGAAGTTCTCCATTTGATTTATCCAATTTAGGGGATCCTTACCATCAAATTTGCGCATATCCACTTTCGGCATCATGTTTCGTGGTTGTGGATAAGTTTGATTCTGATGGGACTGGAAAAGTGATCCCATATGGTTAGTTTGTCCATGATTTTGAACTGAAGGTCCTCCTTGGTTGATATGGGCTGGATTTGGGCCATACTGGTTACCCTTTACATGCTGCATGATATCATCCAACCGATGATTGATTTGGGCTGTCTCCTTTAGAGGCCATCTCAGATTGTACAATTTGTAACTCATACTAAAGTTGGCAAACCTTATGATCAACTGAGGTAAATCCTAGTGCTGAGGAATATGTATTTACCCCTTCTGACTCCATCTCTTCAATCACTACCCCCTCTTTATCTGGGGTTTTACCTGGAGTTACCAAATTCTTTTTTGCTCTTGTGGAAGGCCTCGCCATGATGTCAAATCTTAGGGTTTAGGGTTTCGATACAATTTCGGCCGAACAAGAAAAAACACAGAGAAGATACTAATACTATTTTTTTTAGATATTTCCGAAAATGTAAAGAACTTAAAATTTTTCCACAATTTTCACCCTAGGGAGCGATTTTATGAAAAACCTAAATTTGTAATAAATTTTGCAAAATAAATAAAAAAAGTATGAAATTTTCAGGGAACCTTATTTGATATACTTCACAACTATGGTAAAAATATCTCCCACAAATTCTCTTTGGTTCACAATATGTGGTGGAAACAAAAAATTAGGGTTTTTACCCTAAATTCGGATACCACTTGTAATGAAATTACTTGTATAATTCAGATTAAGAGCAATAGTACAACACCAAATAACACAATATTTCATAATAATGATCTCAATATGCAATTATAATAGCTTCGCCACTTCGAGGGGGCAACCTCCAAACCATATAACAAGACTCAAATGCTCAAATGATTATGAAATATACTACCTATAATCCCCTATATATACTAGTCATATGCTATGGCCATCACCAAGGCTGATCTATTGAGCATGAGAAATTATAAATGATATAATAAAATGATATGGTAAGCCACAAGTCGGCTACTCATATCCTAATACAAGCAATAGGTTAAGGGCGTAGCAGCAGAAGCCTAGCGGCCACTAACCTCTACTCCTAGATTTCCTTTCTAGCAATGTAAATAAATAACTCTACAATTTTGGATTGATAACATGTTTCATTAAAAACAATCATATATTATTGGCTATATAATCCCTTACACAACCAAGTGCAGTACTACATACCCTTGAAAGATATCACAACTTCTATATTACTCATAAGTTTTTTTTTTATGTCAAACACATAATTTATATCAGTTCGTATCTAGTAAAATACTTAGCGACTACTAAGCTCCATTACTTGAACAAGATCAATCAAACAGTTCATATTAAAGAAAATTCTTAGCAACCGCTAAGCTCAAATACTTACAGAAGGAATGATTGTGTGGCAAATAGGGTAAAAAATTTCTCATTTTTAACTTAGTGCTAGAATAAAAAATCATAGTAAATGATATTAGTAGTTGCTAGGAATTTTCCTTAATATATTTCAATGATAGATATGTGAGATATGGAAAATTTTTATTGTCGAAAGGTATGAAGGTATTTGCATAGTTAGGAAGAAATATGGTTATTAAAAATGTTTTCAGGGTGCTCAAATAACAACATAGTGACCGCTTGGCACACACCTTTGCATTTTTTCTTTTTTTTACACATCGGTGGGCATCAAATTCAATGAAAAATCTTAGCGACTGCTAAGCTCCGTTACTTATTAGAAGGAGCAGATTAGTAGCCACTAGGCTCAAATGATTTATAATTTCGAATATAGAGGTCAAACAACAGTTTGCATTAAAGAAAATGCTTAGCAACCGCTAAGCTCAAATACTTACATAAATAAATGATATGGTAACAACTAGGCTAAACAATATTTTATTTCGAACATAGTGCTCTAATAACATATCATAGTAATATATAGTATCATTTGCTATACATTTTTCATAATATATTTAGATGATAAATATGTGAGAGATGAAATTTGTTTAGTCTTGAAAGCTATGGAGGTCTTTGAGAAAGTAACATATTAGCAGCCTCAATGCTAAATTGTTTATTAATTTTGAAAATAGAGATAAAAAATAGTTTGTATTAAAGAAAATGCTTAGTGACCACTAAGATTGAATACTTACAGAATATAACGCGCCAAACTTATTGTTTATTGTTTATTGAGAAAGGAATAGATTAGTGGCCACTAGGATAAACTATTTCTTAGTTATGAAAATAGATATAAAAAAAGTTTGTATTAAATAAAATGCTTAGTGACCGCTAAGCTTGAATACTTATAGAACGTAGCACTTGGAAAACATATCATATGAATGGATAAAATGCAGTCACAATTCATTTTTCATGTCTGTTTGTATCAAGGAAAATGCATAGCGACCGCTAAACTACATTACTTACTAAAAGGAGTGGCTTAGTGCTCACTAGGCTCTATTGTTTCTATTTTTTAAAAATATCGACCTAATAAAAATCACTTTCTACTTTAGCAACAAAGATAAAAGTTAGAGCATGATAATAGAAGTACATATTTTAAACCTGAAGACCTATCCTGATTATCTTGGCCCTGCATATTTCCAAAAATAACTCATTAAAAAAATAGTCCTAAACAATTTACTAAAAATTGAGGGCAAAGATGAACATAAATATTGCTGAGGAATAAATGATCTGAGTCTATGAAGAGAAATGCATTTTTTATGTTTACCAATTATTCATTGATGAGAAGGCTATCGGCCGCTAGCCTCTATATTGTTGACGAATCCATTTTAACAATGAAAAAAGTAATCTCAAAAGGTTTGATGTCATTATTTGTGACTATATTATATTTAATGGACCATCCTTGGTAGATCCAAGTCCTTGAATACATACCTTCGAGAAGGCTGACGCCTTATGTAGTTCTCATTTGATATATTGTGCATAAAACATAATTCATATCTTTTTCATATAAACAAAAATATTTTGAAACCAATAAGTGCCATTAGTTAATGAAAGGGAAGGCTTTGATATTGCTACAATCAATAGTTTCTGGTAATAAACATAGCCACATAGTATGGAAAGACTAGATCATAGTAATAGATGTACATCATTTAAAACTTAAGAAGTATCCTGTCCGTCTTGTCCTTGCATATTTTCTTAAAATAATCCTTCAAAGAAAATAAACTCTAATCGATCCTATGATCACACCCTTGCTCTTATCTGCTTCAGGATTCATCGCTCTAGGCTTCAACTTCAAAAAATTCCAGTGCCCTAGCTTTGCGAATCTAGAGATATCTATTGATACCCTAGCCCATTCTTACCTCTACACCTTCTCTCCAAGCTTCCACTTCCACTGAAGGATCTCTCCAAATCAAGGTCATGTACAATTTCCTCTAGTTCAACCACATCTCACAGATTATCTCTGGTTCATTCTTAAATGGCTTTTCACTTCATTCTTTATCTTTGCACATGGGGGAGTCAGGGATTTAGCTCTTGGAATCACACAAATCTTGGTCAAAGTGCTAAATGTGTGTGGAATGAATTCTCCAATCGCTTGTAGCGTGTTTTGCAAGATAGTAGCTAAAAAAAGGTGAGCTTCTTCCAGAGGCTAATCTCATTATTAATAACATAACTAATGACTAATTTTTTTGTAAATTAATAAATGTATAAATCAATAAATTAAAGTGCTGGAATAATTTTGGTCCATGGCTACATGAATTGAATAGTAACCTTCAGGCAATCAATTATTAGAGGTGAATCTCATATTATTGCATCTAACCTCGTGCACATTCAAAAATCTTGTTTGAATAAAATTCCTTTTTATTGTTTGACTAATTACAGATTGGACCTTAAATCTAATATATTGGGAGGTTACTAAAAATGTGGATTTTATAGAAAATCGAGGGACTGACCAAGAATTTTGTGATAATTATTGGTAATAACTATGTATGATTTTCTGGACATGCCACCATTTCCTATAAAGGTTTATATTAAAGCCCCTACCAATCTTTTACTGAATTACAAGCATGCATATCATAATCACTCCATATATTTACTGATCCAATCTACCATATTTTCATACCATTTTCAGTTTTATCTTCACTGGTTTTCATTTCATCTTCATGTGTGCACTTTCACTTGTTTCCTTTCATAAAATTTTCCACGTCGGTTCGTTAAATGATATTTTATACCAAAATTTCACGTCCTCATTTGAAATCCTTTTTTTTTGGAATGAATTAGAGAAATGACATAATTGTCTATTGAGGGAGTTCTTGGAGAATATTATCTTTCTCTAGAGGGACATCTAAGGGTAAATGTGGAAGCTTATCTTCATACAAGGGCTTTAGTCATCTTCTTATCATACATCCAACGAACGAATTGGGCTTCATCCATCATGGTTCATCATTAGATCAAGCCATGTTATAGGGTTGGCATGGAAGTAGAAATGGAAAAAACCTTGAGTGCATCGTGGACCTTACTTTTTGAGGCTCATTATATGTAGGAAGTTTTGATGGATGTGTCTATTTTTGGAGAGTTGTATAGTCAGTTTGACATCCTAATGCGTTTCATGTTTGGTGTGTCTAAATGGGGTGAGAGACCGAGGGCAGGACCTAGTTCGCTCCACTTTCCTAACCTGGATGATATAGTTTCACTACTATAACTTGAACCGAAATGTTGAGATCTTCTTCGCAGGAAAGGTAATGTGGCGTACAATTGGATAAAGAGTTAGCTTATTGCTGGAAAATAACATCTTTTCCTGGAATCGTCTGCGGAAACATTTTTCATCCCCATTAAAGTGGAGGTTAAGGATGTTTCATATGATTCAGTTAAATAAGCTCTTCTAAAATCTGTCAATTTGTATCTTTGTTTTGGTTTCTTTATAGTGTTGTCAGTTCCATTGTTATCGAATCATCCTGTCTTTCTTACTGATCTGGTGTTTTTGGTATTCCCAACCACTTGTGTTTTTGTCATAGGTCCTTGGATTTTTTCAGCAAAGTATTGATGGATCGTTTGAGTTTTTAGATCGATCCTTTCATTATATATTATTGTAAAGGGAAAGGGACCCTTCAACCCTCCTTTAGTTATAAAAAACAAGACCTCATTAATAAATTTTTTTGTTATGCGTTGCACTAAGTAATTTAAACAATTAATCACTATTAAATTTGGTTAGTTTAAGGTTGTCAATTTGTTGCACAAATTTTCTCTGTGGACTAATTCAGTTTTGTTTCTTATGGTCATTGGATATCAACAATTAACTGATGCAAGAAATAGTATTTATCTTTTAAATAGTTGGGGTTCCAGAAACATTCTTCTATTGTTATTAAAAATTTGGTAAACTTGGATATGTATGATGTTTTGTAACAAAATTGTGGCCCAATGCAACGAACAACATCCATCTAAAAAATAGAATTTTTTTTCATCTATTTGGGTTTAGTACTAACTACAACTGGGTTTTACTGATGAAATCATTCACAATCTTCTATGCTCACATTTACCTCTGCAACCAGAATGGAGCAAATCCTAAAATAATATGATCTAGGTCATGAGTTTCATATTGTATAGATTATCAGACAATAAATTAGAAATCAATATCTTATTACAATTTATTTATTGACACATATATTTATTACACTTAGGTTCTCTAAGGTTTGTCATACTGCACATTAACATGGACTCTTTACATTTATGACATGACATAATGAAAATAAATAAAAAATAAAAAAGAGAAATATTGTAATTTTCTATGGTGCTCAGAAGCATTATTTATAAATGTGATCTAAAGATTTCTAAGCTGATTTCTATAAAGAGAATATACAACTCACTACCCACTAAGATTTCTTGTATTTGAAACTGATGTGGAAACAGTTGGAAGCATCAAAGCATCAAAATCGTGAGAGTATCTGCATGGATATTCATTTTATCCACTTGTAAACCTCTTGTATTATGATTACATGGTTAAATGGGAGACTGTGGGACATCCTACATGGTGATTAAAATGATTATGTTATGAAGAAATATGGATCAGTACATTTTAGGTTCATATTTCGAAATAGAAGCATCCAATCAATCTCTATACTTTATATTAAAATGGATTGTTGGAAAATCTAACAAGTGTTTTATTATTTTTTATTTTCATATAGGATCATCAAATAAGATTAAGCTAGACTGAAACACTCGAATAAAGATTATTCATGGTGCTGAAGAAGGATAGCCATAGCTTCATTATGATGGTAACCCACACATCATTCACAGGGATACAAAGACTTCTAACATTATTTTGGATTATAATTTTGAGGCACATTTTTTCAGACTTTAACATTACCAAGTGCATTCCCTCAACCAAAAACCACACCTCTACCTATGTTATGGGTACCAATGGTTACATTGACCTAGAATATGCAAGAACATCAAGGCTTAACGAGAAATATGATGTATAAAGTTACAAAATTTCTCTTTTGGAGTTGTTGACTTGAAGGAAGATGTAGACAAAAACTCAAATTTGTAAGGTACTGACACTTTTACAAGGCTAAGTGAATGGGATACAAGAGGAATACTTGTGAAAACAAATAGAAGAAAGGTGCTATACCACATTAAGGGGTGTGATGTAAATGTACCTCATTCACATGGACCAAAATTGGTAAAAAAGTGTTGGCATTTCTTGACTCACAAAGAATACAATTGTGGCACAATGAGTCTTTTGATTGATGTAAACTATAAAATATTGGTTCAATGTATCTCCAAAGGCATAAGAATACATTTATCACAAACATTTTTCTTGCATTGTGTTAAAGGATTATTTCATTTTCTTGCTCACAGAAGTGACTCATCATTTATGTGGAGAATGGAACAATTTACAAGCATAATTCTACTATCTTTCACAGTAATAGAATTTTTGATATACAAAAACTCCCAACTATGTTGTTTTATTTTAATGATTACTTAGAGATATAGTTTATAATAATAAACACTAGTGAAATTAATGTCTTGTACAGTCTAAGAAAACAATACTTGAGTTGTTATGTATATTTATTGTAAGTTCTACTAGAAATCAAAATAACACCACTAGCATTTAAGGCCATGTCAAATTTAAGGATATGTGCATAATAAAAATTGAAAGTGTGAACCTCGTACTCTAAATGTCCTTTTTCATTCATCGTGTGAGGCTTAGAATTTTAGAGTGTGCGGATCACACTTTCAGAGTGTGAGGTTCACACTTTCAGAGTGCGGGGCTCACACTTTCAGAGTGGGGGCTTGTAAATAAGTTTTATGTGTGAGGCTCGCAGCTTGGAAAATGTTTGTTTGCACTTTCAAAGTGCGAGTCTCTTATTTTTTGCAACTTTGAAAGTGTGAGTCTCAAAATTTTGACAATACAAGGCTCGCCGTTTGATAGTATACGGTTCACACTTCGAACTTGCTATTGCAGGGATTTATTGTTAGTTTTTATTTTTAATTTAATACACTTGGATCATGACTTATAATAGTTAGCAGCCAATAACCTCACATCGAGGATTTTGAACTTTATTTTAATACAACATGATCATGACTTATAATAATTAGCAGCAACTAACCTTATATTGAGGATTTTACACTTTCATTCAATACCACGGGCTCATGACTTATAATAGTTAGTGAATGCTCACCTTACATTGAGAATTTTCCAAGAAGTTATTGTTAATTTGTTTTTTTTTATTAATCCAATGGGATCATGCCTTATAATAGTTAGTGGATGATATCCTTACTTACTCTCAACATGAAAATCTAAAAAATGGAAAAATTTGAATCCAATAATAACAATATTGGAATCCATTAATAAAGAAATTGGAATCCAATAATAGTGAAATTGAAATCCAATAATACTAAAATTGGAACTCAAATAATGTCAATATTGGAATCCGATATTGTTACTAATGAAATTCAACAATAGTAATAACAAAATCCAGTATAGACAAAAACAAAATCCAATATAGGAAAAAATGGTGATAGATTTCCTCCAAAAAATGTAATACTGGAGTCTAGATTCACTGTAATATGTTCAGATTTAGTGAAATAAGTGTTAAATTCTTGGAAAATTTTGTGTTATTTTTCCTAAATGAAATTTTAATTTACTTGAAGATTGAATAGGAACATGATCACTATTTTTGCTTAGTATTGTAGAGGCTAATGAAGCATAAACTATATGGTAAATTATCCAACTATTCCTTTTCCAAGAATAAATCCATTATCTAGGGCATGTTATATCAAGGAATGGAATTTCAAGGTTTATAAATTGATTACTTTCCTTCAGTCAAAGGATGAGAAGTTTGATTGGACGTCACAACATTTCAACAACTTAAGGAACTGTTAACTTCAACCTTGATTTTAATCACTCCTAACCCAAATGGTGATGTTGAGATTTGGAAAGATGCTTCCCTAAATGGTTTGGGATGAGTTTTTTTATCAAAATAGACAATTAGTTTCCTATGAGTATAGGAATTTGAAAAACCACTAATAAAATTATGCTCCTCGTGATTTGGAGATGGAAGTAGTTGTGCATGCTTTGAAAATGTGTAAAAATTTTCTAATTAGAAAACCATTTAAATCAAAAACTGGTCACAAGATTTTAGAGCACATCTATACTCGGGATAATTTAAATGCTCGCCAATGGTGATGGTGTAGACATAAAATCACGCACTTTGGGTGATTATCTAGTCTTAATAACATGATACTATTCATATGGTTCCTAAGTAAGGAAATTACTAATTAGACCATGCATTTTGCCACCTTTCTTTACTTTTTGCTTATGATTTCAGTATTACACTCTTACTTGCTCAGTTTATCTTTTCACCTTTCAAAATTGTTCATTCTAGACACTAAATCCAAACTAGGATGTCAACGCCAGGCACCCCATCCCCTCTAGGTGCCCTTGTCCTCTTTGTACTATGGTCACACTTTTTGGGTCCTTTCTATTCATTTGAGCATCTTATCTTTTTAATATTCATCCTTTTTAGGGTTAATTATGAAATTCAAGGAAAGGGAATAATATAAATATAAATTTATGTGATCATAATAAGGGATCAAACACTAAGCATATACTATTCCCACCCAAGGTTGCATCCATAAAAGGAATCTATAGCTTCGTTTGCATCCATCTAGCTCCATCATAAGGGACAAAGGCTGGTTCATCTGCATCACACTTCATAGGAGGGGAGTTTATTGTTTCCATGCACACATTGTTTACATTCTACATCTAGTTACTTTCTCACTACTCACAAAGTACGGTTGGAACAAGAGAAACCTAGGGCACAATTCCGTACACACATAAATAAACTGGGTCGGAAATGTAGCACAACACTTAGTTATAAGTCCATCATTTTGGTAACTGAGGAAAGTATGAACCCTTTATTTACATCTTTCATTTTTAGGGTTTTGATGCTTTGTTTGGGGTTTTACAGGTGATTCAATCATTCCAGATTTGTAGGTACTTTGGCGACCTTACGGAGATCTCAATGCGATCAAAAGTGAACAAGTGTGGACATCTTGTGATACCTCAGAGGAGGGTTTTTGAGCTTCTACACATACTAGGGCACCCAAAATCTAGACCAAGCCACCATGGGCACACATATTCCTCTCCAGGCACCCCAATCCAGTGAAATTTTCTAGACCTGCAAGTTTCAGGGATTATGTGTGATGATCCTCCATTTTTGTTTAGCCATTCTCCATTGCAACATAGTCCAACAACCTTTCCAAATCCACTAAGGCTCTTCTAACCCTCTTTGTACACTAGGGTTTCATATTTCCTAGCTTAGTTTACGTGGGTATATTTTCTATATTGCATTATTCATTTATTTACTGTTGCTATAACATCCACATTAGGCTATTATATTACATTTTAGTTTAATTATTTGGATGAACCAAGACTCGATCTTCACACTCTTAGGATCCCCATTATTTTATTTTCTTTTTCATTGTAAAATTTTGTCATCATGAGTATCTCAATTAACGATTTCTTACTTGCAAATCCTGACTTAAGACATATAGTATAACATATTCTTGCCACTACTTGCATTCTTATTGATATGCATCCATATTTTTATATAACTTTTTTGTTGATGAATTTTATCAACATATAGCTTCCTCGTCTAATCCTCGTACTAATATTTCTATTTATGACAATGATCCACCCTTGTATATCATAATTCACATATATAATGTCAACATCAAGTGTACTCTAATTCATAATGGATATGATCTTAATATTTGCACTATGTCTTTCCTCAAAAATATTGGTCTTTATACTGATAATGTTAGTCCATCATGTCTCTCTCTTAGTGCATATGATGGCTCTATTCGTCCATGCGCAGGTCACATTTTTTTACTTATAATGGTGGGGCCAAAAACCCTCAACATAGTATTCTTTGTCATTGAATAACTGTTTACTTGGTAGGCTGTGGCTCCATGCCATGCAAGTAGTAGTATCTACCATACACAATTGTGTCTATATTCTATATGAGGGTGTCGAGTATATTATTCTTCGTGACCATCATCCATATAAATATTTTGACAATGATCCAAATGCTACACTTCCTATTCCACGAGATGACACTACTGATGACCTGCAACCCATAAATGAGCTAAAACATTTACCACCACTTGAAGGTTTTATTTTCATGATAGATTTCGTACCAAGTACATTTATGCATCCCCTTTCTTCTATGACTCCCATGATTTTTTATAAGGGGCCTACCTATATAACAAATGCCACTCTAGCTACTCTACATTATCATGTACCACCTCCATCAGTACAACCTCCTTTCACATGTAGAATTTCCATGAATGATTCTTATTGGGATCATATTTCATTCGATCCTACTTGTGATGATATAGTATTACACATGATGGCTTGACTTAGATAGGATTCAATTTTGAGGATCTATACCCTCCGCCGCATTCTAGTCACCTTTATCAGGCATTCGTTCACATTACTTCCGCTTATGGTATTCGTTTATTTCATCTCATAGTTTTTCTTGCATGAAGTCATCACTCTTTTCCACTTACATTAAGACAATCTTGGTTTGATTATATTGGGGGAATGTTAGATCCTGATCACATTGATATATCATTTCCCATGTAATTTGGTCGTGTATTCATTTGCAATAGTTCCTTTTCTAGCAATATGCAATACCTCACTCGCTGGTATGTAGATGGGTGTCCATTACCAACCTTCACTGATGAGGAGTATGCCATGGGTATGTATAAATTACGCCTCAATATTTCATTACGTGATCAAACAGACACTATTTCTTACCAAATCTCTAATGCTTATCCATTTGGCTTTGACCCTGATACCGATGATCTTCCAAATGACATTACATGATTATATTCTACATCATACACACTTGGGGGCATCAAACTTATTTCCCCCTAACATTTACACACATCTTACACTTCCCTTAGTATGTACCTACCCTCTCACACATACATCTTGGCACACACTAATATCATAATTACCTGATGACGCACTCTTGTGATTTGGTTCACATTTGACTATTGAGGGCATCCTATAGACATGAACCTCACACATTGCATAGTCGACACTACACATCACACATCTTCACACGTCTTCCATACATACATCCTAATTCCTACATTTTACAAATTATTTCTTACATTTACTATACATCTACACATCTTGCATTACCTTCTATACATCCTACATTACACACTACACATTACACATCCCATACTGGTTTATCATCCCCACATCTATTACACATATTACACATTTTGGACATCTACTTTTATGCATTGCACTTTGTACCCTATGCCACACTCTAGTCTCACGGTCCATACTGGAGTGTTGAGGGTATACATCACAAATGGACCACATAATACTCACACATTAAACCATTCTATATTTTTCTCATACAATATTCCTAGTTTTGTGATATACTCTTTAAGCTACACCATCACTTCTTCTAGCATTATTTAGTGATATACGTTTTAGGCTAAATCATCACTTCTTCTGTTATCTTGTTGTGATATACACTTTAAGCTAAATCATCACATATTCTCACACCTCATCTCTATGTCGCATATCATCATTACACATTCATTGCATCACATTACTCACAACATATAGTTTGACCATTTCCTGATGACGCACTCTTATTTACAATTCATTCATGACTGCTGAGGGGGCATAAATAAATGAACCTCATTATATACAATTCCATTCACTCAGGGGGGCATGTGGTTCCTATCATTCACTCATCATTCCATTCCATCCATCTACAACATACTGCATATCTTGGTATCATTTACTCTTGCTTTCATTTACTTGTACATGTTCAATTTATTACACATGCTAGATAGATATCTTGTATGTCATTATATTTATCATACACACATGTGCGTTCACTTTATTTCTATTTGTGATCAAAAATTCTATAGAAAAATTACATGCACATGGATGTTTGGTGCAATACCTACTACCATTCCCACAACGTCTCCTAGCAGCATCCACTTTCATACACTATAGGTGTTATTCTTTCATTTTGTTTTATAGCACACTAATTTATCAGATTATACACAATTTGACATAATTTTTATCTCTCTAAAATGCTAATGGGTGCTTCATGTGTAACATTTGTTTTGTAAGACTATTTGTCACCATCGTTATCTATTATATTGCTTGTAATTTCTTGTCATTTTATGTAATTGTTTAAAGGCTTTTCCCTTTGTCTTGTATGCAAACTTGTTTTATTTTGGATTTGTTCACCTTGATTTTCTTGCAACATTGTGAGTGATGTCCCATGTTTGTAACCCTCTTTTCATAGTTTACATTGTCTTCTTATCTGTTCTAACTTACACATTGTTTGTTTAGCTTACATTTCTTCTTATACATGCATGCATGTCTTTTCTTGTAGTAACAATTATCTTCGAGCCACTTGTTTGCATGTGACTTGGTTTCTACCAAGAACATCCCAATAGTCTCAACTTTTGGTTCTCTTTTGGATCACATTCTCCTTCAACAATGTCACATGTTCCCCCAAAGAGGAGGGCATATTTTTTTTGAATCAAGAACCGGATACAATAGTTTACACACTATACACAACACACCACAGTTTCAGTTATAGAAAAGGATTAGAATCAGTCGTGGGATCTTAATACAACGATGCCTTTCCTAGGGCGCTTATAACTAGGGGAAATTATACATCGATTGGGTTCAACACAGTCTACAGAACTCATACACAACATATTTTACAATGAAAATTTTCCATAGCATATGCATTACTACACACCATATGCAGTGGTGTTTTATTCTTGGGATCAGTTAAAGGTTAGAGAATAACACAATACCTTCCTCTTTACACTGCTTCTTTTGTGGCATCGGATCACCCAAAAAACCAAATAGTTCAAGGATATCTACAGTTTTAGGAAGAAGTTAAAGGTTGGAGATGACACCAGACAATTTCTCCCTAAACTTATTCCATTGCATTGGCGTGAGATTTCCTAAAAAAACTCACACACATAGAAATAATCTACAAGATCCTTTCTACACTATTTCCTCATCACGGATTAGGTACACATGTTCCTTTTTTACATTTTCATCATTTTCTTTTACATACTTCCTTACACAATTTTTATACATATACATGTGTATTTGACTACTTGATTGTATTTTATTTTGTAGGTCTATCTGCATGGGAAGAAAACAATCATAAAACATCACCAACATCACACACATCAAAACTAATAATAGGTACATCACACACATCAACATATACGCACGTGTTTCTTCCCTAGGTTCATTCTTATCACCTTTTCACAATTTTGCATCTTTAGTCTCCACTCTCCATTTTTTATGACTCCATACTTTGTGTAGTCCCTCAGCACACTTTCTACATTAATTTACATGAAAATCAAGTACACATATCTATTTACTTTATGTTACCTAAAATTATACTCACCAACATAAAGTGGGGGAAAATGTAGACACAAAATCATGCACTTTGGGTAATTATCTAGTCTCGATTGCATAATACTATTCATATGGTTCCTGTTGATGCAAAATCACAGCACCCCTGGACGCTGATCAGATTTCTAGGTTGATCACTCTTGCATCCAGTGTAATTGTACAACATGGAAACCTCTCTCCAAGTGTGGGACTTGTAAAACCGAGAGAGGAATCTCCAGAGAAGGCTGGTTCCTGCTCCTAAACTACCTGCCATAAGCTATTCTAGTGCAGGCAAGCTAATCTAATCCTAATCTAACCATGCCAAGGAGATAGAGAGAGAGAGAAAGGAAAAAACAACAAAATCCTACACTAAAACGGTGATACACCAGAGAAGGAGGATGTTGAACATCTATCAAAACTGCCATGGGACAAAGAGAGGTGAGCCATTGGGAAGGATGGACAGAAGCATCACAAACCCAAGGATAGATTTCACACAGAAAATGTCCCAAAACTCCATGAACACAGCTCCGAACCTGCAATGAACATTCAAACATGCACAGACACCTGCAATGAAGAGAGGCAAGAAGAAGATAGGCAAAAATGAGAGAGGATGGACAGATGCATCACAGAACACGTTTTGTTGCTCCAGAAGTTTGCATAGAACATCATTCCATTAGTAAAAGGCAAAAATGCCATTACAGAGCAAGGGAGGAGGTTCTAACTCCATTTTCAACCCTAGAGAAGAAAAGAAGGGAGGGTAGAGCAGAAAGAATGAACAACCCTTTTCAAATGAGCCAAATCTGGCTTTTTACATTGCATGGGTCGAGCCCAGGGGACAGAAACGTGAAAAAACGTGCAAGCCCCTCCCTCATTTACTGCAGATGCATTAAATCAGCATGGGGGATCTTTGTCAACCCATACCCTATCACTTTGAGTGATTTTGAGGAGAATGCGACCCATTTGCATTAACTGGGCCGCTAAAATGTCACTTCTGGCCGTGCAGAAGAAGAATGCGACCCATTAGCATTTAAAACAGGTTGTTGAAAGGTCGCTTCTGGCCATTATCACACGTCAGCGCCGTTTCTCCATTTTCTTTCTTCAGACTGCACCAAAACTCAAGATTGATCCCAGAATCATGTAGAGCATCTCACAAGCTTTCCGTTGATATATAGAACGTGGAAATCCGAGCTCTGGATCAAAAGATATGGCGATCTGAAGATTACAGGCAAAAATGGATTTGAAAAGCTTTTCCCGCGCTTCGCCACCTGGATGACACGTGTCATGTGTTGATTGGATAAAAAAAGGTCTTCAGCTTGTCGGGTTCGAGATCCTCCTCTCCACTTGCATCGAGTTTGGGAGGTGGCTCAACATATGTTTTCGCCCCATGCTTTTCCGACTTGTTTCCCCGACTATGAAACCCGATTTGCCTTGTTTTCCCCGCCACCTGGGACACGTGGCATGCATTGATTGGTCGACAGGGGCGCGGGGTCTTCCTCTACTTTTAACTTTGGGCCGAAGACTTCTTCAAAATTTCTAAGTCCTCCCCGAATTCCGCACTTCCCTGCTCCATTGGACACGTGCCCAATTCCTATTGGCTCGGGCCAGTGCTTCCAACCTTGCCCCTTTGACTTTTGGATTTTTCCTCTGAGACACGTGGCAATTTCTATATGGTTCTCGGGCCTGCCGGGTCTTCCGCGTACTTCGCGTCCATTCATCTTGGACGTCCCATTTTGATTTTGGACCCTTTGGGACAATTTCGGCCGATTCGGCCGGTTCGGGTATTTCTGGCCCACTTGTCCCAGTTGCTTTTGGGCTCCTTGTGCTGATTTCGTGCGAATCGGCTGGTTCGGGAATTTTGCATCCATTTGTCCCACTCATCCCGAACTTCCCCTCACAGCAGTTAGTCGATTTTCTCTCAGTCAAACCGGCATTTCGCGCCCGCCGCGTACTTTTGGCACGCTTGTCCCAAATGCTTAGTGGGCCGACTGGACTCATTTCAGCCGGTTCGGGCGGTTCGCGTACCTTTGTCCCATTTGTCCCACCTTGTGCTGGACTAGGACTTGGCCGATTTTCACAATTTTTCCTGGCCCGAACTACTTGCTTTCTGCAACCTTCTTCGCACTTTCTCAGAGCTTTCTCCTTTCAACTTCGACCAGGGGAGTTAGAAAAAATCTGAGGGGACCCTGGAAACATGAAATTTGGCCCCGAATCAATCAATTTTCCTGGGACCTGAGAATCTGATGCATGTTATCGAAATTTACCCAGGGGGGTGAAATTTTGATAACAGATCCTAAGCAAGAAATATAGTAATTATCCCATGTCTTTAGCAAACTTTATTTCCTTTATGCTTCTGATTTCAATATTGTACTCTTACTTTCTTAGTCTGTCTTTTCACCTTTCAACATTTTTCATTCCGTATTCTAGCACCCAGCTAAGACACCAGAGCTAGGCACCCCCATCCCTTCTAGGTGCCCTTGTCCTCTTTGTACTTTGGTCACACTTTTCGAGTTCTTTATATCCATTTGAGCATCTTATATTTTTTTAGTCATCCTTTTCAGGGTTAATTATGAAATTCAAACAAGGGAATCATATAAATATAAAGTTATGTGATCATAATAAGTGACCAATAACTAAGCATCTACTATCCCCACCTAAGGTTACATCCATCAATGACATCTATAGCTCCATTTACATCAATCTAGCTCCATCAGAAGGGAAAAAGGTTTGTTCATCTACATCACACTTCATAGGAGGGATTCTATTTTTTTCCATACACACATTATTTACATTCTGCATCTATTTACTTGCTCGCTACTCACAAAGTGTGACTGGATCAAGAGAAACCTAGGGAACAATTTCGCACACACACACACACACATAAATACATTGGGTCTGAGATGTAGTGCGATGCTAAGTTATAATTCCATAATTTTTGTAGTTGAGGACAGTCTAAATCCTTCATTTGCATCTTTTGTTTTTAGGGTTTTGATGCTTTGTTTGGGTATTTTCAAGTGATTTAATCATTCCAGATTTTCATGTACTTCAGTGACCTTACAACGACCTTGAGGTAATCAATAGAGAACAAGTGTAGACATTTTACAATACCTCAGAGGAGGTTTTCTAAGCATCCACACAAACTTGGGCACCTAGAATCCATACCAGGGCACCCATGGGTGCCCTTATCCCTCTCATGGTTCCCTAGTCCATTCAAATCTGATAGATATTCAAGTTTCATGGCTTCTATGCGACACTACTCCATTTCTATTCAGTTAGTCTCTATTGCGACACATAGAAACAACCTCTACGAAATAACTAAGGCTCTTCTAACCTTATTTGCACATTAGGGTTTCATATTTCCTATCTTAGTTTTCTTGGGTATATTCTCTGTATTGTATTATTCATGTATTTACTGCTGCCATAACATCTAGATTATGTTATTATATTACATTTTAGTTTAATCAGATGGCTAGAATTGTGAAATGACTATGATATGGATATATCACATGTCAAGGGTAAATAAAATTGAGCCACCTATGTACTCGTCCAACATTTTCACTTTACCATTTATATAATCACGTCTAATTTTAGAGCTTTTTATAGAGAAAAAACTATAGTGTGATTTCTATCAGGAAGTTTGTACGAAATTGGCCAAGAACCCCATAGAAGCACATATTATGGGGTATTCAGTAGACCAAGATGGACTCCTCAAGTACCAAGGAAGAATTTATGTGCTATATTTAGGTGGATTAATCAAGAAAATCATGAAATAAGTTCATAAATATTCTTATTTTTCTCACCATGAAGTTGTTAAAATGATTCATGAGCGAAACATTTTATTTTTGAGCATAGAATGTGTAATTAAGGAGGTAGGTTTATCACTAGGTTTTTGTAATGTCAATGGATTAAGGTTGAAGAATCCCATATGGGATGAATAATGTATCCTCGTGACATCCCTAAAGATAAATAAGATGTCATTTAAATGGATGTTATATTTGATTTGCTGCTAAATTATCATAAACATGATACTATTCTTGTTGTTGTGGACAAGTTAACTAAGGTTACACACTTTATTCCATGCAATATGATGCCCTAATTTTATCTGAACTTTTAGTTAAGGAAATTTTTTGGTTACATGGAAATCCAAATATAATTATATCTTATAGACATAAGCTCTTTACTTCTAGGTTTTGGAAAACCTTAACAACTAATTTTCATTGCAAGTTCAATTTTAGTTCTACCTATCATCTAGAAATGGATGGATATACTGGGAGCATAAACCATGTCTTCGAGAATATGTTAAGAATGTAAATTATGTATAGAACAACAAAATGGTAAGATTACCTTCATTTATCAGAATAATCATATAAAAACATCTATCACTCATATCTGAAGATGAAACATTTCAAAGAAATATAGGGAAGGTAGTGTAAGAATCCTCTTGGTTGGGATGGGATAGATAATAGATGCATATAAGGACCAATGGTACTGAATTATTATTATGAGAACATTTTCCTCATAAGGAAAAGGCTCAAGGAAGCATCAGATAGATAACAAAGTTATACTAACCTAAAGAGGTCTCAAAGATAATTTAGGACATGTTATAGGATATTTTTGGAGGCTAAACTCACAAAATATTTCCATTAAGTTTAGGAAATATTCCAATTTAGTTCCTAGATTTATTAGGAATTTTGAAATATTGGAAAATATTAGTCCAATGGACTATAGGATGGCTCTCCCTATTTAAGGTGAATTTCAGTTAGTTGTTATTATTCTAAAAGACCAAAAACACTAAATAAAATAGGGTTTACTAATACTTGCATCAAAAAACGCAATGTCAGGATGATTGGATATGAGCAATGTAAAAGAATCATCGTTTCTCCAAGTGAGAATACCTGTATACAAAGAAAACTAGACAATATAAATATGAGATAAGGATTTAACGAGTTTCTTGGCAAAGGTCGATACTAGGAATCCAAAAGGCTTATTTGAAGGGTGTCAAATCATGTTGTACAATCAATTGATTTGGTAATGATAATAAGATAATGAAAATAATGAAAAAATTAGAATTCAAGAGGGATGAAGATATCCTTATCTACATTGTAGGTGCCCTATATTAGGTCTATAATGAGCTTGAAGTCCATAAAATAGTCAAACCAAGATTATTCCTTTACGTCTTGTATTTCATGTTTTACTTTGATTTGATCTTCAATGTATTTGATTTATGGTATGAGTGTAGTAGCACACAGACTGAGCCCATATGAGATATCAAACTATTCCCACATGAAAGTTTGCTAGATGATTGGGAGATTGTATAACCTTTTGATGGGGTGTGAGGTACCTAGAATAATCATCTACAAAGAACACATCTTGTAAGACAATAAATTAGGAAAAACCATATTGATGAAAGTATGATAATCTATAGAAATGATTAAAAATGATAGAGATCAACGATGATCGGGAATTAACGGTGATCAGGGACAAAAAGGATTATTTTGATAAAAGTTAATAAAATAGTTTGTAATTGGTGCAAAGTGAATTTCGATGATGTTAAGACAGGCTAAGGGGACTCTAGAAACATGTGAGCTTTAGAAAATATATATCTAAATGTGTTTGAAGTATTGATGAAGAGAAAATGTGAAAATGACACCAATAGATGATAATCATGGATCGACCACGATTATTGTTAAAATTGGTAAATATAATAAAACTTGATCAAAGAATTAAATGTGAAGTGGCTATGGAGGATGCAAAATATGACTTAAAAGGATAAATGAAAACATATTAACCTTATTACATGCTTCTAAGGATTACATAGCTCCAAAAGGCTAATAGATTGTTTGACAAGATTTATTTAAGGACCGGAAATAAAGTGTTGATATCTTCTAGCGTCATGATGTCATATAGAGGTGAAAAAATTTATTCCCAAATCAAATATCCGACTAACATGTCTAAATGTGAAAATGGGTAGGAAGGTGGTTTATATAGGATTGATGGCATCTACAATGATTGCCGATAATCATGAATCATTGTCAAATTTTCTGGAGATTTTAAAAAACAAGTAAGGAAAATATGGAAATGGTTAAAACCAATTTCCATTATAGGAATAAGATTGTAGTTGTCAATTTGAAACACACCCTTGATGAATGGTGTGATAACTCTCCTTTCAATTGAAAAAATGGAAATAATCCTAGGTTATGGGTGACGTGTATATTAGAGTGAGTATCTAGAGAGGGCTGATTCCCCTAGTGTAACACCTAAACTATTTCTATCTCCTAAGGCTAACTCTACTCTACCAAAACTGACGAGGAAAAGGGATAAGGAAGGTAAAAATAAAACTAAAAAATATGGTGATACACCATAATGTTTTAAGGACCTTAGACTTATTTATATTACAAGGATGAAGAAAAGAACCCACACACACCATACACTAACTACAATTGATGGTATCAAAGAAAAAGTGATTCATAAAAGGGTTTGGAATGAACTGTCACAAGACAAGAAGGAGCAACAAATTCCTAAACAACAAAATCTATAACTTGCAAATTGACAGAAGAATGCATAAATGCATGAGAGATTACATTGATAAAATAAGGATAAATGTGTATCATAAAATAAAATCAGTCTAAAACAAAGTATCCACTAAAAAAAGATTATAGGAAGGTAAAAACAATCCTTTATTGCTCTAAGAGGTGGAATAAGTATATAAAGTCACCCATGACCCTTGCTTTCTCACTTAAAAAAATCAATTTCTCTAGAAATATGAATGCAGAAGCCAAAATATTTTTTACAATGCGTTTTGAAGATTTTATAGAAATTTAAGAGAGAGAAAGAAAGGAAGAAGGCAAACACATGCAAGTTTGAGTTCTAAAAAAGAAAGCACATGTGTGTTAATTTAATCTATTAAAAATAAATTTTGCATTTTTATTTTATTCAGTTTCAAATATAAAAACTTCATTTCCTAAATTAGAAACAAACTTTCCTCTATTCTTGCATGTGCCGCTATATTATTAGAACTTATGCTTTCATCTATCTTTATCTTGTCATGCATCGTTCTTAATGAGATATGCTAAAATTCCGTATTTTGTGGGCATTAAAAACCCCATGATGTTTTAACCCACATTCAACTTACAAGACTAATTTGGTACCATGAAGGTCCATTTGCATAAAATTTCTATAAAAATAGGTCGATGAATTATGCCTAGCAACCGCCAGGCTCTAAAATAGGTCACCAAAAATTCCCAGCAACATATAAGATCCAATATTCTCCCTCTTAACTCCACAAAAAATTGAGTATGATTCTTCCAAGTTGAATTCATTGATGAGAGCTTTCTAACGGTACCAAGTTTCCTAATTTGGATTTGTAGAAATAAAGTTATTACAATTTGAAGTTTGCATGGTTGGGTGAAAAGTGCCTAGCGGCTGTTAACCTCCAAAAATAGGTCAGAGAAAGTGCCTAGTGGCCACTAAACTCCAAAAATAGGTCAGAGAAAGTTCTTAACAGAAGTTAACTTCAAAATATATTATCGAACACTAGCTTTGAAGCATCTTACTCTGGAATCCTGTGAATCCAGCTAAGTTCATATTTGATAAGTTAACCAAATTTGTAAGGGGTGCGTATTTGCGATAACAATTTGGCGACCTCTAGGGGGAATATTCCTACTAGATGATGAAGGCCAGTTTCCTCGAAGCATCCATTGGGCATGGAGTTAAGCCTAACCTCAAAGAAACTAATTTTTTCCTTTGAAAATTGGTCTCTTGAATTTATATTAACTTAACACAAAATTGGAACTTCCTAAAATTGATATGTGCAACTTAAAATGAAACTAAGAACTGCTCCAACTATATGATTTTTCCATTAAATATGCTTGATCTTCGAGTCAAGTATTGCTTCTGTAGTTTCTAAGATAATTGTTTCCCCAACCTAAAATAAGTAAAAGAAACCAACACTTGTGCATCCAATGCAGTTATTCAAATGATCACCATAAGGATTGATACAAGGCACTCAATCAATGAACATTACATAATGAAAGAAGGAAACCTCCAACAACAAAAGAATCACAAAGAAAGGAATTCATACATGATCTAACTAGAATTTTGCAAAGTTTGCACGAATACTTATTAAGAAAGAAAGAAACCTAACCTATCCTAATATAAAAAAGATAAACAGAGGCTAAACAAAACCACATACTAGTTGGGAGAAATAAATTCCTTTTCTCAGAAAGTGTAACCATGAGATCAGTTTGGAAACTAGATCACATGGTGAAAGTGAAGGCATCGTTTGCACCTTTGATTTTCTCAAAATATCAGTCTAGAAAAGGATAAACACCTATATGGGATGTGCACGTGGTTTTTGTAGATGTTGGGGCTAATTTTTGAAAAACTGAAGCTCTTTCGTATGTTCTTAATTAAGTACAACTGATGAAAATTACTTTGGCTCTAAATTGGACAAGTACCTAATTGGACATGGTTTTCTCATAGTTGATAAAATAATATTTCTAATCTTCCTTATTTCTTCATTTTTCTCTTTATGGTGGATGTTTGCAAGCTTATTTTGGCTTAGGTTGTTTTCTCTTGCATAAACATATTTGTTTCCACTTTTTTATTCTAATATATTATTCTTCAAACAAGAAATTTGAGAGCTCAAACTCATCCTCCTTGAAATCTTGAGGCCCTTCCTGGTTCATTGCAGTGACTAATGATGCTCTTGGTGTATCACTGCACTATTTCAAAAGTGCAGCAAGTTCTAAACATGCAGAGTAATAAGGATAATTGCATTTAGTTGTAACACCTTACTCACTTGGAATTGATTCTTCCTCTCTTTCATGGATGGAACTAGTGTTCGAAAACACTTCCTCTTCTCCTTTATTTTCAATCTTCTACTCCTTCACATATGCTCTATTTTTTTTTATGTTCATCCCCCCTTTTGTATGGTTTTCATGTTCTCATCCTCCCAATCTAAATAAAACCAGTTCTCAACTGATATGAGACTATCATTTTCGATGGGATTGGTCGGAGAAGAAGCATAAATAAGGGGTTACTGATTTTATTCAATTTCAGGTATGGATGATTTGGGATCAAATAATCTAATTTGATTAATTGGATAAGCCAAATGATCCTCAAAGATTTGTTTCCTAGTTTTCTGATGTGACCTCTCCAAAACAACTGCATGATTTTACATAAAAACTGGGTGTTGGTAGTTTTTTATATGTCATTCCTTCTCTCCAAAATCATAACAAACATCCTTTTCTACCAACATTGTGGGATAAATTTTTTTAGTGAGTGTTGGGTAGAAGATAGGGACAAGATTTGGAATACCACAACTTCTGAAAACATTAGTGCAAGGTTTAGGGAAGTTGGGTGATGCCTTGGGTGGAGATGGGAGGGAGCTTTGTGAAGTATGAGGAGTTCTTTGGGCATGAGAAAATTGTGGAGCATCAAATAAAGGAAAAGGAAGCAAAATATTTTCCTTCCTTTCAAAAAGAACAATGGATTTTTCATTCTTTGCATAAGGGGAAGGAAGAATTTGAGATGGTGAGGGAAGAAAGGAAGTAATGGAGATGGATTTTCTTTTTCCATCCTGAATGAGCATCTTCTCAGCTTGAGATGTAATGGAAAAGGATTGGGGAAGAACATTGCATCCTAGGGATTGAATTAAAATAGCTAAATCAACATCATTGGACCTTAAATAGTACAATAATTCCATACCTCATGAGGGTCTGAATTATTAAGGAATTATATTCCAATTCGTTGTGAATTTGATGTTGAAATTAGAGATAAACTCCATTACAGACTGCTATATTTTGTTGAGGTGTTCCATGTAAAAAATAACATCTGCATTCTCCTTGAACTAATTATCTAATTTTTCTCCCAACTGATCCCATGCAAAAATGGATTATGAAGATAAACTATTATACCAATATTTTTTAGTGGTAATCGCTAAGTTTCCATGCAATGGGGATGGAAGCAGGATTTTTTTTTTTGAATGCAGCGGAAGTGGGAAACCCTAGTTTGAGTATTGGAAGTAGGAGGGATGGAAGCCCTTCTGTGGGTTCTGTGGAACATGAGAAGCCTCATAGGCCATTACAGGAGCATGTGCTTGACCCAAGTAAGGAAAATATAGTGGAGCTAGTGGTGGAATCCACCTGGGTGGAAATATTTTTCGGGAAAAAGCTAGACAAAAATACCTTGGAAGGATTGGAGCCTTCTAAAGATAAGGGCCTTTTGGCCCTTAAAATTCCCAACTCTCTCTTGGAGCAATCCAAGGAAAATTTGGAAGGAGATTTATTCACCAAATGTTTGGGATCTCGACCCAATATTGATTTTTTCCATAGTTGGGCCAAGAGAATATGGGTACAAAATGATTCTATTGAGGTAATTGCATATGCGAATGGTGTTTTCTTAATTTATTTTCCTAGTAAAGACCATTTCTTAAGAATAATATCTGAAGGGCCTTGGTTCATTGGTAAGTCCCATGTGGTTGTGCAACAAGGGGAACTAACCTTCAACCCCCTTGAAAAAACTATCTCTCAATATCCTATCTGGGTGAATCTCTATAATGTCCCCTTTTCTACGCCTAAGGCTAAGGGTCAAGTCAAGTCCAAGTTGGGTCATACCTAAGGGGATGCGGATGTTGGAGGATACTGAGAAGGGGCCACATGGTATTAATAGTCATGTTTGGCATTTGGGGGTCACTTTGGACCTTGGTGACTTAAACAGGAAAAAGTAACTTATAGTTACTTTTAATTTATTGACCCCTCCATGGAATGAAACACGACTTGGTCTATTGGGCATATTTTTCCTTGGAAAGTATATAAGGAGCTGGGGGAGAAAGAGATGACACTTTTTGGACATACATTTTATTGAACCCTTCACGTGCAGCTGCTGCTATTACACGTCTAAAACTTGTGGAGTCAAATCCCACAAATACCCTAGCTTTGGTGGTGAGAGACCCCTCCCTAGCTATCAGGGAATTATTTGGTAGTGAGAGATTTACCCTAGTTTGTCATTCCAGATCCATTTTTAGGGATGTGTGGCCAAGACAATATCATAGGTCACAGAGAAAGGATTTTGTAGATATTTGGCGGCATTGGGAGAGGATAATCAGTGAGCTCCAGATCCAAATCCCAATAACATATCAGATCCATGGAAGCCATTTGGGTAGAGTGTGGCAGTTCGTTGGAGGAATCTCGTTGAAGGATTTTGCGGGTTTTGGGGTGTTTGGGGAAGACAAATAGAGGGGCCCAAATCAGATTCACGACAGCCTTTTGGACTGGGCGTGGTAGCACGCTGAGGCGCGTCCATCATTTTCCAGTCAGTCGTTTTAGATCTGAAGGTGGAAACGTTATTTCCTATATCTATTAATGTTATTTCTAAAGACCCTTATTTTTTATCTTGTATTTAGAGGGTCACTAACCTCTGAAGTTTTCTAGCTATCTAGGTTCGTTGTGATTTCCTGGTAGTATTATACTATATAATATTCCAAAAATAGTTTCCCTTTGTCATTTATAATAATATCAATCCCTCTTTATATTTCCAAGTAATTTGGGTGGTCATTTTGGGAAATATTAAGTTTATTTAGTTTGTTGTCCTAATTGTAAAAATCTGGTAAAATCAATATTTTATGTGGCTACACATTTTCAATTTTTTTGTGCATTTTTAAGTACTATCCCATTGGGGATATTTTAGTGGTATCAGAGCAGTTGTTCCTCCAAACTGTGTTGGTTAAATATGGAAGTTTAGAAAGATCTCAAAGGGGGTTTTATGAAGGAAATATTCACCAACATGGTGAAACAACAAGAAGCCACTAACCTTTATTTGAGCCAACTCACTCTGAATGTGAATCAAAGAAGATATATGGACAATAAGGAACATGGTGAGAATAGTGATAGAGGGCGGCCAATAGGGGTGAGTGATGAGGATTCTTGTTGGAGGAAATACCAATCTTTGAGTAAGGGTTTCAGAGACATTATGCCATTTCCAGATTATTACATGATGAAAATTGGTAGCAAGCCCAAAAGATGTCATCATATGTCAGTGCCTGAATAAAAAATGAACTCATTTGTAGAAGAAGCTTCTAAAAAAAGGGTATGATTTCCATTGAGAAAAATAATTGCATTAGGGAAACTTTTCTTATTAGAGAAATTATTCCAACTCAGGAGAAGAAACTTGTTTGTGCAAGCAAGGAGGATGTAATGGAAACTCTTAAAAAGTGTGAGGAAGGGAATAACAGAGCTAGAGCTGCTAGGTTGATAATGACTTAAACAAGACAACACATAAGAGTTCAAGGAAATGATGAGGGCCATTAATGCAAGAAAGACTACACACTTGAAAGAAGACTCTATGGAGTAGCTAGAACATGAGGAGGAGCCTCACATGGAAACTGGTGTAAAATTGTAGTAAATTTTGATCAGCTTTTAGATACTTTCAATAGGCACTCAGGCAATAATGTTGGAGGCAGCTCAACATATGTCTATCTTGAACACATGGAGGACATTGATGGCATTGAAAGGTATGAACAAACATGGATGGTTGGTTGCAAAACTGAAAAAGATATTTCAATCCAAAGGGTACCTATCAGTCCTCCAAAGAATAATTCATTATCATATGGAATGGATTTACTAAGAAGTAATGAGCATAAAATTGTGAAAGGAGTTGATTCTTGTTCCACTGATTCTCCATCTAAAATCATGAATCACAATAGGGATGGTGCTATTTTGGAGGTTTCTAAAGCAATGATAGAAGGTGAAGCTTTTGATAATATTCTTTATGAGGAGATACAAGAGAAGAAAAGATGGAAGACCTTACATGATACAAGGACTCAGGGGCATTATAAGCTATGGGATCCTGATAATATGTGGTAGTTATCCAAAACTATCAATTCTGATGTTGAAAACTTTGTGACTGATTTCATAAGCCAAAGAAGGAATTCAAATGTGTCTTTTGGAATTAAAAGTGTTGGAAAGCAAGTTTTATTCATTGGAGACTCTGGTGCAAGAAGGGAGAGTACCTCTCAAGGTACTAGCATTGGTTTTCTGATTGCAAAAAGGGGTGGGAGAATATTTTTTAATCATCTTCAGCTTGTTGGACTATGTATAACAACAGTCATTATGAGAGGAGAAAATAGAAATATGGGACAACATGCGTAAAGAGGTGAGAGTGGAAATTTGGGGTAGTGACCTCCCCATTCTTCTGCTAGGCCATTGGGGCTTCACGAACCATTTTTCTTGAAGGATCCTAAAGTTAACCAGGCACAACAGCCCGTAGATATGTTAGATGAGGAGTCTTTTTGGGAGACGTACCAGGCCTCGAGTGAAGTCCTTCGTAACAACATGCCTAGTTCAGGAATATTACGAAATGAAGGTTGGCAGTAGATCCAAGAGAGATCAACAAACACAGGTACTAGAGATGCAAAGGAGGTTGGGATAATTTTTTGTTCCACATTTTGATGGCTAAGAAGTGTACTACACAGTTGTGCAGAAGTCAAAGACATACTTCAAATCCTATGCGCGAGGAAGATGCCACATCTTGAGGGAGACACTCATGATGGCATTATCTGATTACACAGGGATTAGACTCATGTAGAGTTCACACAGAGGCTAGTGAGTAGATTTGATAGGAGGGACCCTTACAGGTATTTTAGGGAGTGGAATCATTTGAGACAAACTGGTCCCCTGGATCAGTACATCACAAATTGTCAGAGATTACCATTCATGGTACCTGATGTCACAGAGAGGAGGTTGGTTTCACTGTTCATCAGGTTTGACTGATGCTTTTCCTGAAGGCATTTGAACCTTCTTCTTTACACGGGGATGTTAGGAAAGCTCGGGACTTAGATTTATCCACTCCAAAACCTAGGGCTCCACCTTGCATTCAGCAAAGGGAACCTCCATCTGGATCAAATGAATGTCAACAGAGGGAGCCTCTTGAGGATGGAGGTGGTTAAAAAGCCAATCATTTCCTCGAGAACACTAGATATGAGTTGAGGTGAAAGAAACTGTGTTTCGATTGCCACACACCTCATGATTCAGAGGTAAAGGGAAGGATCAATTCATTGAAGTCTTCGAGGAGAGCAAGGGTGATATATGTGATGTTAGAGAGATATGGATGATGGAGATGGGGTTGCGTTGGATACACTGATGCAGGGCAGGAGGAGAAGACTCTTCCTCAGGAGAGTATACATAGTTGATGTATAAGGCATTTAGGATTAGAGGATTTATTCATTGCATGTTGGGGTACTCTACCGCAGCCCACAACTGTATTGATGCCTCATTGGTTGAGAGGTGAGGAACAGATAGATGATTTTCAAGGCCTCAACCCAATGGAAAGTCTTTGAGGTGCACATTGGTTCCCCAAGAGCATCAGATGGGTAACTATACAGTTACCAATGATTTCCACATTGTTAGAATGGGAGTGACCAACATAGCACTGGGAGTGCAGTGGCTCCACTCTCTTAGAGCACCAAGGATGGTTACGGCTAAGGGGATGGAGAAGATGATCCGACATGGTGAGGAGTTTTATTATTGTGGATCGATGTGGAGTATGACGGATATAGGTGTGGCCAACAATGTTGCACATGAGATTGTTACTGAGGTCGGGATTACAGGTTCAGATCATCTGAGCTTATCATTATGTTGGTTATCTGAAAGTAGAATAGAGACCTCATTTGTTTGTTGAGTACTCCAAGAACTGACACAACGAGATGATGGTCAGATACATGATGACACTACATTTGAGGATGAGATGATCTTCTATCAGGGAAGATTGAGCCTTATGTCAGATTCATGGTTGAGGATGGAGATATTGTGACACTGATCCTTCCATGACTGGGCATTTGACGATGAGGCCTACAGGTTCATGTCAGAGAGGTTCATATGGCACAGGTTGAGGGAGGAAATTTACGGTGTGGTATTCATCCTCTGCAATACGATAGGATAATGCTTTGGGTCAAGCATTTCTTAGGAAGGGAGGACTATAATATCCCCTTTTCTATGCCTAAGGCTAAGGGTCAAGTCGAGTCCAAGCCAATCATACCCAAGGGGTTGCAGACACTGGGGGCTACTGAGAATGATGGCACTGCATTGGCAGGGATTAGACAGATTGCACTTTCGGTATTAATAGTTGACATCATACTAATTTAAGAGCAAAATTGTTCTTGGCATGGAGATCATGATCACTACATGGGGTGTCTTGGTTACTTTGCATCACACCAATCATCAATTGACTGCACTGAGGTGGAGAAACGGGTGTGGTATTCATCCTCTGCAACTGACAGGATAATGTTTTGGGTCAAGCATTTCTTAGGTAAGGGAGGACTATAATTCCCCTTTTCTACCCTAAGGCTAAGGGTCAAGTCGAGTCCAAGCCAATCATACCCAAACTGCGACACTGGGGGCTACTGAGAAGGGGCCGCATGGTATTAATAGTTGTGTTTGGAATTTGGGGGTCACTTTGCACCTTGGTGACTTAAATGGGAAAAATTAACTTTAGTTACTTTTAATTTATTGACCCCTTCTGCGGAATGAAACTCGACTGGATATCTGATCTGGGGATCTTTTGCCTTGAAAAGTATATAAGGAGCCGAGGGAGAAAGAAACGACACTTTTTGGAGATACATTTTATTGACCCCTTCACGTGCAACTACTGCTGTCACACATCTACAGCTTGTGGAGTCAAATCTCACAGGGACCCGAGCTTCGGTAGTGAGAGACCCATCCCTAGCTAGCAGGACATTATTCGGTAGTGAGAAATCTTCCCTAGTCTATCATTCTAGATCTGTTTTTAGGGATGTGTGGCAGAGACAATATCAGAGGTCACAGAGAAAGGATTTCACAGATATATAGTGGCATTAGGAGAGGATAATAAGTGGGCTCCAGATTTGAATCCTGGCAGTAAATCAGATCCACGACAGCCATTTGGAAAGAGCGTGGTAGTTCATTGGAGGCATCTCATCGAAGTATTTTACATGTTTTGGGGCATTTGGGGAAGACAATTAGAGGTGCCCAGATCAGATTCATGGAAACCTTTTGGGATGAGCATGGCATCACGCTGAGGCGTATTCATCATTTTCTGACCCATTTCCAAGTATAGTGACCTGCAGCCTCTATTTGGGGGCTTTTCTAGTCGTCCGTTTCAGATCTAAAGGTGAAAACATTATTGCATGTATATATTAATGTTATTTCCAAAGACACTTATTTTTTCTCTTGTATTTAGAGGGTCACGAACCTCTGAAGTTTTCCAGCTATTTAGGTTTGTTGTGATTTCCTAGTAGCATTGTACTCTGTAATATTCTAAAAATAGTTTCCCTTTGTCATTTATAATAATATCAAGCCCTCTTTATATTTCCAATTAATTTGGGTGGTCATTTTGGGAAATATTAAGTTTATTTAGTTTGTTGTCCTAACTGTAAAAATCTGGTAAAATCAATATTTTATATGGCTGCACATTTTTAATATTTTTGTGCATTTTTAAGTAATATCCCATTGGGGATATTTAAATCTTCCTAGCTTACCTCTTGAGTTCTAGGAACCTGAGGTCCTAATTAGTATAGCCAAAATTCTTGGAACCCCGATAGCGATTGATCCTGTTACTATATCTAGAACCAATCTTATGCATGTGAGGTTTTGCGTTAATATGAAAAAAGAAGTTACACTGGAAGAAACTATCACTTTGATCTCAAATTTTGGGGATTGGGTGAAAATATTTGAGTATGCTTCATCCCATTTTGTTTTTTACAAATGAAAATCTATAGGGCATGATCCTGGAAAGTGCCCAACATAGAAGAAGAAGAAGCAGGAAACAAGAACAAGATTTCATACTACGACTCCTAATAAAGATAACACAGAATGGAGAAAGGTGTGGAGAAATGGAAGAACCTTCAGGAATGACTCTGGAAGGGATCAAGAGGTTCCAAAGGAGACTATAGTTGTAGAAACACAAGTTGTGGCTGAATCCAAAGCTGAAGAGGAAGATCCAAAGAACAAAGTTGAATGGGGTAAAGTAGAAAATGAAAATATGAGCAAAGAGGAATTTTCCCCAAATCTAAAATAGAAGGAAGAAGAGTATCTATCTGATTCATAAGGGAACTATGTGCTGAAAGTGGATCAAGGACTTTCCCTCGAAGATGTCTACTTAATTGGACAAAGGTCTTTTGGCCGAAGACAAGAGGAAGGAATCTCAACTTCAAATGCTTTTGATCTCTTGATGGGAGGTATTGTTCTGGATTATGTTGATCCAGTTTCCTCCCCTTTCCATCCCACAATAGGGTCCAAGCATATTAGTAGAAGTAATTTCAGAGTTGACGTGGGTAAAGACTTAACTCCAAAAGGGATAAAATCTAACAAGGAGAAGATGGAGACCTTGGTAAAGAAAGATATGTATAAAGGGATACAGAAACCTCTTAGGTTTCCTCAATCAAAGAATAAATGATCTTACTCTCTTGGAATATGAGAGGGTTGAATAACCCCAGTAAGCAAACAATCCTGAAGGATTTTAGGAACAAATACATACCTGATATCTTGATGATACAAGAAACAAACATGAGTATGGAAAGATTCAAAAAAGTGGGAAATATGGTCTTAAAATAATTCCTTTGGGATGGGGTAAGCTCTGAAGGGGCTTCAGGAGGAATTTTCACCCTCTATAATCCCCTCTTGGTTAAAGGCTTTGTGCTCCTATCTTTGACCAAAACCACCTAGCCATGGGTTTTACTGATTTAGCTTCAATTAAGTCTTGGATTGTATCTAATATCTATGCCCCCAACTTTGTGGCTGGTAGAAGGAATCTTTGGGGAGAAATTACTAAGGGGAGGTCCCTGTTTAAAGATGGTGATTGGATTGTTTGAGGAGAATTCAATACCCCTCTTTCTTTTGGGGGTAAAAAAATGTGGATCCATTTCCTATATTGATAGCATGGATTAATTAGCTAATTTTTTAGTAAATAATGATCTTGTGGACCTTGATCTTGGAGGGTCCAAATTTACTTGGGGTAACAAAATAATTGGTCAGGACCTTCTAGATATTAGATTGGAAAAATTTGTGGTGATTCATTCTTGCATGCTTAATCAACTCTGCTCTCTATCCACATTTCCCGGAATTGGATCTAACCACAATCTGATAATTCTCAAGCTAGGTATGGCTATTCCTAAAAAAGATAAACCTTTCTGATTTGAAAAAATGTGACTCCAATGTCCTGACATCCTCTTGATAATTTAGGATTGGTGGGGGATCACAGTCTATGGGGTATCAATGTACAAATTATGTTTTAAGTTGAAACATGTTAAACAAAATCTGAAAACTTGACATAAGGAAATTTTTGGGAACATCTTTTAGTCCAAGATCAGAATAGAAGAAGACTTAGGACTATTGAGGAAATTATGGAGGACAATGGGCTCAACCAAGCACTTAAAATTCAAGATCAGGCTCTCGTCATTAAATACCATGATATCTTGGCCAAGGATGAAGTCTATTAGAAGTAAACATCTTGAGTTAAATGGATAAAAGAGGGTGATAGAAACACTAAATGCTTCCACTTCTCTGCCACCTCTAAGACAAATCATCTCAAGATCAAGGAAATTAGGAAAAATGATGGTACTCTCACAAAAGATGAAAAATAAATCAATGAAGTTATTATCAAATATTTTAAGGACCTCTTTCTCCCTAGGGCTGATTCAAATAGAAGTTCTTGGGAGAAGGCCCTTGGAATCTTCTAGAATGTCATCTTGCAACAGGAAAATAGAGATCTCATGCTCATTCCTAGGGAGGAAGAAATTAGATATGCCATTTTTGATATGGACCGGGATAGATCTCCCATACGTGATGGGTTCTTGACTTTCTTCTTCCATAAATTCTGGGAAATGGTCAAGAATGAGGTCATTGAGATGATCCATAATTTCGTAAGTAATGGTTAGATTCTCAAACAAATTAATAGCAATTTCCTGGTCCTTATTCCGAAGATGATAGGGGCAAGGGATGTGAAATATTTTATACCCATTAGTCTATGCAACACCAAATACAAATTGATTACAAAAATTATCACTTTTAGGCTCAGGAAAGTGCTGGCCAATTTTATCTCTCCTAATCAAGGGGATTTTGTTGGTGGGAGAAAAATTCTTGATAGCATTGAGGTCATCCAAGAAGCCATTCAATATGTAAAAATTTTAGAAAGAACCACCATGTTTTTCAATATGGATATGTGCAAAGCTTATGACAGAGTTTCGTGGGCCCTTCTCCGTGCCATTCTGACCAAGTTAGGGTTTGATGCCTTCTTTGTCAACATGGTTATGGTCTACACTTCTTCAGCCAATTTCTCTGTTATGATCAATGGTAAACCAAAAGGCTTCTTTTAAGCTGTTAGAGGACTTAGATAGGGAGATCCCCTCTCCCCCTTCCTCTATACAGTTTTGGTGAAAAATTTAAGCAGACTCTATAACCAGGCGGTTTCATTTAATCTCTTGAAAGGTCTCAAAATTCCTAATGGCCTTCAACCTACCTACCTAAACCAATTTTTGGATGAAAATTTCTTGATGGGGAAGGCATCTATACAAGAATCCTATATCTTCAAAGAGATTCTGAATGAGTATTTCCTGAAAAGTGCTACTTTCTCCATTAATGCAGAAGAACATTTCCAAGAGAGACTGGCCCACCTTTTTGGCTGTAAGATAAATAATTTTCCAGATTCCTATTTAGGAATGCCCCTCATTCATAATAACCTAAATCATTCCATCTGGAACACTCTTCTTGAGAAACTTTCTAATAAGTTGTATTTTTGGAAGGGGATTGTCCTATCTCAAGATGGAAAAATTCAACTCCTCCAAATCTCTCTTCAAGGTGTTCCAATATATGTCATGTCCCTTTTTTGGCTCCTGGGTAAGATTTTGGAAACTCTTGAAAAAATTCAAAAAAGGTTCCTGTGGGCTGATGTTGAGGAGAAGTTTAAATTTCCTCTTGTGGCCTGGGAAAAAGTGACAAAGCCTAAGGATTGTGCGGGGCTGGGATTAAAGAATATGAGACTCATGAATGAAACTCTTATGGGTAAAGATGGCTAGAGAGTCATAAAGGAATAAGGCCTATGTATTGATATCATCAAAAGGAAATATTTAAGGAATACTGGCAGAATAGATACTTTCTTTCTGTAGGAAAATATCCCTAAGGGATCCTTTTTTTGGAATTATTTTCTCTCTTCTAGGGATATCCTGAGTACGGGTATTAAATGGAATATTGGGAAAGGAGATAAAATTATATTTTGGAGGGATTGTTGGCTCTTTGATAAACATCTAGTGGAGGAAGATCCTGGGAGAACTGTGGGGCAGTTCTTCGAAGACAATGGTAAAGTTTGGGTTAGGGAATATTCAAGGTTCTCCAATAATCTTGTTCTTTGGGATAAGGTGCTTCCCCCTCCCAACTTCATTGGGGATACTAAATTTTTTGATGAACTCAAATCTAATTTAAAGAATATTTATATTCCACTCTTCCAACAGAATGAGGATTCTATTATACGGAAGAATAGGATTTTTGAAATTTCTCTGTTAAATCTGCATAACTCCTAAACTTCAAGAATTCTAGCCAAAAAGATTACTGGACTAAAATTTGGGTTAAAGAAGTTCTACCTAAAGTTAACATTTTCCTTTGGTTGGCTGCTCAGAAAAAAATCCTCACTGTGGACAATTTGAGGAAATGTGGCATGCTCCTCCCCAACAGGCATGTACTTTGTAAAAAAGAGGAGGAAAGTGTCAACCACCTCCTCATCTCTAAGCGGTGATGTCCAAGGTGTTAGATATTTATAAGGTTCAATGGGTCTATCCTCATTCCATTGAGGAATGTTGGTTACAATGGGATTTTCCTTTTAGGTATCCATTTCTTATGGCAACCTAGAAAATGGCCCTGCCCCACTTCATCTAGAGCTTATGGAAGGAAAGAAATGCTCTCATCTTTAGAAATCAGAAGGCCAATATCAAAAAGTTCATTGCTGGTTTGATTTCCTTGATTAAAGAGAACTCCAAACTCATTAAGGTGAAGACTAAAAATGATGTTTCTAGTAGAGAAGAGGAAGTGCTCAAATAGTTCACCTTCATTCTTCCTCAAGTCAGTTTTTTGTCCACTAAAATTAAGTGGTCCAAACCGAAAAGGGGAAATGTCAAACTTAATTTTGATGGGGCTTCTAAAGGAAACCCTGGCTTGGTTTGTGGAGGAGGCATAATCAAGGATCATAATGGGGACTAGATCTTAGCCTATGTTGGACCTTTGAGGACTCAGAGAAAAAAATGTTTCCGAAGCTCATGCTCTTCTCAAGGATGTTAATCTTGCTAAGGAGAAAAGAATTAAACATATTCTTATTGAGGGGGAATCTCTTCTCATTTTAAATGCAATCAGCAAGACTAGTCACAATAATTGGGTCTTGGGTAATATTATTAGTGATATTAAAGAGCACTTTAAGTACTTTGATTCCCATATCATTACTCATATCCCTAGCATCGAAAATTCTTGTGCGAACATATTGGCGAATGAGGGAGTTAAAAGTAATGATTACAAACTGTGGAAAAAGGTGAGGTCATACCTGTGCATATTAATGATATTATTAATCATGAAATTATGTAAGCACTTTACCTTAAGCATCATGAGGGAGAATAATGGGTTCATTTTCCAATATTGCAAAAGCCATTCTAGCCTAAGCTATTATTGGAAAGGCAAGTCTAATTTCAAAGATTGTAGACCTCAAAGTGTTGTGCATTGGAGTAAAAATTTGGCTACCATGGGCGGTGATAGAACCTGTGTCAGATCGTCTAGCCATGGGTGTATTGTGTAGGATAAGTCTATGTGGCTCCTATTTAGAATTGGGGGTTTCAAGAAATTTATCACTAGACTCCAAGGGCATGATCCCTTGCTTACTATGGAGTTCAGGCTGGCATGGAAGGAGGGGAAAGAGGTGACCCATGGTATGGAAAATGATACGCCGGAGGAAGAGATTCCCTGTGTTACTGGCATGGACATGGAAGGTCTGTAAATATTCAAGGATAGGAATCAGAGAGAGAGGGAGAGTAAGAAAACAATACTTTCTTTGTGGGAAAGGAAATTTTCCATTAATTCATCGATGACATTGATTTTTCCTGTATTCCTGGTGTGTAAAGAGAGGTATGCCTACACATCATGAAGTAATTGACTCTAGAGGGTAAATATCGCAAGATATATACCCACCATTTGTCGTTTATAACAACATGTTTAGACATAAGAAATTACTTAGTATTCCCTTCTATATTTTCATGTCTCTAACCACCTCGGTGAGGGATTTCCAATGGAGTAAGGTGGAGTCTCCCATCCATGATGGCCTCATTCTTCTCATGTTCCATAGTGGGAAACCGAATTGGGATAAAAAAATGCCCCTAATTAAAGATGGGGAGGATATTACCCTGGCTTAGTTTTTGTCCAAGATGATGGAGGGACATCTATGTTTTAAGTAGATGGGTGAGGGGAAGAATGTGGAAGGGATGGAAAATCAGGAAACTAGTTCATCGAAGGGGAAGGATAAAGTTACCCTAGAAGGAGAGCATGTTATTGATATGTGGAATAACAAAGTTCAGTACTTGGAGATGGTGGTCTAGGTCTTGGAAGAGACTAAATCAGTTGTGATAAAGGGCATGATTGATAGTATCGAAGCCACCAAGTAAATATGCTTGGTCTAGAAGAACATATGAGGGAATATCAAATAGTTAGATTCTCTGGTTAGGGATTTGGGTGCTTGTCTAGATGCTGTGGAAAAATAGAAATGGAAAAGGAGGTGGATCAGTTCTGATGATATTAAAGAGAAGGAGGAGGAGTATAAGGAGTGTGAGGAGGATACTGAGGAGGGCATCAAGGATCCCCCCAAAAGAAGCTGAATTCTGATTCTAGCATGAAAGAAGAGACTAGGGAGGTTAAAGCCTCCAACAAAAGTAAAGCTAACTAACAGAACTTCTTCTAAACTATCTACGGACTTTCGAGGAAATTTCTCTATTTTTCTCTTGTTGAATGGCTTAGTTCTCATCTGCTCGATGTTTCTTGGAACCCCTTGTCTATTTCAGAGTTAAGTTTGTTTAACTCTAGGGTTCATATTCCTTTTTTGTTTAGCTTTGTTTTTGTCACGATGTAATATTTTTGTACTTGGCCTTTGGGAGCCTATCCCTGTTTTTTACCCTATCTAATAAAAAAATACCAATATTTTTCTCTGCCTCTAAAAGTTAAAACAATAAGTATGGGAAAATGTTCTCTTCTCTATTTTCATGAATGACACAATGCTTTGTTATATCCTGAATGTGATCAATGAGAGATTGATCTCCATTTCCACAGAAGAAGGGTAAGTTTTTAAGGGATGTTTTGGGGATATCATCCCACTGCTACAAATAGAGGGGGCTGAAACTAAAATGGAAGAAATAAAGATCTCTTTGGAGAGCCATGAGAAAACGGGGGCATGTAAATGAAAGAGAGGATGGAGGAAAAGGTATGAAACTTGAGAAAATGAGTTTTCTAAATCAGTGGAGTTTTCATATGTGTTGAGAGATTCCTCCAAAGGCTTAATACTAACAAGAACATATCAAACTTATTGGTATGAAGTTATAAATATCTTCAATCATGTCCCACCAGGTGTTCCAGAAACTATTGTCACTTTGAAATGCACCCTCAGATAATGGTGTGGTAACTATTCGTTCAATTGAAAAAATGGAAACTCTCCTAGGTTGTGGGTTGTATTTATATTGGAGTTAGTCTCCAAATAGGGTTGGCTATCCTATTGCAAACTTGAAACTATTTATATCTCCTAAGACTAACTCTACCCTACCAAAATCAACTAAGAAAATGGAGAAGGATAACAGAAAACTAAAATAGATGGTTATACACCTAAATTTTTTGAGGACCTTAGACTTATTTAGATCACATAAATGAAACAAATTATCCCCACACACCATAAAATAACTACAATTGACTAAATCAAAGAAAAAATGATTCATAGAAGGGTTTGGAATGAATTTTCACAAGACAAGAAGGGGAAACAGATGCCTCCACAAAAGTCTCACAAACAACCTATTAAACACAATCTATGACCTGCAAATTGACGTAAAATTGCATAAAGTCATGAGAGATTAAACTGATAAAACATGGATAGACATGTATCACAAAATAAAATCAATCCAAAATATAATATGCACTAAAAAATGATTGTAGGAAGGTAAAAACATATCCTTTATTTCTCCAAGAGGTGGAATAAGCATAGAAAGTCATTTGCGACCTTTTCCAACTCACTTAGAAAACCAAATTGCTACATAAGTATAATGAATAAGCTAGAATATTTTTTACAATGTGTTTTGAAGCTTTTATATAAATTTGAGAGAGAGAAAGAAATGAAAAGGAAAATATGCAAGTATGAGTTCTAAAAAAGAAAGCACATGCGTGCTACTTTACTGTGTTAAAAATAGCTTTTACATTTTTCTTTTATTCAATTTTAAAGATAACAATTGCATTTCCCAAAATAGAAAAAAAACTTTCCTCTATTCCTACATGTGCCACTTTACAATTATAATTTATGCTTTCATCAATCTTTATCTATTCATACACTTTTCTTAATGAGATGTTCTACAAAATAGAATTCTATATTTTGCAGGCATAATAAACCCGATGATGTTCTGACTCACCTTTGACTTACGAGATTGATTTGGTGTCATGAAGGTCCATCCACAACAAATTTCTGCAAAAATAGGGAACTAAATTATTCCTAGCAGATGTTAGGCTGCAAAATAGGTCACCGAAAAATACCTACGGACCACTAGGATCCATTTGTATCCCTCTTAAATCCACCAAAAATTGATTATGATTCTTTCAATTTTAACAGCTCGATGAGATATCTCTAATGGTAATAAGTTTTCCCACTTTGAAGTTGTAGAAAGAAAGTTATGGCAATTCGAAGTTTTCATAATTGGGTGAAAAGTGCCTAGCAGTCGCTTAACTCCAAAAATAGGTAAAACAAAGTGCCTAGCAGTTGTTAACCTCTAAAAATTGGTTAGAGAAAGTGCCTAGTGACTACTAACTTCAAAAAATATTAGTGTACACTAGCTTCAAATCATCTTACTTTAGAAGCCTACAAATCCGGATAATTCCATATTTGATAAGTTATCCAAATTTGCAAGGGGTGTGTATTTGGGATAACAATTGTTTCATGAGTAGTGGTAGGTTAGGAATCCAAATAGGAAGAGTTTAGGGGGAAAGTATGGGTATGATAAATTATGCTAGGTTGGTTTTAGATGGGTAGGGGAGGGTAAAATAATATTATATGTGGGTAAACTAATATTTATAATGGTAAATTTGATTATAAGGATGATGGACTTATGATAGTGATAATGATGTTAATAAAATTAAAATGTGTCGAGTCATATAAGGGTAAAAGGTGGTGTCTACATTTTCTTCATTCTATTGATCTGTTTGTAAGCACAACTTTTGAGACAAAACTAAAGTTGAGATGCCCTAATTTTGAGATAAGGATATGTTTTTCCCCCTCAAGCCAATGGCTAAATCTATTGGTCATGGGATTGAAGAGAGTTAGATTGATTGGATAGGTTTTCTTACAGATTCTACATGGCTTAAGTGTAGTTTAGAATGACCATGCCATAAGAGTTCATAGAAATGGTAGTAATCTTGGAAATACTTGGTAGGGGACATCATATGGCCTCATGAGGGTGATGCTAATGGGGACATCCCATAGAAGTGTGCTTCAAGAACACCACTACATGGAGAGGATCTAGTGGGTGCACTCTCGTGAGGATGTGTAAAGTCGTGGCACCAAAGGGACAAAGGTACACATCCATAATGTGTGTAAAACTTGATATATGGTAAAGAAAAGAGTTTTGACAAGGTGTTGGTCATCAAAGAAAAGAAATATAATATCATGATGGCATTATAGTATGTTTGAAAAATGTGTAGGTGACTAAAATTTATATGGTGTGTAAAAAGGGTTATAATCATCGACGATCAAAAATCGTCAACTATTAGGTTATACAATCGGCATAAATTTTTGATCACCGATGATCATAGAAATTAATATTATTAAATCCAAGTGGGGCACACACATGGATAGTTTGTGACATGTTAACTTGTGATTTGAGAGCTCTGATTTATCGATTTTAAGATTTTTTGAGAGATGGAGGCAAGTGGAAGTGGTTGGAAGAGGCAGCGGACAAGGAGAGGAGTAAGTAGGTCAAAAATTTTGTAGTTTGATTTGATTTTGTATTTAATTTATATTTTTTTGTGATTTTGGAAAATATTTAGGTGGGAAATCCTAATCGTCAGTGATTGTATGAACAACAGTGATTGGGTGGATCATTGTCGATTTGTATAAATAAAATGTCATCGATTAGCAATTGGTGATGATTTGTTTAGTTTTTGATAATAATGTTAAGTGATGTGATATTTTTTATTTTGCAGGCAAGAGACACCATCTATCTTAATGATAGAATCCCCGAGATGCTTAAGACCATTAGAGGAGATGTGACTGGTGCTGAGTGGGAAGATTTGAATATCATTGGTTTGGGAGAATTCTGCCACTACCAACAGATTCCTAGAGATTTTTAATTAATGGTTGTATTGTTAGATAGATGGGATCTGAGTACATGGACATTCTAGTTCCGCACATGTGAGATGACTAGTTTGAGGTTGTGTATAATATTTTGAGATTACTTATCAAAGGGGAGTGGATAGTTCCTATCATCTAAGAGGCCCATATGGATACGATGAGAGATTTTTATGGAAATGATGCACCTGCTATCAAATACATGCCAGGGGCTTTCACATTGAGATATATTATGATGTAGAGTTTTCAGGTAACCGGATGATGTCAGTGGTCATGTTTTCTATATCTTGATATACACTTCCATAATTAGGAGGCAGTAGATTTCCATGGACTCTAGATGGTATCTTAGCTAATATTATGGAACACTAGATAATGTATGCATGGGGGTGTGCTTTGCTAGCCAAGGTGTACCCTGAGCTATGGATGTTAGTGACTGGTCAGAGGTTTAGTTTGGATATGGGATTTTTGTTACATTATTGAGCATATGAGCACATAGCTATAGTGAGGAAACTAGGACTATCTTGGAGAGTCAAGGACCCATCAAATTATGTGGTGGGTTTCATGAGATGGAAATATGATCAGATGCATGATGATGGGGTGGAGAGGCATCAGGCATATTATATTGACTGTTTGAGAAATATTTTGGTGGATGATGTAGTCTGAAGGCCGTATGTGAGATCTCCAACATAGCCTGGTGTAGATGTGAAGTTGGAGGGGTTGAGGAAGGTGTGGTGGATTCAAGGGAGGAGAGTAGATATGGTTGAGGCTAAGCAATTTCCTAGGGTTTGTAGGTAAACTGGGCTTCCACAAAATATACAAGGTGATTGGATTGTATCTTTTCAAGATGATTCATATAGGGGCTTGCCATTACCGGAAGTAGATGAGGCACAACGAGATGATGAAGAGGGGGAGCTAGAGGGCATAAATGTTGATGATGTCAGAGTTGTAAAGGGTTTTAGAAAATGGAAGACACAATAGTGGGAATCTAGGGGAGATAGAGTGCAGTGGAGATAGAGGGGTGGGAAAGTGGAGGAGGAGGGTGATGGAGATGGAGATTTGGCTAGGTTATAGGAATATTTTGATGCACTGTAGACAAAGAGGGATAGATTCATAGTAGAGTGGGACGTAACTCATCAGGAGAAATATACTTTGCACTAGGAGTGGGATCAGACATGTTTAGAGCATGATACTATGTAGTAGCAAAGCTACAGATACCTATGGTAGCAGGAGGCACAGAGAGTAAATTATGGAGAGGTAGGGACATATTCAGATGAATCATGGAATGTGGCACAGGGAGAAGGGCCAAGTATAGGGTAGGCAGTAGTACCTACAAGAGGATATCCGATAGTAGGTGGAGGACAGATGAGGCCTCCAAGTTTTTTTACTATAGAGAATTATCACGCATTGGGGGAGGAGATACACTATTATGAATGAATCCTGATAGAGTGTCTCCTTCATGCACCTCGATATGTAGATCAAAGGGTGATTTAATGTGGATTGGCTTGTTAGGAAACTTCCGTGATTACTATCAATATCACACAAACTCATAGAGATCTGAGACCTGATGGAGGAGTGGTGCGAGGCCAAGGTGGTGATAGAGTATTTGATTTTGATTTTACTCCATAGATGGTAGATTTGTTTTATCTATGATTCACATGTATATGATTTTGTATATGAGCCCTTTTTAGGAATTTTGTGTGAAATTTATTGATGAGAGATATATGATTATGATTTTGATTTCATGTGCTGTGATGGGTTTAATTTTGATGAATTTTATGGTGTTATATTGAGATGTGATTTGGATAGATTAGATATATTTGTATGATGTTAAATGTGTGTATATGATGTTAAATGTTTTAATGTGACATGAATAAACATAGTGATCTTGATATATGTTTCAAAATGTATTTTATCATGGCTAAGAAAAAATGTGAAATTTAATATTTTGGACTGGATTTGGTACATATATGATATGATGGTAAATTTATTATGTATGACGATGCACTTGAGGCATTCTAAAAAATGCTAACATACAAATAATCACATGGAATCATGGGTATAGATGGAAATAAACCTTATACCTTATTACAACATGGAAGGTTTCCAATGTAGTTTTTATGGGGGAGTAGGTTCTGCTTTGATTTCTTTATAGGCTTATGCCCCAGTTGTATTTTTATTGTGCAAATTGATCAATGCGAGATGCTTGATTTTGGAAGGGAAAGATGATCGATGCGGGAATATTTTTTTTGATGATTATGGTTAGTCATCCTTCAAGGGAGTGGTCTATACTTTTCATTTTATTTTTTGATTTTGGATATCTATCCTTCGCGGGACCCATGTATATATTGATTGACATATGTCTGTTGAGGGATCAGTCTATATTTTGATATTATGATTAATATTTTTCCTTCAAGGGATCAGTTTATATTTTGTATAATATGCATCCAAATGTATACTTTTTACTATATATTAAGTTGAGGGAAGGCCTAATAGACCATTTGAGCAGGGGAAAAGGTGTGTGTACAAACTACACATGTATACCCCTAACATGTTTTCATTTGGTAGATAAAGGTAAGAGGGAAGTAATGATTGTGGGGTTCTGACTTACGAAGAGGAACTTTTCCATATGGAAAATGCGATGAACAGAGCTATGGTGCTCATATTTAAGGTTGTAAAGATAGGATATTGACATATGACCACATAATTCCAAATCATTACAAAGGTAAGTGGAAGGTTGGTGATGGAGTGAGATCCATTATGAAAGTATATGTGTTATCAATAGAAAGGCCACAAGTGTAAATTTTAGAGGTTCCTTTTTAGTTTTACCATCAAGGGATGTTAAGTGATAAGCTCCTGAACCATATCTATGAGTGATGGCATATGAACCAATTTGGTTTGAAGAAAACTTTCCTCATTTATTCCTTTCCAGAGTAGTGACATTTTGATTTTATTTGAGGAAAAGATCATCAATGTTGAAGTCATGTTATTTGAAATGTTTATTGTATACTCTTTAAATGAGTTCTTGATAGAAATGATGATGTTTAAGGGTTGTTAGGTGACATTTGTCTAATAATTCAAGCTGTGTTAAACACTCTAAACGATAATCCCTATTAGAGATAAAATATCTGAGGGACACGCAGAGGGATGGAATTTTAAATTCAAGGGGTAGAACCAAATCAGATTTGTAGATTAAATAAAAGAGAGTAGCACATGTAGGAGTACAAATGCTAGTTCGATAGGCCCAGAGAGAAAACAAAATTTGGAGATGCCAAATTCTTCCTGATTGGTCAAATGTTTTCATGAGGATTTTTTTGAGTGTTTTAGTAGAATCTTCTACTTGACCATTTGTTTGTCGATAGTAAGGATATGAAAATCTAAGCTTGATGTTGTAGGCATCACAAAGTTTTTTATTTTTTTTGAAAGATTTTCCATTATTTATGATAATTTTGTGAGGAATACCAAAGCGATAGAAAATGTGAGTGTGGATGAAGTCAAAAATATTATCAGATTTAGCAAAGATGAGGGGAATAAATTCCACACATTTTGTAAAGTATTTAGTACTAGTTGTAGACAAAAAATTACACATCTAGGTACATTTATAGGTCCTAATCATATAATAAAAAGTATATGATTCCTAAGAAAGAAAACTATCAATTGACTATTGTCTATGGGCTCTTTATTTTATTTCTTTCTTTCTATCTAGTTTGATCTTTATTTCTTTATCTTTCTTAACTCTAGACACCAGTTCCCAGCTAGGATGCCAACACCCAGGTTCCCTCATCCCCTTTGGGCATGCGAAACTCAATATATCTTACTCTCCTCTTTTGGCCATATTTTATATTTTGGGCATCTTATTTTCTTATGGGTCAAAATTTTAGTTTTCAATTACAAAATTCAATCAAGGGAATCATATAAATGCAAATCTATATGACCATAATAAAGAAAAAAGCTCTAAACATCTACTATCACCACCTAAGGTTGCATCCAAAGGAATTTTAAGAGCATTAAAGCATCCATATTATACTGAACGCATGAGAAATATTTTGGTGGATGATGTAGTCTAGAGGCCGTATGTGAGATTTCCTGCATGGCATGGTATGAATGTGGAGTTTCAGGGGTTGAGAAAAGTGTGGTGGATTCAGGGGAGATGAGTAGAGATGATTGAGGTTGTGTAGTTTCCTATGGTTTGGAGGTAAAATGGGCTTCCATAACATATACCAGGTGATTCAATTGTATATTGGTGAGATGATTCATATAGGGGCCTTCCATTACCAGAAGTGGATCAGGCACAATAGGATGAGGAGGAGGAGGAGCCAGAGGGCATAAATGTTGATGAAAATGGAGTTGTAAATGGTTTTAGAAAATTATGGACACAACAGTGGGCATCCCATGGAGATGGAGTGGGGTGGAGATAGAGGGGTGGGGAGGCAGAGGAGGAGGGTGATGGAGATGGATATTTGTCTAGGTTATAGGAATATTTTGATGCGTTGTAGATGGAGAGGGATATATTGATAGTGGAACGGGAAACATCTCATTAGGATAAATATACTCTGTACTAGGATCAGGATTAGACACGTTTAGATCTTGATACTATTTAGTAGCAAAGGGAAAGATATCTATGGTAGTGGGAAGAAAATATGGTGAAGTATGGAGAGGTAGGGAAAAATTCATAGCACTCATGGAATGTGGCATAGGGAGTAGGGCCAAGTACATGGTAGGAAACAATACCTACAAGAGGAGATGCGAAAATAGGTGGAGGATAGATGAAGCCTCTAGGTTTTGTTATTATAGAGAAGTATCACATGTTAGGGGAGGAGATACACTATTATGAACGAATCATGATAGAGTGTCTCCTAAATGCACCTTGATATGTAGATCACATAGTGAGTTAATGTAGATTGGATTATGAGGCCACCTCAGTGAGAAATATTAGTGTTACACAACCTCACAAAGATCTGAGACTTGATGGAGGAGTGGTGGGAGGTAAAGGTGGTGATAGAGCATCTAATTTTGGTTTTACTACATAGATGGTGGATTTTTTATATCTATGATCCATATGTATATGATTTTGTATATGAGCCCTTTTAGGTATTTTGTATGAACTTTATTGATGAGATATATATGATTATTTTTTTGATTTCATGTGTTGTGATGGATTTAATTACAATGAATTTTATGGTGTTATATTGAGATGTGATTTCGATAGATTGTATGATAGATTAGATATATTTATATGATGTTACATGTGTGTATACAATGTTAAATGTTTTAATGTGATGTGAATAAACATACTGATCTTGATATATGTTTCAAAATGTATTTTATCATGGTTAAGAATAAATGTGAAATTTTATATTTTGGACTGGATTTGGTACAGATATGATATAATGGAAAATTTATTATGTATGACGATGCACTTGAGGCCTTGTAAAAAATGCTAACATACAAGTAATCATGTAGGATCATCGGTATAAATGGAAATAAACGTTATACCTTATTACAACATGGAAGGGTTCATATATAGCTTTTATTAGGGAGTAGGTTCTCCTTTGAATGCTTTGAAGGATTATGCCCCAGTTGTATTTTTATTGTGCAAATTGATCAAAGTAGGAAGTTTGATTTTGGATGGGAAAGATGATCGATGCAGGAATACTTTTGTAATGATTATGGGTAGTCATCCTCGAAGGGAGGGATCTAGAATTTTTCTTTTATTTTTTGATTTTGGATATCCATCCTTCGCAGGATCATTCTATATTTTGATTGACATAAGTACTTTGAGGGATCATTCTATATTTTTATATTATGATTAATAGTTTTCCTTCAAGGGATCAGTCTATTTTTTGTATAGTGTGCATCCAAATGTATACTTTTGACTATATCTTAAGCTGAGGGAAGGCCTAGTAGAGCATTTGAGGAGTGGAAAAGGCGTGTGTAAAAACTACACATGTATACCCCTAACATGTTTTCAATTGTAGATAAAGGGAAGAGGGGAGTAATGATTGTGGGGTTTTGAATTATGAAGAGGAACTTGTCCATATGGAAAATGTGATGAACAGAGCCATGGGATCATCTTTAAGATTGTAGATATAGTATACCGACAGAGGACCACATAATTCAAAATCATTACAAAGGTAAGTGGAAGGTTGGTGATGGAGTGAGATCCATGATGAAAGTAGATGTGTTAACAATAGAAAGGCCACAAGTGCAAGAAATTTAGAGGTTCCTTTTTAGGGTTAGCATCAGAGGATGTTAAGAGATAAGCTCCCAAACCATATTTGTGAGTGATGGCATATGAACCGATCTAGTTCGAAAAAAACTTTCCAAATTTACTCCTTTCCAGAGTAGTGTCATTTTGATTTTATTTGAGGACAAGATCATCAATGTTGAAGTCATGTTATTTGAAATGTTTATTATATGCTCTTTAAATGAGTTCTTGATAGACATGATGATGTTCAAGGGTTGTTAGGTGATGCTCATCTAATAATTCAAGCTGTGTTAAACACTCTAAACGATAATCCTTGTTAGAGATAAAATATCTGGGGGACATGTAGAGGGATGGAAGTTTAACTTCAAGGGGTATAACCACCTCGGATATGTAGAATATAGAAAAGAGAGTAGTATAAGTAGGAGTAAAAATTGTAGTCCGATAGGCTGAGAGAGTAAACAAAATTTGGAGATGCCAAATCCTACTTGATTGGTCAACTGTTTTCATGAGGATTTTTTGAGTGTTTTGGTAAAAGATTCTTCTTGACAATTTTATTGTGGATTGTAAGAAGATGAAAAAATAAGCTTGTTGTTGTAGGCATCACAAAGTTTTGATTTTTTTTGAAAGATTTTCCATTATTTATGAAGATTTTGTGAGGAATTCCAAAGCAATAGATAATGTGATGGTGGATGAAGTCAACAATCTTATCAGATTTAGAAGAGATGAGGGGAATAAATTCCACCCATTTTGTAAAGTATTTAGTAGCGGTTGTAGACACAAAATAACGCACTTGGGTACATTTCTAGGTCTTAATAAAATACTAATATTCGTATGATTCCTAAGAAAGAAAACTAGTAATTAATTTCTGTCTTTGGGCTCTTTATTGTCTTTCTTTCTTTCTCTCTAGTATTGCACACCCCACAACCCAATTTTATCTTCATTGATTTATCTTTCTTAACTCTAGACACTAGTTCCCAGTCAGGACATTAGTGCCGAGGTTCCCTCATCCCCTCTAGGCACCCTAACCTCTTTGTATCTTACTCACCTCTTTTGGGCCTCTTTTATCTTTAGGGCATCTTGTTTTCTTATGGGTTGAAATTTTAGTTGTCAGTTACAAAATTCAAACAAGGGAGTCATATAGATACAAATCTATGTGACCACAATAAAGGACCGGGATCTAAGTATCTACTATCACCGCCTAAGGTTGCATCCAAAGGCATTATAAGATCATTAAGGAATCCATATAACACTCACTCAAGGGACAAGGGACTACATTTTTTACATGCACGCATAGGAGGGGAAGTTCATTTTCCCATCCACAAATCTATCTACATTGAAACATCTAGCTATTGCTCGATATTGAGTGCATCTTGCATAATATCTTCCTAGGGAATGATTTCTACACACACACACACACACAAGAACTACATGGAGTCTGATATGTAGTACAACACACAGTCATAATTTCACTAGGTCGGGTGACTGCTAAGGTCAGTCTAACTCCCCATTTACATATTTTCTATTTATGATTTGATGTGTTTTGGGATTTTGCAAGCTATCATTTTATTTTTAGGTTATAGGAAAAATCATTAAACGACATACAAGTGACCAAAAACTATTGCAGAGGTTCCCAAAATAAGAATTAGTTTTCAAGATCTTATGTAATTAAAGGCACCTAGAATAGGTATCTATTGTATTAGTTCCCTCACCCCAGTAAGGTGCCCTAGTTCAACGTCATCTGGAAGTTAAAGAATTTTCTAAGTGTGGTTGTAATATTTCCCTCCTCCTGTTCATTAGTCTTCCAATCTAGAACACTTCAGAATTTATTATGAAATCAAATAAGTATTCTATTCCCTCTCTTACACCTAGGGTTTCATATTTATTTAGCTTATTTCTGGTGTCATACCTATGCTTCATCGTTTATTTATCATATGTGGCTCTGTAATACATTAGGGTTTTACATATTCCATATTTGTTAAATTAGCGATGACGATAGAGTGATTTCATTGTGATGAATGAGGGTTGATGAGGCTAATGAGGTCGAGTCCCCATTATGAAAAAATCCAAAAATCCTAAGCGGGTTATAAGTTCTAACTTGGAATATGAGTAAGGTTAGAGTGTAGCTAGTGCTAAGAGGTGAGTGTGAGCCAATACTTAACCATATTTTGGGATTTTGTTCAAAATTTTCTTTCCTTCCATTTTTGAAGGTCTAGTCACTAAATCACACACTTTAGACATTATTTAGTCCCGCTATCATACTACTGTTTATATAGTTTTTGAGTGAAGAAAGTGCTAATTAACCCATGTATTTTGGTCATTTTACTTTTATTTATGTTGTCACTGTCAACCTTCAACACATACTTTCTCATTTGGTGTTTGTTGTTTGGCATAATTTTACTTTTGAATGGGGCGTCCAGCTCAATACTAGGGTGCCCTGGTCCCATTTAGGGCACCCTGACCCTTTCTACACTTGCCTGCCACTTTTTGGGAACTTTTTTACCATTTGAGCTTCTCATGTTTTTAGTGGTCAACCTTTTCAGGGTTAATTAAAAAATTATAATAAGAGAACCATATAAATATAAAGTTATGAGACCATAATTAGGTACCAAAAACTAAGAACTACTATCATCACCTAAGCTTGCATCCATCAAAGGCTCCATTTACATCCATCTAGCTCCATCACAAGGGACAAGGCTGGTTCATCTGCATCACACCACATAGGAGGGAAGTTTATTCTATTCTATTAAGCATTATATTATATTTTCTACACATAGTTATTGCTCAGTACTTTCACAAAGTAAGACTGATATAAGAGAACATAGGGTATGATTTCACACACAAGAACATAGAACTACATCAGGTATGATATGTAGTGTAGTGATCAGTTAGTAAGTCCACCATTATGGTAGCTGAGGTCAGTCTAACCCCTTCATATGCATATTTATTTTTAGGGTATGATGCTTGTCTTGGGGTTTTGCACGTCTCTTCTTTGTCATTGATTACCAACAACATACAACTGAGTATAGTGAAGTTACAATAGTAAGTGAAGGAAGGAAAACATCAAGCGACACCTCAGAGGAAGGTCTAGATATTTTTCACATACAATGGCACCTATATCCCATACCAGGGTGTTCACAATCACCCATGTTCCATTCCAGTCATCCTTGTCCACTCACATTGCCCAGATCTGCACTTTTTTGGACTTCAACATAGTTGTTTCCTCATCTTGTTTCTCTAGTCATCTGTTTGACACAGTTAAGCAAGCTCGTCAAATCAACTAAGTTTTTTCTAACGCTCTTTTCACTTTAAGGTTTCACATATCTACTTTCTTAGTTGTTTGGGTCATTTTACTTATACATTCATATGTTATTTATTGATGTCTTTAATGTTAGATTAAGTATAGAATTACCTATAAGTATACATTTCTGTTAATCATTTTGATGAATCCAACGTATCCAACCCTTTCTTCTGATCATGTATTCACCTTATCAAGTCATGACTCAATCGTCTTATCCTACTTTTGCACCTACTAAGGTTTCTAGAATAGTGACTGATGTTGCTGATTTTATGTGTATGCATACTCAACATATTCCCCGCTTTGTTATGCCTAGGTATGATCCATCTATTAATGTAGTTATTACTTGTCGTACTCATCTTAATCTACCTATGGCTTCACCTACTTCTACCCCTCCTACCATTGCTTCAATAACTCCTCATACTTCTTCTAAGTGCTACAACATCATTGAGAAAATTAAAAATACGCCCACCAATATTTCTCTTTATGACTAATTGTGTAATGCACCAGACTATCATAACACATTAGAAGCTACCCTTCATGCTATTTATATTGAAAGTGATAATTCTACGATGGCCTTTACACATATCATATAATCTCTTCACAATTTTCCACATGTCATATCTTTCATTCACGAGGATCTATCACCTTTCGTTAAAAGCAATCCATGTGCACTTTTGTTCATTAATGTTGTCATTAACACCACTTGTATTAAACGATTACTTATTGATAATGGATCGACCATCAGCTTATGTGGTCATTCTCTTCTAAAGAAGCTATGTGTTAGTGATACTCATATTTCTAGAAATTCTACTCTATTCCAAGGCCATGACTCTACCACTCATATATGTTAGTGAACTATTTAATTACATATTTAGGTTGGGCCTAATACTATTCTCACTTATTTCTATGTTATAGATGATTTATTTCAATTCAATCTATTGTTAGGTAGACCTTGGATTCATGCAATGCTAGTAGTTCCATCTACTATTCACGAATGTGTCAAATGTTTGCATGGTGTTTATGAACATATTATTACTGCATATCTAGAGCCATTCAAATATTGTCGCATAGACCCTATTATTACTATACCCATTCCACCTTTGCAACGTATTCCATATAGTATCCTTAACACCTATGATATTGGTCAGTATAGTACTTCGCTACCTTTTTCTACTACTACGCATAATCCAATTGTTTCTAATCATACTAAGACAATCATCTCACCCACCATACCCACTTCAGTGACCACTTATTCTTCATCTATTAAGGAACCTTCAATTCTTTCCCCTAGTGTAACTCCTAACAATATACTTGACAAAGAAATACAACATGATGATGCCCACATAGATGATTATAAGGACTCTGATGATGAATTTGACACTATCAAACTCATTGATGACGCATTACGAAAAATTAACTTTAGTATTATAGATGAAAATGACACTTATTTTGAAGAAATATTTGTCGCCAATGTCCCAAGTGAACATAAATTCAAGATCCCTCCCTCTATTAATGTTATGGTAATATACTAGGTGTATATAATTAGTGTAGACACTATTTCATATTCTCCTCCATGAGTTACATCTCTGTTGCCTCATTTTACATGCACATTATTTATTAGCAAGCCCTTTTGGTAACACATCCCAATATTATCATCTTACCATGTCTTCATTAAGTGTCATGCCAAACCTAACCACATCTTACCACGTCTTCATTCACCACATCTTTATCATGGCTATTTTCACATTATGGCCGCTTATGGAATACATGTTTTTCATTTGACAATCTTTGTTATTATACGATGGAAAAGTAACATGTGAGCATGGGAATATACAAGTACCTCTTCCTTGTACTTGACCTCTCGAGGTCGTGTCGAGACAGCCAGGTGAATGTTGAATGTGGATAGATATAGTATAAGCTAATTGGGTAATCTTAAATCCTCAATACGTAATAATGGAATCTATGAATCTAAGGCGAAGAAGGCCCTCCTAACCTGAATTGGTGTAATGGTTCGCTCATATATAATGGTTGTTCGGAAGCTACAATCAATATCAAGCTTTTTCGAGATTCTGTTTCTTGGTTGTTGGATACGTGGGAAGTGACCTGTAGGAGCTTCGTATATATCTCTAGACAAGGTCATGAAATGGTGATAGGCGGCTTAATAGATTTGTAGTGAACTATGGGTGGTTTTCTAGTCTAGCCCAGAAAATATTAGATTGATTGGATTCTATGTTTAATATGAAGAACTGTGCTATAATATCTAGCCAGAGTGGTGAAGATCTAAATACCAGTGTTCGCAAGCCAGTGTCAATACTTGACTAGTTTGTTGGCTCGTTGGGTTGTGGGACTTGGGGATCGGAACCATGAGTTCATGGTTGTTGTGGACCTATTATGGTCATGTGAAGAATCAATCCCTTCTCCCAACTATCCAGTAATTGTATGCCTTTTCAGCCTCTACGTTTAGAACTAGAAGTTGTATGACTTTCTTAGAGTACCTAACAGGTGTTCTGACAACTTGAATACGTAAGCTAGCATCTATGTCAATGAGGAGGTCTCCCGCGTTAGATTGTGGAAGCAAAGAATCACAACCAAATGTTTTCTCTCAATTGAACCCTTGCACGGTCATTCAGGTGTTTTATCAAGGCAATCTATAGTTTGGATGGTTTGACCGCAATGTGTAAGCTTTGTCGTCTTCGATATTCAGTCCTCTTAGTTGCTCACTAATTTCTTGTAAGTTTGTTGTTGCTCAAAAGACCTGTATCCTAAGGTCCTAATCTATATCAGCTAAAGTTGTGGGTAGATTTGGTTGAGGTACTATGGGTTCAAATATATACTCTCTAGGCTCTCTAGGTCCTGTGATTGTCATACAAAATGATTCAACTTTTAACTAAAATTAACAAACTGATTACGAAAGAGGTATTTACACTATGCAAGCATCCTTCTATTTTTTTGTATTTTTTTAAATGATGTATTTCAATGAAATTGAAGAGCAGCTACTCTAGTATATTTATAAAATGAACAACTAATCTAGAAATAGAATAAAAACAAGCAAAGTAACCTGGTATGGCTATTTGCCTATGCAGTTGTGATTTTATCCTAAATATCTAAGCAACTAAACATATTAAACTGAAAGGCTCTCGATCCTACCTCAGAAGTGAGGAATGAATCACAGTTTCTCATAAACTATCAATCCCCATAGCTTCCCTGGTGATATCGAGAGTGAAATTTTAACTAAAATAAAATAATTCACTAATCTATTTGATATGTTTGTAATTAGAACTTTGATAGCTCAAACCTGGCATTTACAGAACAGTGGTAAATCTAGTTGTTTGTGATTTCATCCCCTTAGTGTGATCTCCTCATTCCTTTGTGTCCTCGTGAATCTAGAAAGTGTGTATATGATAGTATCAATAGAAGATAGCAATCGAACAATGAGCTTTGGATATAGATAGAATATAATGTGAGTAGGAGAAGGATAGTGTAAGTGAACAGAGCTTGACTATGTAATTCCTAGTGGGATTTATTGTGGGAATACAACACAAGTGTACCAAAAGTTTTAGAAACTATCCTTGTGACAAAACAAAACCTATAACTTTAATGGATTCTAGTCTAGAAATGAAGCTATTCTATGCTAAACTGATTGTATGAAGCAACAATGGAACAAGACTGAAACAAAGAGATTATACGAGTTCTAAAAGACCAACAATGGAAGCAAAACATGAATTAACAGAATTCTAAGCAAGAAATTGAAAGATTGAGTGAGAATTGAGAAGATGAGGGGCCATTTGCTTGAAAACAAGCTAGCTATTTATAACCAATGCATTTACCAGAGGGTAACTCCCATTTGATCTGTTTTACTATAAACAAAGGAAAAACACTATTCCTAGGGAGCAGGAAACATTAATGCAATCCAAAGTGGTTGGAGAAAGTGTGTAAATTTGAAGATTTACATTTGACGTGACCATCAGAAGAATCTAGAAAATGTGAACAAAACCGCCGCCATGTGCAGGGTGGCGGTTACAGGACTGTTGCCATGTCCTATGCGGCGGTAATGGGACCGCCGCCCAAGTAGGGCGGTGACTTCGTCACTTAAGACAAAAATGCAAGAAAAAGGGGGGAAAAGGGGAAAATAAGGAACATGGAGGTTGAGCGGGGCATGCGGGGCACATGCGTATACATGGTGAGCTTTTCTGTATTCTGAACACCTTGCAAGGATACCTGTATCATCATTGGGGCATGTGTAAAATCATTCTGGCGGTGCAGTACCCTACAATTTTGGGTACATACATATTGCCCCCTCAGACAAGCGTTTTAGCCATGAAGAGGCGTAAAACGGTGGATCCAAGTATGGTAGTATGGAAATGGGGAGTTAGGAGCTATACCTGACACACCCGTGTCCTGGAAAGTCACCATCCAAGATCCCGCTACTTGCAAAAAATTAAAAGGGGACTCAAGTGCAGATAGATAAAACAATTTGAGAAATAAGACTGAATTGTCATGAAAAGAGGATTGACAATCTATGTGGGGTTTTTAAAACATACCTCCGTCGGTGCTTTGACCTTGTAAAAGACATTCAGAATCAAATTAAGAGGGTTATTTATATAAAACAAAGTCATTTTACTATTCATTTACGTAGATTCATTTGATAGATTTTTGAGCTCTGGGACCCACGGTGATGGTTTTCAATGAGAGTATAGTCAAAACATTTGTGGTGAGATAGTGATCATGCCTCCGAGAGTGGAACATCGACCCACGAAGTCTCAGGTTAGTTCTTCTCGATTTATCATTTTTAAACCTAAAATGTGGAAATGATGAAATCTTTTACTCGGGGGGATCATTTTTGAAAATGTTAGTTTTGAATAAGTCTTTAGGGGGAGGTGCCCATAGGGTAGGTTTCTTTTTTTGTTAAAAAGGTGTTTTTTTTTGTTTTAAAGAATTTTTTAGGGCTTATGACCCATTTGGTTTTATGAGATAGGACTGCCACCCTATGTAGGGTGGTAGTTACGGGACCGCCACCTTAGAAGGCGGAGGTTACGGAACCGCCACTCTGCACAGGGCGGTGGTCTACGATAGAGGACAAAAACAATGCAAAGTTTAACTTGTTTTTGCATGTATAGAATTTTTACGTGTTTTTACTAGTTTTTTCAACTGGATCTCAGTACTAACTTACTCCTTTTTGTGTTTTTGGGTGTATGTAGAAGAAGGAGGAGTACATCAGATGGAGCTGGGAGAGGGAGTGTGATTGGCTCTCGGTAGTGTTGGAGGCACTCTCCTAGGTAGAGCGGGATACTCTCCAGAGGGCTGGTATATGGAGGATTGTACAAGTTCCTCATGTTGCACCTGCTAGTCACATATTGTGTGACTTGTTCTTATATTGGGATGTGGATTGGAACACCTTCTAATTGCCAGGATTTAGGGGTGAGTGGTCCATTACCCTGGAGGATGTTTACCGTATACTGGGGGTTCTAATCTTTAGGCGACGACTGTCTCTTAAGACAGTAGTATCTAGATCACAGGTGGTTTAGTGGACCACCTACATGGGAGATGCAATTGTATTGATGGGGTCGAAGAAGGGCGTGAACATCCACTCTATTACTGAGTCAGACATTCCCTTGCTCCGTAAGGCCATCATGGGCATCCTTGCATCCAGAATGATTAGGGACAAGGGAGGGGACACCATCTTATATTTCTGGGCCCCTATTATTGCATAAATTGAGGGCCATGGACATGTATACGCTTGGGGATCAGATATCCTTGGGACTACCTACCATGACTTATATAGGGTAGTCCATTTACAGGGGCAGTCACTGAGCCACCAAAATCTTGTCATGAGTTAGGTGTACGAGCACATTATCCCATATGGGAGAGGTGTAGAGGTGGAGGATCTCGAGGCTGTCAGGGTAGGGAGGTGGATGGGGATGATAGTTCTTAGAGCACCCCACCAGCCAGTGGCTTCCCTAACTACTGCAGACATGGAGGCCACTCCTTATTAGGCCATGGAAGGGGTATGGGGAGAGGATACTGTCACTTTGATTACCTGTCAGACCACCAGCCAGTTGATAGACAAGGCGGGGAAGTTAGAGATACACCCCTTTGACAGAGTTCCACAGTATTTTGGCCTCCCCTATAGTGACATGCTCCCTCTGGTGATGTCAGTGTATAGATCTATCTGCAAGACTCAAGGAGGTCCTAGAGGCTGGGGTTGGAATATTGTAACACCTGGTACTTCTATTACTACTAGGAGGGTGATAAATGTACGAGGGAGAGCGAGTGCTCCTCAGGGCACCCTTACATTAGATTGCTGTTGGTCCCACTCATAGCAGTGATGAGCCCATTGACATGGACTCTAAATCTGAGGATTTTACTGGGGGAGAGACCGAGGAGGAGACAGAGGACATGGAGATCAGTGAGATGGGTGGGGGGATGATAGTGATCCTGAGTGGCATGACACCCAGGAGATCCTGCAGGCTGAGAGGGTAGAGAGGAGCGCAGAGAGGATGACTCTGGTTTCAGGAGAAGTTACTCTCTCAGGACCTAGGTGGAGATGGTTAGTCTATTGTAGGCCATCACATTGCCCCAGATGTGGGAGAGGGGCACCAGTCAGTGGTGGCATCAGTGGCGGGTGTGGATCCTAGAGATCCTTCTTAGAGGCCTGGAAATCCTAGTGAGTTGTCACTCTTCTCCTGACATTTGTTTTCGTTAGACTCCTCTTAGTTGTTATTTCTTTTTATTTTGTTTACTCTTGGTTTTATCATTGAATGTTTTCTAACTTGTTTTCTCCTTTTTTTGTAGTGATTGGTGATGAGTGGAGAGACTTGATTCACTGAGTGTGTATTGATACCTTGCTTCTCCCCTCGAAGAACACTCGTACTAAGCTTTTCGTGGACATGGGGGAGCCCTCAGCAGTCGGAAGGCACACTGATGTGTTTTCCTCTGTCTAGCATGTAGCGAAGATCATGAATTCTCTCCACACCGAGGTAGCTAGATATAGGATGGCCAAGCACTTGATGAGGAGGAGCCATTCTCATGGTGAGATGACAGCTACCGAGCGTGACCGGGACCTCTTAGTGTATTCAGAGCGCCAGCATAGCTGGAGTCCTAGGCGTGGCTGTGCACCTTCTAAGGGATTCCATAGGGATTGAGAGACTATTTTTGTAGCATTTTGCTAGATTTATATATGAGTGTTTTTGTACTTTTCTGGCTCATTGAGCGTTTTGACCATGCCTAGTGCATGATGGCATTGTATATGAAACTTGCTTTGTATTATATATGTATCTCTTTGGATCTAGACTCTTGGCATCTTGAATTTTGTGACTCATTTCTACATGTGTACTTAGATGCTTTTTAGAATACTATTTTCATGTTTTCAGAATGTATGCAATGGATAACAAATGATAGTAGATAGAATGTTTTACTCTGTATGTTTTTGTAATGCTGATATGAGATGATACTAACATATGGTAGTACTAAAATTTTGAACTCTTTGGGAAATGTCAGTGATTTATCCTTATGTTGGAAAAACGTGATGAATGCATAGTGATAAAGAGATGAAATTTCCTGAATCCCAATTCCACGCAACTAGTAAGATGCGAGGGCTCAACACCAAGAGTCAGGAAGGGTACAAGTTGTATGAGTTTGACAGAATGGAATGATAAGAGAGACAGACAAACCAATAACAGAAACAAATTTTGGACCCACACACCTACCCTACCTAGAACTACCACCAAGCTCAGAAGGCCACTTACTTTTCAGTTTATCTAGACTTAGATTCATAAATGGAAATCTGGTTGACAAAATCTGGTTTTGAGGATTTGATCTCTTTGGAATTTGGATATTTGTTTTCTTTTAATAGGATTTGATTTGTGTTTTTAGCATACCAAGATTTATTCATTTGTGTGACTGGACCCCCTACACCCTACCTCACGCCACTAGTAAGAAGCATGGGTTTGTCACCAAAGGCAAGATATAGGTGAGTAAGGGCACTTCTTTCCTTTCCCAACCTCACACCGCCAGTAAGAGATGTGGGCTTATCACTGAAGGTTGATGGGGCAAAGAAGTGTGTAAAATAAAATATTTTGTTCACTTGGTGCTTTTGATTTCATTTGATTTTGACTTTTCTGACCTATAACTTTGGGATATCCTTTCTTTCAAAGAGATTTAAGAGGGATAGATGTGACACCAAGAAGCTTCTAGAACAAACCGTAGGTAAGGACAACTTTACCTAGTAGAAAGAAAGAGCAAAGCCAAGTATGCAGGCCTTGGTATGGTTTTTGTCAATGCTTGTCTATCAAACTTGATGAGAAGATTTGAAAATAGTTGATGATGTTTGAAGAGATGTGATATGAATGCTTTTGCCAATATTTTTAGAAATTTGTAACAAATTATTTTAAGAGTAAGCTCCTGGACTACCACTTTTACGAAATGGATAGAATGAAACAGCTAAAAGACTAATGTAATGTAGGTAGCTATAATGTACAAGTAATGACCTTGATGTTTTATGCGTAAAACCGCTTAAGATGTAAGGAATTGATAGTTTCACCAAATTCCTCACCTTCTAGCGTACACAAAAGATACGCACCATTTCCGTAGTCCTTCATGACTCGGTATGGGCCCAACAATTTGGGCTAGAAATTTCTTCCTTCACTGGTTTTCTTATCAATCTAGTTGTCTAGTCTTAGACCTAGATCTCCGTAATATATTTCTCGCTCAGAATTTTTTGTTGTACTGTCAGCACATCCGGTCAGCATAGGCTCTGTATCACTGTTCAACGTTTAACCTGGCCTCATCAAGGCTTTCTAGTTGAGAGAGGCATGCCTCCCTGTAAGCTTCATCATCCAAAATCCCTTATAATGAGATACGAAAACTGGGTATTTCAACCTCAAGTGGGAGAACTACTTCTGCTCCGAATACCAGTGAGAAAGGAGTTGTTCTTGTTGGTGTTCTTATTGAGGTTTGATGGGCCCACAAGGCCGGATATAGTTTTAAATGCCAATCTCACTTGTTTTCCTTGACCATTTTGAGGAGAATAGCTTTTAACATTTTGTTTGTCACTTTGGCCTGTCCATTGGCTTGAGGGTAGTAAAGAGAGGCCGTATGATGGTTTATCTTGAATTTGCTACATAACTCATGGAATTCGTCATTTTTAAAGGATGTTCCATTATATGAGATAATGACTTATGGGACGCCATACCTACAGATAATTTGGTTTATAATGAATTTGGTAATTATGTAACCTAGTACTGTGGTGAGAGGCATGGCCTCCACCCATTTGGTAAAGTATTCCGTGGCTGTAATTATAAAATTATGACCATGGGTTGATGAGGGGGAGAATTTCCCTATCAAGTCCAGTCCCCACGTGGAGAAGGGCCACGGGGTCGCTATTGGTTGGAGGGATTGTGCTGGCCTGTGAATCTCATAAGAGAATTCTTGGCATTTGTGGCACTTACGCACAAATTCCATCGTGTCATGCTCAAGAGTGGGCAAAAAATAGCCCATCCAATGTATTTTACGAGCGATGGCATGACCACCAAAGTGGCCTCCACATATCCCACTGTGGGATTCATGAAGAATCTTCTTGGATTCTTCTATGTCGACGCATCTTAGAAGCATGTCATTGAAGGCTTTACGATAGAGTACCTGGTCTAAAACAACATATCTAGCGGTAATAATGCGTACCTACCTTCTTTGTTATGATGTGGCACCTTTCGGGTATGTATGGTCCATGATAAAATTGATGATATTAGTATACTAGGGACATGTAGAGATGGGGGGCCTAGTTTCGATAAAGTATACACACTCATTGGGAAAGTCTAGATTTACCAGCTCACCTCCATCTAGTGGATTGTCAGCTAAATAGTCTACAATAATTTTTCCCTTAATATATTTCTGGTTCATGAACGTTAACTCAAATTCTCCCATTAAGGTTATGAAACGGCCAACCTTTTTAGATAAAGATCCTTGTGTGAGAAATGTTCGTAAATGGTCCGTCTTTACAATGACCATTGTTTCCTGGTTTAACATGTAATGTCTCAAATGTTTTGTTGCAAAAATTATGGCAAGGCATTCTCTCTCTACCTGTGTGTAACATGTTTCATAATCAAGCAACGTTCAGCTAATGAAATAGACCGTGCGTTCTCATTTATCATTGTCTTCTTGAGCCAACATGCAAGTCAGTGAGACATGAGTGGCTTGTGAGTATAGGATCAAAGGGTGGTCTGGGTTAGGAGGCATTAGTGTGGGTGGAGACAAGAAGAAGCATTTAATTGATTCGAAGGCCTCGCTGCATTCCTCAGTCCAATCAACGCTATAATCTTTCTTCAATAGATTATTGATTGGATGAATGGCAAAACTTAAATCTGGGATGAACCTTCGGATTGCACCGAGTTTCCCAAGAAATGACCTGATTCTAGACTCGTCTGATGGTGGGATCATTTTGAGAACAACCCGTATTTTTGCTGGATCAACATCAATCCCTTGTGAAGATATAATATAGCCTAGAAGTTTTCCTCCTGTCACACCAAACACACACTTCTCTGGGTTTAATGTGACACCATATTTGATTAGTCATGAGAGGATGATATAGAGCACTTCCGGATGATCAAAACGTTTCTTGGCTTTGGCCAATAAGTCATCCACATAGGATTCCATGATTTTATGGATAAGATAGTGGAATATATAAGTCATTGCCCGCTAATATGTAGCGCCAGCGTTCTTAAGACCAAATGGCATGACAACATAGTAATATGTTCCCCAGGGAGTTATGAATGTGGTTTTGGCTTGATCCTATTTTGATATTTTAATCTGATTGTACCTTGAGAAACCATCCATGAGGGACAGAAGTTCAAATCCTACTGTTGCATCAACGATAACGTCAATGGATGGTAATGGGAAGTCATCCTTTGGACAAGCTTTGTTAATATCCTGAAAATCTATGCCAATGCATATTTTCCCATTCATTTTTAGGACGGGAATGATATTAGATACCCATTGTGAGTAGTCAATGGGTTTGATGAATCCTACTTGGAGAAGTTTTATTACTTCCTCTTTTACCATGAGAGCCACTTTTGGCTTCATTGGTCTTGAATTTTGTTTAATTGGCTTCGCATCCGGTTTAGTGACAAGATTGTGCACCACAACTTGTGGTGCAATGCCCATCATTTATTTATAATTAAATGCGAAAGAATTTTGATGCTCTTTGAGGATTTGGGTGTGTATTTCTATCTCCTCCTGAGTTAACGATGATCCCAACTTCAAAAATCTTGGTTCTTCCTCCATTCCAATGTTTATGTCAATGGTTTCTTCTATCAAAGAAGCGTTACCTTCTTCAAATTTAGGTGGGGCTGGAGGTAGTTCCAAGCTTTCTCCGTTTTCTATCTCGTAGATATCAAGATCCTTCTGTGGAGGAGACTCTACAATGGGATTTCCAAAGTAGGAAGAGGAATGAACTATTAGGGAAAGATCAACTATACGGTGAGCAAGGTGTAGCTTCGCATAGGTGTTTAGATATTTGAGAGTGATTCTATCATCGTCAAAGTGATCCATGATAGAAAAATCATCCTCATCTTCTCCATGAGTCAAGAGTGAGTTTGTTGGTATTTTACGCACTAATGGTTCAGTATGAAGTGATACTATGAAATTTGTATCCTCCAACTCATTTTTTGGGGTAAAACAGGAAGCTGAGGTTGTTATTGACTCTACGAGAAGGTTCTGATCTTGTGGGATTGCTTCAATTGATATGAATTTGAATCCCTTGCTTAGATCTAACACCATTGTTTTGTATAGTTTTAAATGTTTAACCCTAGTTTCATATACCTCAGAGACTTGGTTTGTAACTAGTTGTGAGTCTCCTAGCACTCTAATGTCATTGACACCCATTCTTTTGGCTAGAATGAGGCCAAGGAGGAGAGCTTCGTACTCAGCCCCGTTGTTTGTACATTCAAATTTTAATTTAAAGGTGAAAGGTAGGAACTTTCCCTCAGGTGAAGTAAAGATCACTCCCACCCCAACTCCAAAATGACATCTAGTTCCGTCGAAGTGGAAAGTGCAATACTCGCTTAGAAAAATGGTTGTTGGGATATATGTCGTAGCTGTTTCTTTTGATTCGGTTACCTCTACCATAAAAAATTTGTCTGATGGAAGAGAAGTGATTCCCAAGGTGTGTCCCATACCCATGGAATCAAATGGTAGGAGAATAGGTAAGTCTTTCTCCAGCAACTTGATAATTTTTGTGGTAGTCCCTAGTGATACTACTTTTATAGCATTGGTCTCACTTTTGGGTACTGGAACGTCCTTAGTTGGATTTGAAATTTTCAACTCAGTGGTGGGTATCAACTTTTCTTTTGGTTGTGAATTAGTTGGTTTGACAAGTTGATTTGTTGGAAGTTCAAACTTAGAGTGAACACTTGGTCTTTTCTTCAAATCAGTTAGGTGTATATCGAAGGGTTCTAGGTCACCTTGTGCCACAAATATTTTCCCTAAGTGTAGAAATATTATTTCTTGGAATAACGTGGAAGGGATTGCCTTCATGCGATGTATCCATGGCTGACCAAGGATCATATTATAATTGGTTTCCTGATCTATAATATAAAAATCAGTGAGGACAGTCTTGGGTCCTAAAGTGACTGGTAAAACTATGGTTCCAATCAAAGTGGCTTTGAGGCTATCATAAACTCTTAGCATATTTCACGTCATGGAACACTTTGTCTCTCCATATCCTAACTTTTGAAGGAAAGTGAAGGGGACTATGTTAACTTCTTACCCATTTTCAACCATTTCACGTTTAACATAATTATTGTAGACCCAAACTTATAAATATAAATATGGTTCACCTCTTCGTGTAATTTCAGTGTCTGTTGGAATTTTGCTTATATCGAATATAAATTCAGTATCCTTATCTGGCTGCCCCAGAGGATAAATGTCAAAATCCACATAGTTTACCTACGTTTCTAGTGGAGGAGTGATGTTGATGAAATGACCAAGGCCTAACAATTATAAGAGGGCAGCCTTATGGGCAAGAGAGTTCTTTAACAAATCTAAGAAGGAGATGTGCGAGAAGGTTTTAGTTAAATCATTAATTAGATCATAGGTGCCTATAGGTTTTACCAATGTTTGTTGAGTGTTGTCTAGCTCTAATGAATAACTTGGAGTTGGTTGAGAAGAATAATCCCACGTTCTTGTTATGGTTTCTACAGGTAGCTCGGCATCTAACTCCACTAAACCAACTATCTTAGTTTGAGGTCGAGTTCCTAATTGGGGTGCAACTGGTGGATTTAATGAAGTTGAAGCTTCATGATCATTGTTTCCTGTCATGACACCCTTGTTTTTTTCCTATAGGATCTAACCTGTTGTTGTTAGAATGGTTTGGGAGAGGGTCATTGAAGATCTTGAGGGATGCATTTTGAGGGGAAACTACCCCTGCATAAGTGTTTGGTGTGGGTACTACAAAATTTGCTAAAAACATATCTATAAAGAGTTGTTTTTGATCTTCTAGCAAATGTTGCATGAATTTATTGTATTCACGACAAGTCCTAGTATCGTGGCCTTGAATCTTGTGGAAGCCACAATATAGATTGGGATTATAATTTTGAGGCTGTTGATTTAAAACCTGTTGTGGCATGAAATTTTGATAAGGTTGCTGGTTGTTAGAGTTAAAATTTTGAGGCTGTTACCTTTGGTTTTGACCCTGATATCTAGTTGGCTTTTGATTTGGAATTTATGTTTGGACTTTTCGTTGTTGTTGTTCATTGTTGTTGCCATGGTGGACGATTAAAATCCACCATGTTGATTATTGGGGTAAAATTATTATTTCATTGAATATTAACAAGTGGAAAAATGTTTACAACATTTTCCCTTTTAGCTTCGGTCAGTTACTCCATCTGTTGTAACACGTGGTTCTTTTTAAGGATCTTAGGTCCTTGATTAGCGTTCCCAGCATTAGGATAGGCCGCGGTGTTTTGATTGGGAGTGGTTAATTTCCCATTTGTCCCATATGTCTTATTACCACTATCAATTACTATTTGGTTGATTCAGAGAGCACTCTCGAGTACTTCATCTTAAGTTCTTAGTGGGAATTTTTGGACTTCTTCCTTTATCTCTCTATTAAGTGAATTAAGGAATAAATCACATAGTTCCATTTGATCCATATTTGGAGCACTCGCTGATGAGTAGAGAACTGTATGCCATCTTTGGATAAAATGAGTGGTGGACTCATTATGTTCTTGTTTGATATGTAAGAAATCCCTAATTCCCATTCTTAACAATTTGTTCATGTCGAAAGATCTTTGATGAATTCTGACACGAAGTTGTTTAAATGAGTGTATCAAAGCTTCAAGTATTCTGTAATACCAATCAAGGGTAATACCTTCTAGGGCTGTTAGGGAATATTTTAGTGATAAACCTTGTCCTAAGGGAGTAACTCCCATATGGCTATGGCATAGGCCTTAATGTGTGCATTTAGATCTCCTTCCCCTTTGTATTTGGGAAAATTGGGAAGATTTTGTTGGAAGCATAACACTTCATATAGTGAAGTCTAGGGGTTCTTTCAAATATTTTGAGTAAGTCCCTACTGCGTAGGCCTTAATCATTGATGGGGCTTGCTAAGGCGGTTGAGGGGGGATGGGTTGTCTGATACAACATAACATATGCATGTTTGTAGGAACATAAGAGGAATACCTGTAGTTGAATGAACTTCCCGAGGAGAAGAGAACATGTCTCCTTATGGTGACTTTGAACAAATGTTTAAGTAATGAGGATCATTGTTTTTGGTACAGATTGTTTGGTGCCAAGCGGGGAGGTGTCATGTTTTTAATTGGAGTGACATTTGAAAACACTGGTCCTAGTTGGCATTTGTTGTGTGATAATTATAATGATTTTGAGGAAGCGTGCCTAATGTGCCTGTTCCTGTAAGGAGGTCAGACTTGACTAGGGATGATGCAGAGGGTTCGTGGATTCCCACTTGCCCAAAATATGGATTTTGGTTTGCTTGAGCAAGTTCTAGCCCTCTAACCTTCTTAGCTAAGGCTGAAATGACCTCCATTGGTGAAGACGTAGTGCTTTTGCCTTAAGGGTGTTTTTTTGTATAGCTTGATGGTTGTAAGGGGGTATGATACCCTACTATGCATTGGTTGTTACCCTTCCAAGCTTCATCGAGTGTATTTCCCATGGGTAGAGTTATGGGGGTGTTATCCTGGAATTAGGGCATCATACTATAATTTGTAAACTCCCTATAAGTGGATACATATTTTGGAAGTGTTGTTCACTTTTAACAAAGCATGATAAGTACTCGCTCATCCAAAAAAGGGAGTGAATCTGATTGTCTACTAATCCATGGTCTGAACAAAACCCAAGGAGATGAAGTGGATTCTCTAGTAAATGTCATATTGTTAAAGCTTGATGGCTCTAGTTTTTTTGTTTGTGCAAATTGATCAAACTCCTCAATTCGGAATGAAGAGCTAGAACTAGTTCTGTGAGGGGAAGTTTGAGATGACAAGTAATTACTCAAATAGTTATTAGCCCATGCAGAAAGTGAGGTTGATGGTTTTCTATTTTTTTGACTATAGTTTACTTCAAGACCTAAGAGAGGTCTATCATATGCATCATATCTTGACATATTTGGGGGGTATATGAATACCCACAAAATAATGTGAAAGAGTGAAGGTGGATGGAAGAAATGAAAATATAAAGAGGAATATTAGTTTGTTTCACGTCGGGGTTCACCAATTTTGTATGATGGAAAAAGTAACATGTGAGCATGGGAATCTACAAGTAGCTCTTCCTCGTACCTGACCTCTTGAGGTCGTGTTGAGACTAGCCAGTGAATGTATGAATGTGGATAGATATAGTATAAGCTAATCGGGTAATCTTAAATCCTCAATATGCAATAATGGAATCTATGAATCTAAGGCAAAGAAGGCCCTCCTAACCTAGAATTGGTGTAGTGGCTCATTCTCAGATATAATGGCTGCTCAGAGGCTCTAATCAATGTTGATCTCTACCGAGTTTTCCTATTTCTTGGTTTTTGGATACGTGGGAAGTTAAATGTGAGGAGCTTCGTATATATCTCTAAACAAGGTCATGAAAGTAGTGGTAGGTGGTTTAATGGATTTGTAGTGAACTATGGGTGGTTTTCTAGTCTAGCCCAGAAAATATTAGATTGATTGGCCTCTATATTTAATACAAGAAAACTATGTTATATATATTTGGCTGGGAGTGGTGAAGATATAAATACTAGTGTTCGCAAGCTGAGTGTCAATATTTAACTGGTTCATTGTAGGCCTGTTGGGTTATGGGACTTTGGTGGATCACAACCGTCAGTTTATGGTTGTTGTGAACCTATTTTGGTCATGTGAAGAATTAATACCTTCTCCCAAATATCCAGTAACCGTATTCCTTTTCAACATCTACATTTAGAACTAGAAGTTGTATGATTTTCTCTCGGAGTACCTAACAGGTGTTCTGGAAACTTAGAATACATAAGCTAGTGTCTATGTCAACGAGGAGGTCTCCTACATTAGGATGTGGAACCAAAGGATCAAAACCAAATGTTTGTCTCTCATTCGAACCCTTGCATAGTCATTCAGGTGTTTTATCAAGGCAATCTATAGTTTGGATGGTTTGATCAGAATGTGTAAGCTTTGTCGTCTTCGATATTCAGTCCTCTTAGTTGCTCACTAATTTCTTGTAAGTTTGTTGTTGCTTGAAAGACCTGTATCCCAAGGTCCTGATCTATATCAGCTAAAGTTGTGGGTAGATTTGGTTGAGGTACTATGGGTTCAAATATATACTCTCTAGGCTGTCTAGGTCCTGTGATTGCCATACAAAATGTTTCAACTTTTAACTAAAATTAACAAACTGATTACGAAAGAGGTATTTACACTATGCAAGCATCCTTCTATTTTTTTGTTTTTTTTTAAATGACGTATTTCAATGAAATTGAAGAGTAGCTACTCTAGTATGTTTATAAAATGAACAAATAATCTAGAAATAGTATAAGAAAAAGCAAAGTAACTTGGTATGCCTATTTGCCTATGTAGTTGTGATTTTATCCTAAATATCTAAGCAACTAAACATATTAAACTGAAAGGATCTCAATCCTACCTCATAAGTGAGGAATGAATCATAGTTTCTCATAAACTATCAATCCCCACAGCTTCCCTGGTGATATCGAGAGTGAACTTTTAACTAAAATGAAATAATTCACTACTCTATTTGATATGTTTGTAATTAGAACTTTAATAGCTCAAACCTGGCATTTACAGAACAATGGTAAATCTAGTTGTTTGTGATTTCATCCCCTCAGTGTGATCTCCTTGTTCCTTTGTGTCCTCATGAATCCAAAAATTGTGTATATGATAGCATCAATAGAACATAGCAATCGAACAATGACAACTTTGGATATAGACCAAATACAATGCGAGTAGGAGAGGGATATCGCAAGTGAACAGAGCTTGACTATGCAATTCCTAGCAAGATTTATTGTGGGAATATGACACAAGTGTACCAAGAGTTTTAGAAACTATCCTTGTGATAAAACAAAACCTACAACTTTAATGGATTCTAGTCTAGAAATGAAGCTATTCTATGCTAAACTGATTGTATGTAGCAACAATGGAACAAGACTGAAACAAAGATATTATATGACTTCTAAAAGACCAACAATGGAAGTAAAACTTGAATTGACAGAATTCTAAGCAAGAAATTCAAAGACTGAATAAGACAATTGAGAAGATGAGGGGCCATTGCTTGAAAACAAGCTGGCTATTTATAACCAATGCATTTACTAGAGGTTAACTCCCATTTGATCTCTTTTAGTACAAACAAAGGAAAAACACATTCCCAGGGAGCAAAAAAAATTAATGCAAGCTAAAGTGGTTGAAGAAGGCATGTAAATTTGAAGATTTACATTTGATGTGATCGTCGGAAGAATCTAGAAAACGCGAACAAAACCGTTACCTAGGTAGGGTGGCGGTTCTGTCACTGAATAAAAAAATTCAAGAAAAAGGGTAGAAAAGGGGAAAAGAAGGCACGTGGAGGCTGAGCAGGGAATGCAAGGTACAAGCGTTTACATGGTGAGCCTTTTTGGATTCCGAACACCTTACAAGGAGACCTGTATCATCATTGGGGCATGTCTAACATCGTTACAACAGTGCAGTACCCTAAAATTTTGGGTACGTAGAGTTACACGTACCCATCGTGATTTTCCACTCACACTTGGAACGTCCTCACTTGACTATATTTTTGGTAGGATAGATGCTAATCATTCTTTGTTTACATTTCCTACATATTTTGGCAATATCACTATTCCTAATGACTCTTCACCCACTTATGCTCCGAATATATCTTGTTGGCATGCTCATGTTTTTCCACCTATAGCCTTTACTGATAAGGAATATGCAATGAATTTGTAGACACTACACTATAATGATTCTTTATATGACCCTCCTCACTATATAGCTTATTATGTTTCCGATGCTACTCTAGTAGGTTTCAACCACAATAATGGTGATCTCCTTCATAGTGGAACATAATCACCTTCTTTATCGTACACTTGGGGGGCATAACATCTAACACATCCCCCCTCCTCATATTCACATAGGCTTATCTCTAATCTTTGCATTATCATACATTCATATCCTCACATAGGCCTATTCATCACACATTTTAGTATCGTTATTACCTGATGACATTATCTTGTGCTTCGGTTCACACTTGACTATTGAGGGCTTACTACACATGAACCCCACACACTACAAAGTAGATTGATTCACACATTTTTCATCATATGTCTTGCACTTTACATCACACACTCTACATTTACTTTATATCTTTTTGAAATTTGCATCTACACATCATACATCATATTAATTATCATTATACATGTATCACAATCTTAGGGTCTACATTATATGATTCTTATCTTACATACAATGCACCTTAAAATTTTAGTGTACATACACATCTTGCATTGTGCATTCCTAAATCATGCATTGTCTACACACCATACTAGTCTTCATTATATGCTTCATACTCCTATTGTCTACAAGTATAACATTCCATACTCCTCATCTCACATATTACAAATGTGCATCCTCACATTTTATTCTATCTACACACCTTGTATTTCATCTTATATATCATACACTACATATTTATACACATCATATGGTCATCTATTATCAACATGCATAGTACATTGTATTTTACGCACTACACTCACTACCCTATGAAACACTTTAGTTCCTCATTCCATACTCAACTTCTGATGGTTTAAAAATAAAATGAACCTTATCATACTTATACATTCATCATATGACCTTCTATAATGTGACATTACTAGGTTAGTTACATACATTAGAGTCTAAATGGTCACCTATCCCTTCATCTTGTAAGGGTATATGCTTGAGGATACATCACCACTCAATATATTCATCTCCTAGTGATATATTCTTTACGCTACATCATCACTCTTTCGATCATCTTGTTGTGATATATACTTTGGTTATAAGGGTCATGTACACATCATCTCTAGGTTGCATATCATCAATACACATACACACTTATCATAACACATTAGACACAACACACATTTAAATAATTTCCTAATGACCCACTATTGCTTACATTTCATTATTTACTATTGAGGGGGAAAAATAAAATGAACCACACTGCATACACTTCCATTCACTTGGGGGGAATGCTACTCCTACCATCTATCTTGCATTCCATTCCATCCATCCACAACATTCTACATATCTTGGTTTCTTTTATAATTGTTTACATTTGCTTATATATGGCCATCTTATTACACATACTAGTTAGATATCTTGTATGTCATTTATCTATACCTTCACACATCCGCGTTCATGCATTTCATTAGTTGTGATCACAGATACATGTATTTTGCACATAGTACAAATTCTCATCTACATTGGTCACTGAGCGCATCCACATTCATCTTTCATAGGTGCTATTGTTTCATTTTATACTTAGCACTCTATATTACATGGTTATACACACTTTTGACATTTTGGTTATCTTTCTAACATGCTAACGGGTGCTTCATGTGAAACATTTGTTTGGAGGATTACTTTCTTCCATGGTTATCTGTTGTTTCTACTTGTTTGTCTACTCTTTGCTATGGTATGCGGTCCTTTCCCTTTGCTTTATGTGCAAACTTGTTTGTTGTATGTGGACATAATGGCCTTGCATGTATAGCAACATCATGAGTGATGTCCCATGTTTACAGCCTCCTTTGTGTGGCTTACTTTGTCTTATTACATGTTTACATTACTGTATTGCTTGGTAGCTTATACACTATTTGTGTAGATTATATATTATCTTATACATGCATTCTTTTTTGTACTAACACTTGTCTTTGGCTAGCCTCATATATTTACGTGCCTTGGTCTCTACCAAGCGTATTCCTTCCCCCCTCTAGGGGAGAGTTATATAGATCATGTGGTTGGTCCTCTTTTGGGGCTGCATTCTCCTATCAATGACATTGCATGAACCCCCAAAGAGGGGGCATCATTTTGGGTTTTACATACTACACAACTCTTCTACAACAATTCAATTCAGTTCAGTTTCCATCCTTAACATTATGGGTTATACAACGAGTGGATTTAGAACACTATACAAACCATGTACACAGAGGATTTTACAAGACATGGTTTGTCCTTAGCATTCTAGGGAGTAATTATAGGTTATATGACACAATGGATTTCCTCTATACACTACTTTAGCTAGTGACCTTGGATCACCCAAAAAACCAGGAAGTAAAGATATATCTTCATATAACTTTAGGGAATTAGTTACAGGTTGGAGAATAATACAACTTTCTCCCTACACTTATTTTTCTAGGGTGGCATGAGATCTCCCAAAAAACTCGCAGTACAAGATATCCTTCTACACTTTTTCTATTGACATGGATTAGGTGCACATGTTCCATTTTTCATTTACATATTTTACATTTACATACTCTTACACAGATATACATGCATCTTTTACATGTGTTCTCTATATATAAATGCGTATTTTACTACTTGATCGTTTTATCCTTGTAGGTCCATCACTATGAGAAAAAAATAGTCAACAAAAACAACTACAACAATGGGGGTAGCAAAAACATTTTACGACAACACACATGATACTAACCATGTAGGTACTGTTGTCACCAAATCACTGCACCCTCCAAATGGCCATAATGTGAATAGGATGTTTGGTGTGATTAGGACACATGGGATCACCTCTCAAGGTGTGGGACTTGGGCTTGAGGTGAACCTTAGGAGAAGGTTGGATTCCTCTTCCTAAACTAAGTGTTTGACTACTCCTAGTGCAATTAAATGGTTATCTAGACCTATGCTAACATTGTCATGGGTTTTAGGGAAAGAGATTTACAGAAATGAAACTATACTAGGGATGATGATGAACCAAATAAAGATTGTTTCCAGACTCAGGAAGGGTTCATTCGAATAGGGTGTGTGCACCATAATTCAACTTCACCTACTGCAACTTAGAGAGGGTAAAGAATACCACATACTAGAAAGTACATGTTCCCTTTGTTAAATGTGACTAGAAAAGCAAGTTATCAGTCTCCCAATGAAGAAGGATGAACTTTAGAAGGGTGAACAAGCACCACAACTCAACTACATGCAATACTCCACCACTTGATAAGCACAAAACTCTAAGAACCTACAACAGAAATGTGAACTTGCACAGTGTACTTGCAAGCATTAGAAAATACATAAAGAAATATAGAAGGATGAAAGGACCAAGATTAGTCACAAAACACACACTTTTATTACTTCAATAACATGCATAATGCATCATACATTCAAAAGAGGAAATTTTTTCCATTATAGTCTTGAAAAGGAGGATTGAAAGTTCTCTCAACATATAAGGATAACTTGCAGAAGAGAGAGGACTCTTGAAAATTTTGCACTTGTCTTAGAAGTCTAACTTTTCCAACCTTTCTGACCTATTGGAATGAGATCCTAGTTTACATTTATAGAAGAATTTGTGAGAAAGGAGAAAAAAAGTCATAAATTCCCTTCCTAAATTGAAGGCACATGATTGTTCATTTATTACAGCTGGTTGAACCATTTGAGAAGGTTCCATCATGTTTCATCATGTTCCATCAATTTCCTTGTTGACCTCATCCTCTCAATTAATTAAAGGAATATTTAAATAAAATATTTTAATAATAATAATAAATATTATTAATGAAATATTTAAAATTAAAATATTAATTTAGTTAAAAAATAATGGTGGGACCCCCCATTGACTTCTTGCATTGAAGAGGGAGGGGTACATGTGAATGGGTAAAAAAGAATCAAATCAATGGTTAGATCGCCGAGAAAACTCACCGATTTGGTGTCAAGCTCCTCCAGCCTTCACTGCAACTGGGCTTCTTTGCATCAAGCACTTCTTGAATGGCTCGATATTGCAACATGACTCCTCAACTGCTTCCAATGCTCACTGCCAAATTTCCAAAATGAGCTCTCCACTAAGCTCTTTCTATTCTTACCAAGCTTCAAAATTGACTCGAGCCCTTTGCATACATCGACGAGCTCCTTGTTATCATAGAATTTTTGACTCAAATTGATCCATAAGAAACTCTTCTAGTGCCGAGCTATATCCATCATGGCTTGTACGACTCGTACTTATCACCTAATCGACCGACTTGGTCCATTTAATTTGGTTCACCTTAGCTCGTGTCTGAATCATCGAACATGAACTCAAATGTCTTGAACTCCACATTGAATCTCCTAAATCACCTTTATTAATAGACCAAGCTACTAGTTTTGAGCCCTAACTTTCCATTCTATCGACAACCGAGATAATTTCCTCTTGTTTTCTCAAATTGTCTGAGCTACTTTACGCATTCCACCAAGATCCCTTCCCTCGCATGAAGCTCACTAATATTCTTGCAAGATGTTATATGTCGAACTTACCTACGAGCCCTAGTCTTTATCTCCCCTATGCATGTGTAGCTCATGACTTGGCTATATGAGCCCCGAGTGCTTTCACCACTAAATAAATATCCACCGAGCCTTATTTATTCTTACTAGATTCCAAGACGTTTCCATACCTCTCGAGATCGCTAGCTCTCAAATCAGACCAACTTGTGCAACCATCGAGTTCTCCTAAATTGACCTTGAACTCAACTCCTCAATTGTAGCTATGTCATTTGACCTTTCACTGGCCAATTGTAAATGTCAGGCCAACTGGATCATCATTCACTTTTACTCAGATCATCCTTTACCTAATGAATATTGAAACATTCCAAAACACCTCATAAACATTCTCGAAGTGAGCTTCATGCTATGATCTCGGATAATACTGAAACTTTCTGGCATTGAGCTAGACCTTCTCCTGCAAGCTATTTCCATTCTGTGGCTCGGTTTCCTAGTCAACTAGTTTCAAGTTCTAGGTGATTCACACTCCTCTTATGTGTCGAGTTGATCTATGTCACCTTTACTCTACATTCTATTGTATGCATGAATACTGACTTGGTCCCTTTTCCTTATGCCGGTCTTGAATGATTCTACCTTACTTGATGAATCCCCCATTGCTCGAGTGTGATTTTTGTGTGATTCCCATTAGTTTGAGCTCCAATTGATATCTATCTAAGCTTTCATTTCTTTTTTCAACATTTCAAGTTCAATGTTTTCTATTGCAACTTCATGGTTCCACACTAACACTGAGCTCCCATGAATGTTCGGCTCCATCCAAGTGAAACGAAATCCTCTCAGACCATTCAAACCTATTATGCCAGAACTGCAAGCTCATAGGTAATACATGGTAATCCATCCCTGGATGATATGTCATCTTGGCCTCACCATGTTTACCTCTATCAAATCATAATAGAACACCTAGACACACACAACACCAGATCAACCTATCTAGCCTGAGGTCAACTTCAGTTTAATGCATTGAGTCACTTATGGCTTAGCCCTTCTTTGTTTCTCTGTATGGCTTGATTTTATGAGCTCCACCTACATTGGGTCCTGCAACTTGACCACAAAGTGACTTAGCTTAATTGTGTGAAATCCAAATTTCATTAGTACTTTCTGGCGAGTCTGTGAACCTCGGTGAACAACTCAACACTTTGTATATATTGATCAAGATAATTACATGGAAGTTTCAAATTAACTTAATGGCTCCTCACGCAACTCCCCATAATGAGATTCCTCTGCCATGAATCTTGGCATGACCATACATTAAATAAGGAGCTGATCTGGTTATGTATCTGCCACTCCTTGCATGACTCACTTCTAATATAGAAAGAACTCATTGCCCACTTGACCTGGTGATAGACTCAGCCTACACCCGGACTCACGACCTACCTTAGTTGGATCTTCCTGTTGTGAATCATTTATCACTCGACTAGGCTTATTATTTGCTCTACATTGAAATCCATCAACTGGATGACTCATCCTTAACTCTCATCAAATTCTCACGAGACAAGTTTCACCGCTTTATCCATTTGCAAGAAAATTTCCCCAATGTGCCCGAGATCCCTCGGACGTTGGAGCCCTAAACACCTTGGCTAAAATGACTCAAATCTTTGCATCTTGACAACTTGGATCTCGGGACCTAAAGACCATTTTTCCATTCATGGCATGGATTTCATATCATGAAAATCCACAAGTTAGAAATGGTTACAGATCTTTGAAGCTACTTTACCACTAAGCAACTTGGCCGTATGGCTTCTTTTCCCTAAAATTCCCATGCTCTGAATCGAGTTGTCTTCGTTCCTTTCTCGATCTGAGATCTATTCCTATCTGAGCTCGCTAACCTATGTAATACACCTAGTCCAATATTATTATAACTCACCCCTCTATCAAGCTACTTCTTGTTTATACATATGCTTCATTTCTAGTTCGGTATGCTATTCCGCTTACCTTATGCTAACCTGGCCAATGCCTCTCTCACCTTTGTGATGATGTTTCCTAAGAATCCCAATTCTACAAGCTTGTCATGGAATACATAATCTCACCGTCGAGTTTCCATAAACTCACCATTTCCACTAGCTCGAACTCAACCTACTTGTCTGTGAGATCGCCGCATACTCTGAGACTCTGACAAGTCTAGTTCCAGCTCCCTCTACAATATTTGTCATACATTTGACATGTAGATCCATTCAATTACTTTTCCTAGTGATCCATGCACGTGAATAACTTACCACCTTGTCTTAGTGCCAACTGTCTTCCTGTGATCAATTTACGAGATTCTCACAGATTTCTGAGTCAAGCTCTTTGTCGAGTTAGTCCTTCTTTATTTGACCAAGCTTTTCCGAATGACACTTTCATTCCATCTACTCGATCCAAGCCACGAGTTGATCTGTTCATCTAGCTTGATTATTTCCCAATCTCTTGAACTCCAAACCCAAACACATGTTTTCCTATCGAGTTTTCCTATGTCGATCCTATTAGCTCGACCCTTTCTTTTCCCAAGGAAAGTTGTACACTTTGATCTCGATGATGCTATCTTACCGACGATGTGAACCCATTCTCCTTGGAGAACATTAGCCCAAATTTTACACCTACATGCCTAATCTCGAGCTCTCAAACATCATCATCTAGAGCCAAGCTATACATCGAGCTCATTGTGACTTCCTAAATACTTCAAATGCCGAGCTCAACACTATGTTATGAGTCATCTCATTCATAATGCTAAGGAATTCTTCTCACCTGATGCAAGTTAACCAGCTCACCTAGATCTCAGCGAGCTATTTTGTTCAATGGTCCATTTAGACCCCCAACTGTTTTAAAATCAAAATTTGATTCTCTTGGTTTCCATTCAGAGCTAGAGAGTCATGGGAACATAGTTGAAACCCTCATGGAATTGATTGATTGATTTCAATCACTTTAAACACATTCAGTAAAGTGGGGTCCCATGGCCAATTTAGTTACCCAAGACAAAATTTGAGTCCTGAAAATCTAGAAAGGAAAAAATGATAGCAGAAAACTATGAACCCTTATGAAACACCGTTAGTATTTTTTAAATGTAAAAAATTACCGTAAACAATCGATAATTCTCAAAAAGGAATTCTTCAGTCTCAGAGTCCAAAAATCCCTCATTATCTGATTTTTCCAAGTGTGTAAAACTGAATAACAAGTATATCACACACATCGACAACCACACATGCATTTCCGCCCTAGGTTTACTTTTTACACTTTTTTTACATCTTTAGTCTCCACATTCTATATTTTTGTCACTCCACGCTTTGTCTAATCCTTCAAAATGTTTTTACATCACTCTACATGGATTATCAAGAAAGGCACACATCTCTATCTAGTTTATGTTAGCAAGCTTCCCACTCACTAACATAAAGTGGGGGAAAATGTGACCACTAAATCATGCACTTTAGAAATTATTTAGTCTAAATCTCATGCTACTATTTATATAGTTTTTGAGTGAAGAAAGTACTAATTAACCCACATCTTTTGGCCATTTTAATTTGATTTTTGTCATCACTTCCGACCTTTAACACATACTTTCCCAATATTTTTTTGTTGTTTGGCATTATTTTACCTTTGGTTGTGGCATCCTTCCAAATACAAGGGTGCCCTAGGCACCCTGGTCCCATTCTGGATGCCCTGAGCCTTTCTACACTTTCCCACCACTTTTTTGGCACTTTCAAACCATTTGAACTTCTCATCTTTTTTTTGGTTAGCCATTTTGGGGCTAATTACGAAACTAGAACAAGAGAACCATATAAATATAAAGTTATGAGACCATAATGAGGGATGAAGCACTAAGAACTACAATCATCACCTAATATTGCATCCATCAAAGGATCCATTTATATTCATCTAGCTCCATCACAGGGCACAAGGATGGTTCATCTGCATCAGATTGCATATGAGGGAAGTTTATTTTATTCCATCCATCATTCTATTATATTTTATACACATAATTATTACTTGCTACTTTCAGAAAGTGTGTCTAACACAAGAGCGCCTAGGGTATGATTGTACACACAAGAACATAGAACAACATTGGGTCTGAGTGTAGTGTAGTGCTCAGTAATTAATTCCACCATTTTGGCAGCTGAGGTCATTCTGACCCCTTCATATGCATATTAATTTTTTATGGTATGATGTTTGTCTTAGGGTTTTGCATGTCTCTTCTTCATCATCGATTACCAGTGACATACGACTGAGTATAGAAAAGTTAGTGCAACAGGAAGCGAATGAAGGAAAATATCAAGCGGCACCTCATAGGAAGGTATAGAGTTTTTCACATACTAGGGCGCCCACAAGTGACCTTGTACCTCTCTAGGCATCACAGTCTACTCATATTTCCTAGATATGCACTTTTCTAGACTTTGACATAGTTTTTTTCTCCTATTTCTCCAGCGATATCTACAACACAGTCTAACAAGCTTGTCGAATCAGTTGAGTTCTTTCTAACTCTCTTTGCATTTTATGGTTTCATATATCTATTTTGTTTGTTGCTTGAATCATTTTCTTTATACATTCATATATTATTTATTGTTCTCATTAATGTTATATTAACTATAAAACTAGCTATCATTCTAAATTTTAGTAAATCATAAGGTGATGCTTCTATGACGAACTAGACACCCCTCATGCTCAAATCACTCTTTTGTTCATATCTCACAAGCCCCTACTCAGATCTCCATGAGATTTGAACTGAAGCTTCCTTACATGAACACCTTTGTAATAAGTGTTTGCATGACCTCATTAATTCCCTCATCCATTTTTTATAGTTATCTAAAAATTTCATCCATGGAAAAATTCCCCTTCAGATCTACAAATTTGCAATGAGCTAAATGAGATAAAAATGAAAGCATGAGATCCTAAAAAAAATGATTTCCAAAGAGCACTTTCTTTCCACATGAAAATGGGTATGATTGGAGTTATGAAGGAATGTTATTTTTCTACATTATTCCCTCTCAAATGAATAAAACACAAACATTCAAGTTCACTTTTTCATTTTTTGAAGATTTGGACGAGAGAAACCCTTAAAATTAGAGCAAAGCATCCTTGTGAGAAGAAGAATTTTTGGAGACCTTTTTTGGCTCGATTCAACACCCTGTGGCCAATGTTTATTTTTAGTAAGTATAAATTGAAGAAACTTACTAAGTGTAGTGGGTTTGAAGGATGAATGTATTCAAGACATCTTTTTCATTCCCTAGAAGGAAAAGTGCTCAAAAGTGAAAATTTGGTGAAATTGCCACAACTACTCACCCAGGAAGAAGTTACTAAAAATAGTAAGTTTATGGAAAAGGATAAAAATGGTCATGGTTGTTCATCCTCCATTCCTCACTAATGTAAAACTTTGTGGAGAAAAAAATCATGCTTTCAAAAGGGCAAAAAGTGGCATTGTGTCTTAAACAAAAGAGAATCCCTCTCGGTCCTCCATTTTTGTTGCAACAGTATGTTTTTATCTCAGTGTACTTATCACTTATTCCAATGGGTCGATCATAAGTTTCAAGAATGTTACATCCATTTTCTTGACTTCATTCATCACATGGTTGATGTATTATTCACCACATCTCATTGGTTTCTTTATTTCACCAAGGTTTAGTATCATGATGTTGAAATATGCAAGCAATTGTCTAAATTTTCATCAAGAATTTGATATTTTGGAGGCATTTTAGTGTTTCAAAGTTTGAAGGCTTGTTAAAGTGAGGTAAATATTCCCTCATCATATTCATTGATATTCACCTCCCCTTTCAGTGGCCAATCAGTCAAGGCATGAGCTCACAATGTGCAATGTTGTAAAGTTAGGGCAGAGCTCTCCACCTTTGCATCATAGTGTTGTGGAGGGTCATCATGGGTATGGTTTTGGTATTCATCACCATTGGATATAATCCTCATCTTCCTCAAGGGTGGAATAATCTCCATTCATGCTCAGGAGCATCCTTCCTCTCCTCTCTCATTCTTTCTGCTCTTCTTTCCTCATAATTTATCATTGTACTTGATCATGATGTTTTTTCCTATTCATTTAAGTGACAATGAAAAATTTATAAGATGTAAATGTACTCCATAAAATTATAAGAGGGGTACTTAATTTTTCCCTTCATAGGATAATGAAAAGTCACAAGTTAAATAGGAACATGAAGAGTCATGTGGGGGTAGAGGAAGAGTTCCATTGGAAAGATATAAATTAAGAGTAACTGTACGCCGAAAAAGCGACAAGCGAGCGTGAGAATCTACAAGTAACTCTTCCGCGTACCCAACCTCTCGAGGTCGTGCCGAGACAGCCGGTGGGGGTAGAATATGCGTGGGATGCAGACAAACTAGTTAGGAAGTCTAATGTCTTCGACATGCACTAGTGGAATTTGTGAATCTAAGGCAAAGAAGGCCCTTCTAACTTGGACTGGTGTGATAGATCGATCGGCAAGGATGACTGCTCGAAGGCTCCAATCAATATCGAGCTCTGGCGTGATTCGATCTATGGGTTGTGGAATACGTGGAAAATGACCTGGGATAGTTTTGTGTATGTCTCCTGATAAGGTCATATAGTGGATGGTGAATATAATTGACTCTACGGACGATTCTCTGGCCTAGTCCAGAATTCTCTAGCTTTGTTAGCCGCTATATCTAATAATGAAAATTGTTCAATGATGATGGGTGGAAGTGGAGTGGATCTAAATACCAAGGTGCGTAGGGTAGTGTCTATATCTGATTGACTTATGGACTCGTTGGGCTGTGGGATCTGTGGATCATAACCATAGACTCTTGGTTGTTGCGGTCCTGTTATGGTCATATGCGAAATCAAGTTCTAATCCCTAGTATCCAGTAATTGTATGCTTTCTCAGCTTCTATGTTTAGGACCAATAACTGTGTGATTTTCTCAGAATATCTCACAGGCGTTCGCGTAACTTGGATCCTCAAAATGGTTTCTATGTCTGTGAGAGTGTCTCCTTCACCCAGCTGTGGGACCAAGGGATCACAACCAAAGGTTTGTTCTCTTTCGAACCCTTCTACAGTCATGTGAGTGCTTTACCTAGGTCAATCTGTAGTTTGGTTGGTTTGACCAAAACGTGTGTGCTTGGTCGTCTTCTATGTTTAACCCTCTTAATTGAGAACTGATCAGTTGTGAATCTGTGGTTGTTCAGGATACTTGTATTTTGAGATTTTGGTCTATGTCAACTATTGCTGTGACGATGTTTGGTTGAGGCACGATTGGCTCAAATATATATTCCCTGGGCTCCTAAGGTCCCGTGATTGTCATACGAAACGAAATGTAAATCTAACTTTAAATATATATTTTCGGACCGTGACCGCCGCCCTGGCCAGGGCAGCAGTTACATGACCGCCGCCCTGTTCAGGGCGGCGGTTACATGACCGCCGCCCTTAAGGCGGCGGTTACAAAACCGCCTCCCTGCTCAGGGTGGCGGTTTTGACTAGAATGTAAAAGAACTTAATTTTTGAGATTACACTTGTATTTTCTTGCACTTCTATACATTTTTATGACCTTCTTGGTATTGTTCAGATACTAACTTGCTCTGTTTTGTGTGTTTTTGGGTGTATGCAGGTGAGGGAGGAATACATCAGATGGAGCCGAGAGAGAGAGAGTGTGACTGGCTGTCAGGGGTACTGGATGCCCTCTCACCAGATGAGGAGGACACACTACAGAGGGCTGGTATACTGTGCATATCGCGCGTTCCACATGTTACACCATCTAGTCACATCCTTTGTGACTTATTTTCATATTGGGACGCAGATCAGAACACTTTCTAACTGCCAGGGGTCCGTGGTGAGTGGACTATCATGTTGGAGGATGTCTACCGTATTTTGGGGGTCCCGATCATTGGGAGGAGACTCACTTTAGAGATGGCAGGCTCACGGGCCCAGATTGCACAGTGGGCAGGTTACATGGGAGATGTAGCTATCTCCACGGGGTCAAAGAAGGGAGTGAAAGTTCTATCCATCCCTTCTTTGCCTATCCCCATATTTCGACAGGCCATCATGGGGATCCTTTCCTCGAGATTGATCGGGGACAAGGGAGGAGACACTTTGTTATACAGTTGGGCCCCCATCATTGCACAGATAGAGGGGCATGGCCGGATATATGCCTGGGGTGCAGACATTCTGGGGACCACCTACCATGATGTATATAGGGTGGTCCGTTTACAGGGACAGTCATTGAGCCACCCAACTCTAGTCATGAGTTGGGTGTATGAGCATTTTATTCCCTATGGTAGAGGCGTAGAGGTGGCAGATCCTGGGGCTGTGAGGGTAGCCAGATGGTCAGATATGTCGGTGCTTAGAGCACCTCACCAACTAGTTGCCTACCTTACCACAGCAGATATGGAGGTGACACCGTACCGGCTTATGGCTGGCATATGGGGCGAGGAGACCCTTACATTGATCTCTTGCTCCACCACAGGGCAACTCATCAACCGCGTGGGATGGGTGGAGGTACATCCTTTTAGCAGAGTTCCTCAGTAGTTCGGCCTACTGTATTTGGGCATGCTTCCCCCAGTGGCGCCAGTTTACAGATCAGTCCACGAGGCTAGAGGGGGGCCTAGAGGCCGAGGTTGGACAATGGTCACGCCTGGCACTCCCATTGCAGCTAGGAGGATAGTTCGGGCCAGAGGGAGAGCCGGTGCGCCTCGGGCACCTTTGCTTCAGATTGCTGCGGGTCCTGCTCATAGCAGTGATGACCCTATAGACATTGACTCTGATTTTGAGGAGCTTACAGAGGGAGGGTCGGAGCAGCAGACTGACGATAGCGATCCTGAGTGGCATGAAACTTAGGATATTATGCAGGCGGAGAGGGCCAAGGAGAGCGCAGAGAGGGACACTCTAGTTTCAGAGGAGCCACTCTCTCAGGGCCATGGTGGAGAGGATGAGTCAGTTGTGGGGTGACATGTTGCCCCTGCTACAAGAGCAGCCCCTCAATCGGCAGCGGCATCCGCGGCAGGTGCTGGCCCTAGTGACCCATCTTGGAGGCCCGGTGACCCGAGTAAGTTATCATTTCTTCCTTTCAATGTTTGTTTAATTTAGGATTTGTTATCTCTCCTTGTGTTTGTATCTTGTATATTTTAGCCTCTTGCTTGGTTTCTAATTCGTTTTCCTCCTTTTTTTGTAGAGACTATCGATGAGTGGCGGGATCTGATCCACAGGGTATGCACTGATTCCCTGATGATCCCCATGAATAAGACCCGTGCGGAGCTATCCGTAGATGCTGGGGAGCCCTCAATAGCTGACAGGCATACCGACGTCTTCGCTCTCGTTTGGCACGTGGCCAGGATGGTGTCGACTCTTCGTACAGAGTTGGCGGGCTATAGGATGGCTGAGCGTCTTATGAGGATCCATTCTCGTGGTGAGACCGCGGCTGCTCCTCGGGACCCTGAGCCCTCTGTTCATTCAGAGCGTCGGCGTAGCTGGAGTCCTATTTGAGGGCGCGCACCTTCGGAGGGTCGCGTAGGGGTTGAGAGACCACTTGGCTCCTATGTATTTTGTACTATAGATTCTTTTGTATATCACGGGCTCTTTGAGTGTTTTGACCATGCCTAGTGCATGATGGCATTGTATATAAACATTGATTATTTATATATATGCATTCATTTTTGGATCAAAAGCTTGTCACTCATGTTTTCCGTTTTTGTTTCCAGCTTCCTCGTGTATACTACGATGTATGGTTTATATGCCTTCTAGAATGTATGCAATGGAAAACAAATGATGCAAATGTTTGCTTTCTTTTTGTGTTTCATGATGCTGATACATGATATTGTAGATATATTGTGATCTTGAATCTTAGCTTCTGTGAGCAATTTGGATACCTCATGTTTGTTTTGGCAAAGTTATGAAAATAACCAGTATGATGAACAGATTAACTTGCCCCACTCCTAACTCCACGCAACTAGTAAGATGTGAGGGCTTATCACCAAGAGCCAAGAAGGGCGCAAGTTATGAAATATGGTGAAATGATAGTGATGAAAGACAGACGAAGCTTTGGTAGAACCAAATTGAAAACTACAAGCTTACTCTACCTGAATGACTTCATAGTTTTGGATGCAAATTACTTTGCGGTTTATCTAGACTTAGACCGGTAGATGGCCACATAGTAGACAAAATCTGGGTTTTTAGGAATTTAACTCTCTTGGGATTTTGAACATCTGATTCATTCATTTTTGACTCAAAGTTTGAATTGTTTGTTTATGACCTTTTAACGTTTGATTTGTCAAGAGGACCCCCTACACTTTTCCCCATGCTACTAGTAAGAAGCGTGGGTTTATCACTGTGGGAAAGGCATAGGCGAGTAAGGGCATTTCCATCCTTTCCCAACCCTACGTCACTAGTAAGAGACACAAGCTCATCACCGAAGGTTGGTGGGGCAAGGAAATGTGTAAAAATAAAATTTTCTGTTTAATCACTTTTTGACTTGCTTATTTGAGTAAAATGTCAGTATATGCTTATTTCCAAAGAGATATATATATGGGATAGATGTGACACCATGAAGCTTCTAGAACAGACCATAGGCAAGACACCTATCCTAAGAAGAAATCAAAGTGAGAACAAACTTGCAGATCTTGGTATGGTTACCGTTAGGACTTTGTCATGTCTAATTTTATTTGATAAAAGATTCTGAGATGATTCGATGATACATGAAGATGGAGAGGTATGATTTAAAGAACTTTATGCCAAAAACATCACGAGTTTGTAATGAATTGCTTTGAGAATAGATTCCTTGATCACAATTTATGTAAGAAACAAGTGGACAAAATGATCTAAATCTATATGAAGATGCAATGTAAATAATTATACAAGTAGTGCTGGTTGCTTATGCGTAGAATCGCTTGAGGTGCAGGGAATTGACTGTTTCACCAAATTCCTCACCTTCTAGCGTACATAAGAGGTAAGCACCATTTCTGTAGTCCTTCATGACTCGGTATGGGCCCAACCATTTGGGCTGGAATTTCCTTCCTTCACCTGTCTTCTTGTCAATCCGGCTGTCTAGTCTTAGAACTAGATCACCTTTGCATATATCGCATTCATAGACCTTCTTGTTATACTGCCGACACATTCGGTCAGCATAAGCTCTGTGCCGTTGTTCAGCATCTAACCTAGTTTCATCTAGGCTTTCTAGTTGGGAAAGACGTGCTTCTCTGTAAGCGTCTTCGTCCAGAATCCCTTGTAGTGAAATGCGGAGACTGGGTATTTCGACCTCAAGTGAGAGAACTGCTTCTGCCCCAAATACTAGCAAGAAAGGAGTTGCTCCTGTTGGTGTTCTTATTGAGGTTCGGTGGGCCCACAAGGCTGGATATAAATTCAAATGCCAATCTCATTTTTTTTCTTTCACCATTTTAAGGAGAATGGCTTTCAGTGTTTTGTTTGTTGCTTCAGCCTATCCATTGGCTTGGGGATAATACAAGGAAGCTGTATGATGGCTTATCTTAAATTTACTGCATAGTTCGCGAACTTCTTCATTTTTAAAAGAAGTTCCATTATCAGAGATAATGATTTGTGGGATACCGTACCTGCAAATGATTTGGTTCAAAATGAACTTGGCAATCATAGAACCAGGTGCAGTAGTAAGAGGCATGGCCTCCACCCATTTGGTAAAATATTCAGTGGCCGTGATTATAAAATTATGGCCGTCTGTGGATGAGGGAGAGAATTTCCCTATTAAGTCTAGACCCCATGTAGAAAAGGGCCATGGAGTTGCGATTGGTTGTAGAGCTTATGCTGGCATGTGGATCTCGTGGGAGAATTCTTGGCACTTATGACACCTACGTGAAAACTCTATCACGTCATGTTCTAGAGTGGGCTAGAAATAGCCCATTCGATGTATTTTTCGAGTGGTGGCATGGCCACCGAAGTGGCCTCCACATATACCGCTATGGGATTCATGGAGAATCCTCTTGGAGTCTTCTGTGTCGAAACACCTTAGGAGCATTCCATTGAATGCTTTTCGATAGAGCACCTGCTCTATAATGACATATTTAGCTACGATTATGTGTAACCACCTTCTTTGTTGTGGTGTAACTGCCTCTGGGTACGTATGGTATATGATATAATTAATAATATCAGTGTACCAAGGACACTCAGAGATAGTGGGTCAAGTTTCGATGTAGTATACGCATTCATCTGGAAAGTCTAAATCTACTAAATCACCTCCGTCTAATGGGTTGTCAGCTAACCAATCCGCGATGATTTGTCCTTTAACCGACTTCTGATTTACAAATTTTAATTCGAACTCTCCCATTAAGGTTATAAAATGTCTAGCCTTTTTAGACAAGGACCCTTGTGTGAGAAAAGTCCGTAAATGGTCCGTTTTTACCATGACCTTCGTTTCTTGATTCAACATATAATGTCTTAGGTGTTTAGTAGCAAAGACTATGGTAAGGCATTCTCGTTCTACCTGTGTATAGCGTGTTTCATAGTCGAGTAGCGTTCGGCTAATGAAATAAATCACACGTTCTCTCTTGTTATCATCTTCTTGGGCCAACATACAGGCCAGCGAGACATTAGTAGCTCGTGAATATAGAATTAACGGGCGATCTAGCTTAGGTGGTGATAAAAGGAAATGCTTAACTGCATCAAAAGCTTCATTACAATCTTCGGTCCAATCAAGGCTATAGTCTTTCTTGAGTAAATTGTTGATTGGATGAATGACGAAGCTTAAGTCTGGGATAAATCTCTGGATTACACCCAGCTTTCTGAGAAATGATCTGATTCTAGATTCACTCCAAGGTGGGACCATTTCGAGGACAGCCCGAATTTTGGTTGGATCAACATCAATTCCTCATGACGATATGATGTAACCTAGGAGCTTTCCTCCTGTTATACCAAAGACGCATTTCTCTGGATTTAGTGTGACTCCGTATCATATTAGATGTGAAAGAATGACGCGGAGTACTTCGGGATGGTCACAATGCTTCTTGGCTTTAGCCAATAAGTCATCTACGTAAGATTCCATGATTTTATGAATTAGATCGTGAAATATGTATGTCATGGCCCGCTGGTACGTAGCACCGGTGTTCTTGAGACCGAATGGCATAACAGCGTAGCAATGGGTTCCCTAAGGAGTTATAAACATGGTTTTAGCTTGATCTTGCTCAGATATTATGATTTGATTATATCCCGAGAATCCATCCATGAGAGACAAGAGTTCAAGACCAGCTGTTGCATCAACAATAACATCTATGGATGGTAATGAGAAGTCTTCCTTAGGACATGCTTCAATGTTGATATCTCGAAAATCTATACAGATGCGTATCTTTCCATTCTTCTTGAGAACAGGAACGATGTTCGATACCCATTGGGAGTAGTCGACTGGCTTGATGAATCCTACCTGAAGGAGTTTTATTACTTCCTCTTTTACCATGAGAGCTACTTTGGGCTTCATGGGTCTTGATTTTTGTTTAATTGGCTTTGCATTTGATCTAGTGATGAGGTTGTGCACCGTAATGTGGGGTGCGACTCCTGTCATCTCCTTATAATTAAATGCAAACGCCTTCTGATGTTCTTTGAGAATTTGAGTATGTATTTCCACTTCTTCTGGGGTTAACGAAGAACCTAGTTTCAATATTCTTGGTTCATCTTCTGTCCCGATGTTGACATCGATTGTTTCTTCGATCAAAGAGGCATTACCCTCTTCTAACTCAGGTGGTGCTAGAGGTAAATCTAAATCATCCCCATTTTCTACTGCGTATATACTAGGTTCCATTTGTGAGGGAAGATCCATTATGGGATTTTCGAAGTAGGAAGACGAATGTGGAATCAAGGATAAATCTAGCATGTGATAGGAGAGATGTAGTGCTGCATAGGCATTTAAGTAATCCAAAGTAGCAGCATCACTATCAACATGGTCTAGGACGGTAGATTCACTTCCGCTTAAAAGAGGATTCGTCATTATTTTTATCAATGGTTCATCACGAATGGACACCGTGAACTGGGTATCTTCTAACTCATTGCTTGGAGTAAAACGTGATGCTGAGGTTGCTATTGAATCGGCGAGAAGATTTTTCTCTCGCGGGATTGCTTCAATGGATATGAAGTTGAACGCCTTACTTAAATCTAATACAACATTTTTGTAGAGTTGCAAATGTTTGGCTTTAGTTTCATATACTTCAGAAACTTGATTTGTCACTAATTGCGAGTCTCCCAGGACTCTGATGTTATCAATACCAATTCTTTTAGCTAAGGTAAGGCCAAGGAGGAGGGCTTCGTACTCAACGTCGTTGTTTTTACATTCAAAGTTTAATTTAAAAGTGAATGGGAGGACTTTCTCCTCAGGAAAAGTAAGAATTATACCTGCCCCCGCTCCATAATGGCATTTAGCTCCATCAAAATGGAGAATCCAATACTTAGCCAGGAGTATAGATGTTGGGGCATCTGCTGCATTTGCACACTCTACTTCTACCATACAGAGGTCCTCTGCTGGAAAGGAACCAACACCTAGGGAAAATCCTATGCCTACTGAATCAAATGGTAAGAACATTGGTGAATTTTGTTCTATCAACTCAACAATTTTTGCAGTAGTCCCCAATGATACTGTTTCTTTAGTTTTATCTTTAGGGGTTGGAATTGTTTTAGCTATGCTGGTAGTTTCAAGATCTGTCGTAGGTACCAACTTTTCCTCTGGTTTTGGGTTAGTGGGTTTATTAAGTTGGTTTGTTGGCAGTTCAAATTCTGAGTGCACCCCTGGTCTTTTGTTTAAATCAGCTAGGTGCAAATCGAAAGGTTTTGGGTCACCTTTGGATACAAATACCTTTCCTAGATGCAAGAATCTTACTTCTTGAAATAATGTAGAAGGGATTGCCTTCATTCGGTGTATCCATGGTCAGCCGAGTATCATATTATAATTAGTTTCTCGATCTATAATATAAAACTCAGTCAGGACTATTTTGGGCCCTAAATTGACCGGGAGTATTATAGTTCCTATCGAAGTGGTTTTAAGGCTATCATAGCCTCTCAATGTATTTCGAGTAGTGGAACAGTTTGTTTCCCCATATCCAAGTTTTTGGAGGAAAGAGAAAGGGACTATGTTAACTGCGGCCCCATCGTCAACCATTACCTGTTTTACATAGTTATTATAAACCCATACTTGTAAGTGTAAGGCTGGATCACCTCGGCGTGTGATCTCAGCATCTGTGGGCATTTTACTTATTTCGAATATGAATTTGACATCCTTGTCCGGCTGCCCCGGAGGGTGGATATCAAAATGTACGTGATTTACTTGTGTTTCAGGAGGTGGAGTGATGTTAATTAGATGGCCTAGACCTAATGCTTCTAAAAGAGCTGCTCTGTGAGGGGGAGAGTTCTTTAGTAAGTCCAAAAATGAAATGTGTGAGAAGGTCTTTGTTAGGTCGCTAATTAAATCATAGGCACCTACGGGTTTTTCTACTATTTGCTGACTCTTATTTGTTTCTGGCAGAGGACTTGGGCTCGGTTGAGAGAAATACTCTCGTGTTCTTGTTATAGATTCAATAGGTAGTTCAACGTCTAATTCTACCAAAATGACTATCTTGGGTCTCGGTTGAGCTCCTAACTGTGGTGCAACTGATGGATTTAATGAAGTCGAGGCTTCATGATCATTGTTTCCCATCATTGCACCTTTGTTTGTTCCAGTTGGATTCAGCCTATTGCTATCATGATTTGGGAGCGGATCGTTAAAGATCTTGAGGGGAGCATTCTGAGGAGAAATTGCCCCTGCGAGCGTATTTGGTGATGATGAGACGGGATCTGCCAAAAACAAATCTACGAAGAACTGTCTTTGTTCTTCTGGCAAGTGTTGCATAAATTTATTGTAGTCATGACATGTTCTAGTATCATGACCCCAAATTTTATGGAAACCACAATAAGAATTGGGATTATAATTCCTATTTTGTTGGTTAGGTGTGTATTGTGGCCTAAAATTCTGATCAAACTATTGCCTATTAGGATTAAAGTTTTGGAATTGTTGTTTCTGGTTTTAACTTTGGTTTTGTTAACCAAATAAGTTTTGGCTTGGCCCTTGTATGGTATTTCACCGTTGTTGTTATTGTTGTGGATGATTAAAATCCACTGTATTGATTGTCGGGGTAAAGTTGTTGTTTCGTTGGTTGTTTGTTTGTGAAGGAGTATTAACAACATTTACCCTTTTGGGCTGGTCGGGTACTCCATCCGTTGTTACCCCACGATTTTTGTTAAGGATTTTGGGTCCTTGATTGATATTTGTGATAGTTGTAGTGTTTTGAGTGGAGGTGATTAACCTCCCGTTTGTTCCATATGTCTTACGACCACTATCTATCGCTGCTTGGTCTATTCAAAGAGCACTGTCAAGTACTTCATCGTAAGTTCTTAGCGGAAACTTCTGGACTTCTTCCTTCACCTCCTTGCTGAGAGAATGAAGGAATAAATCACATAGTTCCATCTGATCCATGTTTGGAGCACTTGCCGAGGAATAAAGGACTGTACGCCACCTTTGGATGAAATGGGTGACAAAATCGTTGTGTTCTTGTTTGATGTGTAAGAATTCCCTGATTCCTGTTCTCAACAGTTTGTTCATGTTGAAGGCTTTAATGAACTTTGACATGAGTTGTTTAAATGAATGGATGGAGGCTTCAGGTATCCTATAATACCAGTCGAGAGAAATGCCTTCCAAGGTTTTGGGAAATATTTTAGCAACAAACCCATCCCAAGGGAGTAATTCTCGTATGGATGTAGCGTAAGCTTTGATATGTGCGTTTGGATCTCCCTCACCCTTGAACTTGGGTAAATCAGGAAGAGGTCTTGGAAGAATGACGCTTCGTATGGTGAAGTCTAAGGTTTCCTTTAGATATTCTGAATAATTCCCTATCGCATAGCTTCCGACCATTGATGGTGGTTGCTGAGGGAGTGATGGTGGGATAGGTTGTTGATACGGTGCAGCATATGCATTAGCAAGGGCATAAGGAGGTACCTGCATTTGAGCAAACATGCCGGGAGAGGAGGAAATATCTCCTTGTGTTGATTTGGAGTACATATTTAAGTATGATGGGGTATTGTCAAGGAATGGATTGTTTGACACTAGACCGGGAAGAATAGTGTTAGAGATGATGGGCCTTGTTGGCGTTTTTTGTGGATAGTGAGGTGGCATGCCTAATGTGCCTACTCCTGTGAGGAGAGCTACTTGGCCAGAGTGGTATGGAGGATTGGAACTTCCTATTTGAATGAACGGAGAATTTTGACTTGCTTGAGCCAGTTCTAACCCTCTCACTTTTTCTACTAACGTTGAAATGACTTCATTTGGTGAATTCACGGTGCTTTGCCTGAGTAGCGTTTGTTGTATACCCTGGTGTTGTATGGGCATGTGATATCCTGTCATAAACTGATCGCTATCTTGCCAAGTTTCTCTGAGAGTATTTCCTATATGCAGTGGCATAGAGGTATTTTCTTGAAAAGATACCTCGGGTTGTATTTGTAAACCTCCTATAGGTGGGTACATACCCCGAGAATGTTGTTCACTCCTAGGATAATGTATTGAATGTCCATCATCTAAGACCAGGTATGGATCTGATTGTCTACTAATTTGTGGTCTAAGTAGCATTTGAGGAGACGAACCAGATTCTCCGGTAAACGTCATATTGTTTGAGCCTGAAGGCTCTGTTTGTTGCATTCGAGGGGGTTGATCTAACTCCTCAGTTTGAAAAGATGAACTATATCTGATTCTTGGGGTTTGTGTTGACAACTGATTAGTTGAATATTTGTCACCCCATACTTAGAGCGAGGGTGATGATTACCTATTCTGTTGGGCGTAGTAAGCCTCAAGACCAAAGAGGGGTCTGCCATATGCATCGAATCCCGACATATTCGGGGGGTATATGAATACCCGCAGAATAATGGGAAGGAGCGAAGGTGATTTGTGAAAGGAAACGTGATATTATGACTCTGAATGAGAAAGTAGGAAGTTTTACGTCAGCTTCACTAATTTCGTTTGTTTCACGTCAGGTTCACCAATTTTGTACGCCGGAAAAGTGACGGGTGAGCATGAGAATCTACAAGTAACTCTTCCGCGTACCCGACCTCTCGAGGTCGTGCCAAGACAGCCGGTGGGGGTAGAATATGCGTGGGATGCAGAAAAACTAGTTAGGCAGTCTAATGTCTTCGACACGCACTAGTGGAATTTGTGAATCTAAGGCAAAGAAGGCCCTTCTAACTTGGACTGGTGTGATAGATCGATTGGCAAGGATGACTGCTCGAAGGCTTCAATCAATATCAAGCTCTAGCATGATTCAATCTATGGGTTGTGGAATACGTGGAAAATGACCTGGGATAGTTTCGTGTATGTCTCCTGATAAGGTCATATAGTGGATGGTGAATATAATTGACTCTACGGACGATTCTCTGGCCTAGTCCAGAATTCTCTAGCTTCGTTAGCCGCTATATCTAATAATGACAATTGTTCAATGATGATGGGTGGAAGTGGAGTGGATCTAAATACCAAGGTGCGTAGGGTAGTGTCTATATCTGATTGACTTATGGACTCGTTGGGCTGTGGGATCTGTGGATCACAACCATAAACTCTTGGTTGTTGCGGTCCTGTTATGGTCATATGCGAAATCAAGTTCTAATCCCTAGTATCCAGTAATTTTATTGTTTCTCAGCTTCTATGTTTAGGACCAATAACTGTGTGATTTTATCAGAATATCTCATAGGCGTTCGCGCAACTTGGATCCTCAAACTGGTGTCTATGTCTGTGAGAGTGTCTCTTGCACCCGGCTGTGGGACCAAGGGATCACAACCAAAGGTTTGTTCTCTTTCGAACCCTTCTACAGTCATGTGAGTGCTTTACCTAGGTCAATCTGTAGTTTGGTTGGTTCGACCAAAACGTGTGTGCTTGGTCGTCTTCTATGTTTAACCCTCTTAATTGAGAACTGATCAGTTGTAAATCTGTGGTTGTTCAGAATACTTGTATTCTGAGATTTTGGTCTATTTCAACTATTGCTGTGACGAGGTTTGGTTGAGGCACGATTGGCTCAAATATATATTCCCTGGGCTCCTGAGGTCCCGTGATTGTCATACGAAATGAAATGTAAATCTAACTCTAATGAAGCAAATTTTAACTATGTGGATTAAACTTAAAACATAAATAAGTTATGTTCTTCTAAGAAACCTTTCAAGAATACAATGAAAGCAAGATATTTAAATGTATCTAGGAATAGAAACTAAACAATAATTTAAAACAGACAAAATAACCGAGTGTAGTTATCATCCTGTGCAATTTGTAGATTTATTCTAAATAAAATAGCTCATCTAATCTATCTGCAAGATTCTCGATCCTACCTCAAAAGTGAGGAGTGAATCATAGTTTCTCAGAAACTATCAATCCTCATAGCTTCCCTGGCGATATCGAGAATAGAATTCACTGAAATGAGGCAATTATCTACTCTATTTGATATGATTCTAACTAGAACTTTGAAAGCTAGAACCTGGATTCTGCAGAACAGTGGCGAATCCGATGGTATGTGTGATCTTGTCCCCTCAGTATGATCTCCTTGTTCTTTTGTGTTCACGTGGATTCAGAAAAGCGTGTAATGCTAGCACCGATAAGAGTAGATTTTAGGACAAGGACAACTCAGAATGCAGACCGAAAATGTGAGTAGGAGAGGGATAGTGCAAGAGTACAGAGCTTGGCTTATGCGATTCCTAGCGGGATTTTACTGTGAGTCATGCAACCGTGAAGCGACCAGAACCTGTAACTATCTTATTCGAAGAGCAAAACCTACAACTTTAATGGCTTCCGAAGCTATTCTGTTCCAATGGTTTGGATAAAATAACAACACTGTTTGCACAAGTTGGATATGTGGCTTACCAACAGCTGAATAAAGCTAACCAAGCATATAATGGACTGAACTAAGAACTCTAAGCAATAATAAAATTAAATCTACGGCAAAGAGAAATTCATAGGAAAGCTTCAAGGCCGATTGGATGAAATGATAGCACTGCCTGCACAAGATGGGTATGTGTCTTACCAACAGCTGAGCAATCTAACTAAAGATGCAAGTGAATTCAAGCTATGGCTTCTAAACAAGATAACAAGCTAAAATACTAAAATGAGGAGAGCAAAGATCAGTTTTCAAAATCCAGCCAAACTTCAGCCCATTTGCTTGTGCACAAACCATGCATTTATAGGAATTCAATCACCCAAAAATCAAAACCAAATTGAACTCCTAAACAATAAACAAAGGAAAAACACTATTCCAGGGGACCAAAAACATAAATGCATGCTCAAGTCAGCAAAGAAAGCTGGCGAATCATGATATTTCACGCGAGTCACGTCAAAAGAACATTCTGGAAAACACGCACAGGACCGCCGCTCTAAGCAGGGCGGCGGTTACAGGACCGCCGCCCTGCAGGGCGGTGATTTCGTCACTGAAGATCAAGAGGCCAAGGAAAGAGGGAAAAAGGGGAAAAAAAATGGCGCAGGGGCTAAGCGGGGCATGCGGGATGTTAACGCATACTCCGAGGGATTTTCTGGATCCCGAACACCTTGCGAGGAGACCTGTATCATCATTGGGTCACTTATTACGCTGTTCCGCAGTACAGTACCTTACAATTTTGGGTGCATACAGTAACTCCTCATTTCAAAGGATGGTTAATTATTTTTTACTAGATCCTATTGTGTCTCTATGAAAAAGTACCTTAAATTCATCTATTCTCTTGTCTATTATTATTCTATCTCCATCTTGACTTATAGTCTAAGAACATTGTAAATTGTGCGACATGAAACGATAAAAATTTGTGTTTCTTGTCGATTGTTTCTCCTTCTATGTGAATGGTTTCTTCTTATTGATGTAAGTGAAATACCCTAATTTTAATGCAATAAACTTAGATATAATATTTATTGGTTAAAATACCCCTATTATTTCCCTTTCTTATCTCTCCTTAAGAAAATTTCCTCCCTTGTATTCCATACAAGCAGTTGCCACAGATTTAGGGAAGTATTCCTCTGTGATCCCCAATCTACGGGCCACCCCTAAAAATTAGTTTAGTTTATATGTTTTTCCTTTATTTCAGTAAATGGAGCTTTCCCATTCAAGTAGAGGGACCTAGTCCCAAAGAATTGGTGAAATCCCATAATTTTCCCTTGCGAAAAATGATTTTGCCAACAGATTGCAATCAATTACTAACACGAAATAAATATTAACTCAAGAATGAAAGAAGGAACTAAATAAGGGAATAAAACCTATGGAATATGAAAAACAACAATATGATTCAAAAAATGTATCACTCGAGGATAGTTACAAATCAATTTTGTGATCATCTGTAGTGACACTAAATTATGGGGAAGTGGTAATGGTTAGAAGGAAAAACATACCATTCTCCCAATACACTTTCCCTTATCAGTAACAAGATTACTAAATTAAAATTTTAGTGCCACAACACTCAAATCCCTAGTTTGGTGATAGGATTCCTAAATACTTCATATGATTCCAACAAGCTCCTAAGCATCAAGTCTAAAAGAAGGAACAAATTTCTATCCTTTTCTCTTTCAACACTCCAGTTGTATTCTAACCCCTTGGTTTAGTTGTTTCCAAATATGCATTTCCATTTTAAATAGATTTAAAGTTAAAGTTCAATTGAATTTACCTATAGCATCAACTACACTTGTTTTATTTTGTAGGTCCTATCATATCCCAACAAATGCAAAGCACACAAACAACTATGAATAAAATCTCAAGCATGCTCCTAAAAAATTACAATTATAATTAATTACACACACATCATTATCACTCCATGTAGAAAAAGGTCACACCTAGGATCCTTATCCTTCCCTCTCATTAGAATTTTATGGTACAAAAATTTCACTATTCCATTCGGCACGCTACAAATCTCATTCAAAACACTACTGGGAACAATCTTCTTTCGACACCTCGAGGTATACTTTTTTTTTCTACTTTATGTTAGTGAATCCTTAATCACTAGAATAAAATGGGAAAAAATATAATCACTAAATAACACACTTAATATGTACATCTAGCCTATAAATATTTCATTTATATGCATGATTCCAAAGCAAGAGAATTACTCATTAATACCCCTCTAATTTTCTTTGACATTGTTTTTATACTTTTCATCTTTATTGCTTTTTTTTTTTATTGAAAACTTATAATTTCGCATACCATTCGACATTATCCTCATCTTTGATTTCATTATTTGAAATTTTGAGCAATCTATATAGGACCACCCATTAGGGATTAGGATTACCCAGTCTCTACTGTCCCCTCTGGGAACCTTTTTCCTCTTTACTTATTTTTCTGATCTTTCAAATGTTACTTATTTCTAGTCTTCTTTTATCACTCTTGGTCGTCATTTTGCTTGTAAATGAAGAAACTTAATAAAAGGAATAATATATATTTACATGTTTTATTTAACCTCATTTAGAGGCAAGTATTGAAGATGAACATACATCTACAAGGAGCTAATATTTTCTACATACTACATCAAGGACTACATTTGGACTACATACTTCATTAAATAGGTGGAGCTATTCTGAATTCCATACGACAAATTCCATTTGGGAGAAATTAGTTGTATCCTGTTATTTTTTTTGCTAATGAAATTAGGGAAACCTAGCGCAAGGTGAATATCGAGGTGATCCGACTTAAGCATATGAATTATTTATTCATCTAATATGTTCTTGAGTATTGTATAGGTAGTTGGGGTTTCTTTTACAAGTATAAGTGTGAAACAATGAATCTAATGTGATATCAAATGAATTAGGAGTGACACTAGGGGACATAGAAAGAACTAAATCCTGAGTTATTGCATGGAAGAAAACACCTAGAACATACACTAGCGCCTAAGTGTCCCTATCGCATTCTAGGTGGTTATGTCTTGTTAGTTTCCAGATCATAAATCTAGATACAAAGCTTATAAATTTCCAGATTATCTCTTCCAGACCATTCACAAGCCTAGAATAAGTCTAGACCTATAGTTATAGGCTGAGTTATTCTACAATCACTATCTATCACTCTTACATGTATTTCATTAGCTTGATATTACTTGTTTACTATTTTATCTTTCTAATCAGTAGTGTCCTTATATTAGATTTTATTTTATTAAATCAGAGACTAACCATGTTAAGTAACACATTTGTAAATAAACCCCTATGACATGTAAACCATGACAAATATGAAACAATAATATGGAGGATAATTTGGGACTGTTAAAATTCCCTAAATCTCATTAAACCATGACATTACGGTAGAGCATTTTGAGAGATTTCTAATGGTATAAAGAATGTTGAAAATAAATCTCGTATGCTCAAGATACCGCTAGTCAAAGTTTGGTCAAATTTAGACAAGGAAAGGTTAATTGGCTAATCAGGTTGCGACATATGGAAAAAGTGAAGTTTGAACAAAAAGGGTAAAAACTTTAGTTTTGAGATGCCGGTCTTTGACACTTGTGTTTGGACAGGTACACCCCACTATTTTCTAGCTCAGGGCCCTCAGCTAGAGTCGATAAATTTTTTTGACAGAGGGGTGTCTTTTCCATAATAACTTTACACTACTATTGCCACAATTATATATATATATGCCAATAAGTGTGTATACACGGTGCATGTGGGAAATATTACAGGGTAGAGTGATAATGCCATGCATTGTATGGACTGAGCTCAAGGCTAGATCCTAGGGCCAGCTTGGTGAGCTACCACATCAACCTCTATATTACTAGAGACAACTCACCCAAATCTCAGACTTTATCCATAACGAACATGTCGGCCTATCTACATGGAATGTTCAAACCAATAAATGGCAATCATTCCAATCTCCACGCTAAAAATAGTGAGTTGGCCACATACATGGCATACAACATTGCCACAACCACTTCCGTGGCATTTCAATTGACCTTCTATAACCATTTGGTGCCAAACATAGCCACTACCAGCCATGTGGAATGTAAAATGGATGATGTGTGTCCACAACCATAGGGATATGGGGTGGGTGGCCGTAATATAAACCATGCCCTTACCCACTATGCGGAAGATGTGGGATTATTTTCCAACATAGGGGTAGCAAAAAATGGTATGTGGTTGTGTAGGATCAAATCCCCAACCACCCACTTGTTAAAATTAGCCTCTACAACCACGCTATTTTGGCTGACTAGTCTTATATAGATGACCATTTTTATTTGAATAACAATAAGTATGTGATTGTGCTATAGCCATAAAGATGCAATTTTGTAAAAGTGAATTTTAGAGACATTTAGGAGAAGATTGTTCCTTCAGAGTGAACTAGATAGTTTTCCATAATTCTAAGAATATCCCATGGTCATATTATTTTCTTATTCTGGAGACTTCATGACATTTTTTGTACATCAAAACTCACTGGAAGGCTAGGAATAATAGGGATACATTGCTGCAAGTAATTTGAAAAGTGAAATACAAATATTGATCTCTATCATGGTCTTTTGAAGGTCTGAAGGAGCAACATTGCAAGCTATTAGTCTATTTTTTTGAATTGTGAGTTTGATTATACTTACAATTCTGGAAAAATTTAATACATCGATGCGTATAAACCCAGAGACATAGGAAATTTCCAAAATATGTAAACAATATTGGTGTCATCTCTTTAATACGGTATATCTGCATTTGAAATCTGATTTATTTACATTTTTAATATGTTAAATTAAAATTCAAGCAAAGATTAAATATCAGTTTTACGTCATCTAAGAATATCAGTTACAAGTAATATGAATGGTTTGATCGAACAGTTGATTTGGTGAATTTTGGAATCAGTTCTAGATCAATTATATTTCATATTTATATTAGATTCTGATCAATTAATATCCTAAAAATTGATGAAATTTTAAGTTCCTGGTAAACAGTTGGAAAAGTAAAAAAAATTATGGTATCTACGGATCAATTTTTGGTATCTAAGGTTGATTTGACAATTTGATAGCTCTAAAATGTGCAGTTGGATTATTTTTTATCGGAAAGGTACAGGTGCACTATGGGCAAGTTATCAAAATAGGAAAATATTGATGAGCTTGAGGCATATAATTGTTAGATCCAGGAAGAGAAATCTATCTTGATATCAATGTATAACTCCTTGGAAGAGGAGAAAACATGCTTGAAAATAGAATTACAAACCAAGTATGAGTTCTTGGTAAGGATGTAGTGTGGTAATCATAAAAAGGAAATACCTTCAACTTCAGATGTAGAGACCATGACAGATGAGTGCACTATAAAATTTTCACCACATGAATCTTATTCCCATTCAAATTCAGTTAAAGGTAATAATCATTTTGGTTCATTTGAAAAACACAATAAAGGCATTGGATCTCGATTATTGTTGAAAATGGGATTTGATGGAAATAGACTTGGTAAAAATGGCCAAGGAATGGATAACCAAATACAAGTTGAGGATCATCCTTGTTTTGCAGGTTTGGGTTTTCCTAGTGAGGGAATGGATATTGAAGATTTCTCTAAGTACACTAACGGGACGCAATATTTCGAAAGAAAAGTGAATACCCCACTAGTCTTGCTGGAAAATGGTGATTCATCATCATAGGATGGATTTGGTAAGAGAACATAGTAAAGAGGTAATGAAATTCCACCTCCATGTTTTTACCATATTCATAAACACAATAAAGATGTTAAAATGTTTAATCCACTCTTTCATTTTAAGAAGTATGGATTTTATTTTGAGATAATTTGGAATGATTTTCCTTACACTTTTTGTGGATTGCATAACCATTATGTTTCCATTTATTAGAAGACAAGGACACCGTTTAAGAAGTTGATGTCATTCATTAAGAAAAAGGAAAATCAAATAGACCAATCTCATCATGTTCAGGGGTGATAAATGGTAATCATACTTCCTCATCCTAGAAGAAGGATAATAAGAGGAATTTTTGTGCTCATTTTTAGATGAATTGGCATCGGGTGGACATTTGTTGGAAACTTCATCTATTAAGCATCAAAGGACGGGTAAAGTGAAGATGGAATACAAACCTATTGCAAAGGTAAGGGAAGTTCCTAATCCACAACTAGTTGACAAGTCAACTCTGGATCAGGTAATACCTAAAAATGAAAGTCCTTTAAAATGGGTTGGTAAAAAATAATAATTATATATTGAATAGCTCTTCATTGTTGAATAGTATGCAATATTTTTGAGTTCAGATTTGTGAGAAAACCGAGGGACAAGTTTACCATACTGAGTTAACTTTCTTACATTGAATTTTTTTGAAATACTCCATTAATATCTCTTTATTTAGCTTTTGAGATCCTGGTACAATTAATTTGGGTACAAATTAAAACTCATATTTATAAGATTTAGAGATATGAAACTAGTTTGTACAAGTTGGTGGGATTTGACTATGTTCTATTTCATACTTTTTTGTAGAATGACTGTTGTTTTAGGAATGTATCTATTTTTTGCATATGTATGTTAGGTGCATTTTAAGACCCATAATTTGGGCATGTTTGCAGTAGTATATTGTAATTAACACACCTGATATAAAGATTTGGAAAACAATTTGTTTATATGCTAGTTGCAGTGTGCAGAATGTTGGGATAAATATTTCATTTGCAGATTCACATGATTCAGTTTTGACGCTTGTCTATTATTGGCATATGGTAGTATAAAAATTCAAGATCGTGATATTTGTAGTGGTTGAAAATTTCATAGGGACAATGGACACTAGCTATTTTTGGAATGTAGTTGTCTATAAATTGATCTATTTTTGGTGGAATTGTATTTTTAGTGATTGGCCTTATCACAAAGTATCAGTTGAGCACTTTCCTCTTTTGGTGAATAGGTGTTTATTTTTAAACTAATCGATTTTTTTGATGACAGTTATAATTAGTGGGATTTGAGTTCAAATTTGTTGCATAGATTGGCATAATCATAGAGTATCAGGGGACAATTGCCTATTTTGGTGAATAATTGTATAATTCTTACTGATCAATTTTTTTTTATTATCTCATCAACAATTTGTAGTAATTTAACCCATAATGATATTTCTGGATCTTGTATGTGTTTTTACAATGCAGGAAGAATATTAGCTACATTTTTGGGTGAAAAAAAACTTTTTGTGGACAAAAATCCTTCATAGTAAGGACGAGTCATCTGGAGGAAAATTTGGGACTTTGAAAGTTCCCTAAACATCAATAAACCATGAAATTATGGTAGAGAATTTTGAGATATTTCTGAAGCTATAAAGAACATTGAAAATGTAGCTCGTACGATCAAGATACCAATGGTAAATTTTTTTTCAAAATTCAGACAAGGCAAGGTCAACTGGAAACTTAGGCTGCGACACGTGGAAAACTTGAAGTTTGAACAAAAAAGTAAAATTTTTGTTTTGAGACACCAGTCTTTAACACTCATGTTCAGATAGGTGGGCCACACTATTTGATGGTTGGGGGCCTCTTATCCAATTTTTCCCCTCAGGAGAAATTTTACAAACATGGCCTCGCACAAAGAAAATAGAGGGATTGATTTAGTCATAGGAGCTTGCATTTTGGGTCTAAGCTAGGTGAGCTGAAGTGGTAGAGCTTTCAAACTTAGTGGATCAAAAAAATTCTGAATCGGCGGACTCAAAAGGTCTGAAGGATGTCAAAGTTAGAATTCTAAAATTTAGACTTAAGACATTTGAGAGTTTAGAGTTGGCCGTAGGGTCGAGTAATGAACAATGTCAAGCAGGGAGGAAAAAAGAATCCCAAAATTTAGACTTCGGGCTTTCAGAGATATTTGATGATCGGACGATGAACAACCTCAAAATCCTGAAACCCAAACCCCTAAATAACACAAAGGTCTAAAACTTGAATTAAAAATTTTGGAATTCAGGGTTTTGGCAGTTTAGAACATTAAAGCCCCAGTGTGTGCAAATCATAACTTGAAGCCTGAAATGTAAATTCTGAATTTTAGACTTCAGTGTTTTGGCATTTCAGAGGTTTCACCAACTCAAGAAGATGAACATTAATAATGACCTTTGAAGTCAAAATGCCCAAAGATTTGAATCCCAAAAGTTTGAAATTTGAGATTTTGGAGGGTGCAATACATGGTTGGAGTCTGAAAAAGAAGATCAATGAACCACATTTATTGCAGAAAGACACCCTCATCTTTAGATGGCCATAGATTTTGACTAGGATCTCAGATTTGTATAAAATAGGACTTTTTGGAAAGCTCTTAGTGTCCTCTACAAAATAGCAATGGTTTTAGTGAGACTGAGTATTCAAAAAAGGGGAAATATAGTCCACCATTTTAGAGGAATGTTTATGAATTTCTCACCTACCAAAATGATGAAGGTATGGGTTTCCTTTCTTCCCCAGCAAGGAAAGGTACAATGGAGTATGGGCTTGAAAAACTTTCCCATTAATTCTGTAAGGAAAATGATGGATTTTGTAGGAGATTGGAGTGCATTTTAATAATTTCTTCCCTCTCTCTCCTCATTTATTCCTCTATAAAATGTAAGGCGTTTGCATGTACAAAAGGTTGATCATTTTCTCTCCCATGTAACCCCTATTCTGTTGGGGATTCAAGCCTTCCTCTCAAGATATGTAATGGATTCATGCCTCTTTCTGATATAACAATGTATTGTGTATATCCATATAGATCAATAATATTATGTTTGTGTTGATCTCTTTAACCTCTCATGGTTTATTGTCTTCATCTTACCTTCCATCACGCTTTCTTAATTTGTGCATTTCCTTGGTTATTACATGATTCTGGTGTGTTGTGCTCATTTGGGAATTATGTATTGGATGTAATTTAGTTTGTGGTACAAGTCCACCCTTTCTAGGTTCATCTATTCCATTGTTTTATAGGTTGGGTAAGTGATAAACACTCCTTTCTTGATGTATCACCACTTGTAGTGTAGGTTTTTTTCACTCAATCCTTCTTTCCTTGTCCCCTTAGAAGCATTAGATTAGAATTATTCAGTATTTTTTCCTACATTAGGATTATTTAGTGGAAATTATGTTAGGAGCAGGAACTAACCTTCTCTGGAGAGCTATCCCATTTTGTAATGTCCAACACTCAGGATAGTTCAATGTTATGCAATCACACCAAATGCCCCATCTCAAACTCGGACCATTCGGGGGGTGACGTAATTTCAACATAACAGGGCCATTAATCAGGGTTGACACACTTTTTTGATGGAGGGGTGTCTTTGTGGCCATAACTTCACATTACTATTGCCACAATTTTCTATATATATGGCACTAAGTGTATACACATTTTACATGTGGTAAATATTGCAAGGAAGAGTGATAATATCATGCATTATATCTAGACCGATCTCAAGACGAGCTCCCAAGGCTAGCTCGGCAGCCTACCACATCAACCTCCATATTACTCAGGATAAATTACTGACATCTCGAGATTTATCCACAACAAACTTAGTGACATGTTCCAACCAAGTAACATAGATCATAACAACCTCCACGCTAAACTTAATAAGTTGGCCACATATGTGGAATATAACATTGCAAAACCCACTTCCATGGAATTTCAATCAATTGATCATAACCATTTGGTTCCAAACATAACCATTTCCACCCACGTGGCATGAAAAATGGATGAAGTGTGGCCACATCCACATGGATATGGGGTGGGTTGCCCCAATATAAACCATGCCCTTACCCACCCAAAAAAAGATGTAGGATTACTTACAAACATAGGGGTAGGGAAAAATGGTATGTGGTTGGTGTTGTCGCCAAATCACTGCACCCTCCGAATAGCCAGAATGTGAACAAGATGTTTCATGTGATTAGGACACATGGGATCACCTCTCAAGTTTTGGGACATGGGCTCGAGGTGAACCTCCAAAGAACGCCGACTTCCTCTTCCTAAACTAAGTGTTGTACTACTCCTAGTGTAATAAAATTGCTATCTAGTCCTATGCCAACATTTTCATCGGTTTTAGGGAAAGATATTTACATAAATGAAACTATACTAGGGATGTTGATGCACTAAATAAAGGTATTTACAGAATCATGAAGGGTTAATTTGAAGAGGGTGTGTGAACCACAAGTCAACTTCACTTACTACAACTTAGAGAGGGTAAAGAATACCATAGACTAGGAAGTACATGTTCCCTTTGTTAAACGCGACCAGAAAAATAAGTTATCAGTCTCCCAATGAAGAAGGATGAACTTGAGAAGGGTGAACAAGCACCACAACTCAACTACATGCAATACTCCACCACTTGATAAGCACAGAACTCCAAGAACTTGCAACAGAAATGTGAACTTGCACAATGTACCTCTAAGCTTAGAAAAGGTATAAAGAATTATAGAAGGATGGAAGGACCAAGATTATTCACAAAACACACACTTTTATTACTTCAATAACATGCACAATGCATCATACATTCAGAAGAGGAAATGGTTTCCATTAGAGTCTTAAAAATGAGGATTAAAAGTTCTCATAACATATAAAGACAACTTGCAAAAGAGAGAGGACTCTTGAAAATTTTACACTTGCCTAAGATATCTAATTGTATAACCTATCTAACATGTTGGAACCCTTTGGAATGAGCTTCTAACTTACATTTATAGAAGAAATTAGGAGAGAGTAGAGAAGGATTCATAAATTCCCTTCCTAAATTGAAGGTACATGATGTATTTATTATAGTTGGTTAAACAACTTTAGAAGGGTCCATCATGTATCATTAATACCCAGTTGATCTAGTTCTCCTTTATTAATTAAAAGAATATTTAAATAATAACAATAAATATTATTATTAAAATATTTAAATAGAAATATTAAATTAATTAAAATTAAATGGTGGGACCCCCCGTTGACCGGTTTGACTTGAAGAGGGAGGGGTCATCAAGAAAAGGAAAAAAAGAGTCTAACTCGATGGTTGGATCGTTAAGCCAACTCACCAAATTGGGTCTGAGCTCCACGCCATCGCATTGAATGAGCTTCTCAGTTTCCCAAATGAGCTCACCTCAGATGAGCTCCTCCTCTGCTCAATGTAACCAATCTCACTGTGCTTCGAGCTCCTCCATCGTTACGTGCAACCGAGTTCATCCCTTGTTAGAGTCAGCTTACCTTCATGATGAACTCATGGATTAATTTTTAAATGAATAGATCAATATGAATATGCTTGGATTTCATGGTATTATCTTCCATTGAATCGATAGATGGATCTCCTCCACATGCTTTTATTTTCACACTCACCATAGAGAAAATTATCTCCCATGACCTAGCTCGCCATATTATCCATCACGCTCACCTCTTCCTTTTGCCAAGTTGATTGGCTTCTCCGTGTAGCTCACTACATGACACTGAGCTCCCTCCAAACATTCCTCACTCTTGCATGACTCGGTGAGTGATTTGACACATGCAACCGAGATCCCCTCTTTACGAGTTTTAAATTTCAGCTCAAATGAGCTCCTTTGTTTGCACCAAGTTGGCTCTTCGTTCATTTATCTCTTCACACTCCTTGGCAGTATTCTTGCATTAGTGATCCCATTGTCTTGCTCACTGAGCTCAGTGCCAGGTACTTTGATTCATCCGAGAACTCCATGCATGTATAGCTAGATGTTTTGAATAAACCACCACCTTCACAATCCCATTATGTCTTTCAGATTGCTTCCTACGTGATGAGATCTCAATGGCTCATTAACTCTTCTTCCTTGCATTGAGTGGTTTACATGGTTCTAACTTGGTCACCAAAGTTGTCTCAAGATCGTCCACCTGTGAGCATCATTTTTGCATATGAGATATAAATCTATGTTCCTTTCCTAGGATAGTCTTCCTTCTATGATCATCTTTGAGTCATTTACTCATGCCACTGAGCCACGATCTCCCTGTGTCAACCACCCAAGCTCTGTGCATGGTTAAATTTGGCTACACGACCCTGAAATGTTTCCAACTTCACATTTTTATTTACAAGATCATAGATACTTACAATGATTTCTCACCTCTAATGCACCCAAGATCCTTGGTTTTGTGAATCAAGTTGAGTGATCTTGCTTTGTTTCTTTACTCAAGTGAATACCATTTTGAGCTCCACCCTAATCTGATCACTTCAAGCTACTCCCTACCTTGGGCTTCCCTTCATTTTACGTGAGCTCCAAGCTGGGTGTGATGTTTTAACATGTGTGCTCAGTGTTGAGCTCTCTACGTTACTGTTTTCACCAAATCACTGCACCCCTTGAATGGCCAAAATGTGAACAGGACATTCGGTGTGATCGGGACACATGGGATGAACTCTCAAGATATGGGACTTGTATTCGATGTGAATCTCCAGAGAAGGCGTGCTTCCTTTTCCTAAAGTAAGTTTTGTAATTTTTCCTAGTATAATAAAATGACTATCTAGTCCTAGGCTAACACCTTCATGAGTTTTGAGTAAAGAGATTTTACAGAAATGAAACTATACTAAGGACGGTGATGCACCAAATAAAGGGATGTTTAATATTTGGAAGGGTTAATGTGGGTAGGATGTTTGCATCAATCTCCACCTTCGCCTATTGCAACCTAGAAAGGGTATAAAATGCCACAAACTAGGTCATACATTCCTTTATTAAAATTGAGCATATGTAAAGGATAGATTAAATTTGATTCAACACACAGTTAATTTATCATGAGAAAGAAACACATGCACTGGTCAAACATCTATTTCAACAAATACGAATAATGGTAATGCAACTTTAACAACAAAAGGAAAATAAGATTTTCACAATTGACATAAAATATAATCACATTACTCACTCACAACATGAAATAGATAACCTGAAATAAAGGTAAGCTAACCACTCACACTAAGGAATCATACATTCAAAATGTAAGCATTGATCAACCATCCAACGCAATAAAGCAGATTCCTAATTGCAAGGTATAACTCTGAATATAATTAAAAGGTTTTTAGAATTCTCTGAAGCACTCTTCAAAGCTTGAAGAGAAACCCCACCCAAAAATAATCTATATCCCTACTAGCGCAAAGAATTCAATTATTTAAAATTTCTTAGGATGATCCATTACAGTTGGGCCCTTAACTAAAATTTTCTAAAAATAGAAATGTCATTAAATTAAGGGAACATGCTCCTATGAAAATAGGAAATATGTTGCAAGGGTTTGAAGAAGTCAACCCTGTAACTTCGACTGATCCAGAGCTTGGATACGACCTTTCATGGCCACTCATCTTTGGATTTGTTTAGCTACACCTTCCTCTCTTGCAAGTTTCTGTTGTTCTTCTTCCCACACAACCATACAATGCTTATACTCAATGAAGCACTTGATGATTTCCTGAATTTCTTCATCTCCATGCCCACATGCATAGTTATTCACTACGTCTGCTATCTCGATCTCCTTTGTAATATTGGATGGCTCTCTACAAATTTTATTTGTAACTTTCTTTATCCTCCCTATGAAATTTTCACAGAAGACCAATCAGTCGATGGAGTCACTATTGAAAGTTTTAGTGACCTCCTCATCGTGCTTCACCAAATTGTTGAAATTTTCCTTAACTTGATCTTCAGGAAGAGCATCGATTTTTTCATTGAATAATTTGCAATTACAAATAACAAACTCTTCTAAGATGTCATTTAGGGCATCTATGATTTCTACTTGTTTATCTTCCAATTTCTTAATTAAATCCTGTAATACTTGGAACCAGAATTCCATGGCCTTTTGGTATTCAAATAACTTCAAGGCATCATCGATCACCTCTCCCTGAAGGATCAAGTTGAGGTCTTCTTCTCTGATCTCCCTCCATGTTTCCAAATTTAAATTCAAATTATTATTATCTTCAGAAAAGGCCTAATCCATTTATTAAATAAAAACCTTCCCAACCTACAGAACACTATATATTTCAACAGCCTCCTTGATTAAGGGATTAGCTTCTAATAGTATGTGTTCAATCCATCCATTTACTGATCTCCCTTTCTGGCCTAGCTTCTTGATCTCATGATAAGAAATGTCATTGATGGTAGAAGAAACTATCATGGCCGTAGTAGTTGAGACTTCGGTAGATGGAGTTAGTTGGGTTACTTTGCGTAACAATGAAGTGAGTTGTTCAACCTTGAGTTTGAGCTCATCTTTTGTAGCCTTATCTTTGTCATATTTTTCCAGTAGAGCCCTGAGAGCAGTGTGCACATCTTGTTTGGATCCTTCATGAGTAGCTTTTCCTAATGAAAATCAAGAGATCTGATAATTTGATGCAGTAATTGTCCCCTTAGTTTTTCCCTCAATGGGAGTAGCAACCTCTACAATTCACTCTCCAGATGGATTCACTGTTAGACTTGAAACAATTCTTTTCCTCTTGGCCTATCTTTTGGGCATCCATTCCAATATACTGAGATCTATGACATATCCCAAAGGCACCTTCTTCTTCTTCTTTGGATTTTGTCTAAAAAACCATTCAAGAATAGCTAATATTGATGAATATGGGGCAGTAGATCCGATACCTGAAACATTAGTTATGACAAGAGCACTAGAGACATTATTTGACATTTGGGTAGAAGTGGCTATGACAGATGGGGTGGACGTAAGGACAGCCATACGAGTTGATAAAATTATGTTTGGGAATGAGGTGGAGAGAAATGGAAGTGTTAAGGGAAGTGAAGAAGAAATGGGTGACTGATAGTTTCTCCAGCTGAGAGAACAAGAAGGGATGAGAAAACCTGGGCCATAGAAGGAGATGGGAAGGAAGAAATGATTGTGGAAGTGGAAGGAACTAATATTGGAAGTAACAATGGAGGACAAAGGAGATGTGATGGATCTTGTGAGATACTATGGGAGTCACTTACTTCAACCCCTTCTGTCACAGGTGCTCTAGGGGACATAGCCTTAGAAATGGATGCCTTGGAGAGAGATGAGCCACCAAAAACAAATGAAATATTTTTTGGAGTCATATGGGTTTTTTGGGTTGACCTTTTCCCCTTTGTGAGTGTTGATTAACTTATGGTTGGTGGGGCCTCTGTATTTTTAGGTTGTTATAATCCCTTGGGTGAAATTCCCAAGGTAACCAACAACTATAAGTTCTATATAGAATGGGTCCCACCCTCTCCTTTGTATTGTAGTATTCCTCTACATACGAATCAATCCATGGAAATGGTTGATTGGCAATATTATCATTTTTGTATGCCACATCTAAAACCTCATCATTATCTTATGCCTCCTTTGGGACATTAGCCAAACCAAACTGTCGAACCTTATCCAAGGTTAACCTCTCATAATCCCTTTGTCGTACGATGTATTCGTCCTAAAAATGAATCCACATATCCTCTAATTGAGGCACGTGGGCATTGGACTGAATTGTTTCACAAAATTCACCCCAATAATTGAAATTAGTTCATGGATGAAAGGTTTGCAAGGTCACTTCAGCCAATTGTGCATCCACATTTTTGGCCTTATGAATATTTGGGAAGGTGTATCTGCCAATTGAAATAGGGAAATGCATTCCCAATTTGTGGCATTTGTTTTGAATTCAATGATAATCCAACAATTGTCAGAACAATTCTAGTAGAACCCATTTATCAGTGGGGCGCCTTGGAAATTTTTTGGGGGAACCTATGAAGCCTGGAACCTGAATGTAAGTGAATGTAGGGAACTGTAAATAGATGGCTCCCCACTCACGCACTTCTTTAAATGATTCATCATAAATCCTTTGGTTGTATAACTCCTTATCAAAATGGTAGAGGATAACCACAAAGAAGGCATCATTGACCCTATGAAAATGCCTTCTCCCTTCACTCATTGTGAGTTGGGGATAGAAATCATAGATTTGGGAGGTTTTGTGAATACCTTTAGTATTCAACCCAGAGAAATCTCCCATAGCAATGGCCGCATAAACCATGAAGGATGTCATGTATAAATTCTTTTTGGAAATCACCTTTCTCGATTGATAGAAAATGGAGCTACTGATATGCTTCCCCCATCGGATAAACTCCTTATTATTTTTTATGGTAGTGATGTACAAGAACACCCATTCATGGAATTTCTTTGCAGAAGGGATACCCTAAACTCTGCTTAGTAGTATAATAAGGTAACTGACCTCCTGAATAAAATCTGATTGAGGCATGTTTTTGGGTAATTCGGTAAAGCTCTTGGCCAGATAAGGTTTCATCATGATTTTCGTGCATACTTCCTCTTCTTTGTCCCAATGTTCCACTGCCGACTCTGGTGAAATTGTGGCGTAATTTTCAATGTCGGGAAGTTTGAGCAGATCTTTGAAGAAGTCTAGGTCCAAACGGATTACCACCTTATTATCATCATATCTTTGAATGACATGGATTAATTTACAAAGTGGGCTTCTGCGGATAAAACAAACTCTAGGCAATGCATGGATGTGGGAAAACTGGCAGTAAGTGAAATCCCACTATCGTAGATGGCATGCATCTATGATTTCTTGGTCCGATTCTTTACTCTTTCCTAGAAATATAGAAAATCAATCTACCCTAAGTTGGTGTCCCCTATATTCACTAAGTCGGAAGCTAGGTAGGAGGAGGAGCAACTCCAAGAAATGAATACTTCATCTTTTCTTTTCCCTTTTATGTGGAAGTAGACATCAAGGTCTATATTCCAGAACGAAATCCGAAGTTGAAAAATTGTGAAAAAAGACAAGTCTGAAACTCAAAGTGCAATACTCTGAAAGATAGGTCCCAAACTCCCAAAAAATATTAGCTTCTGAAAACCCATACTGAAGAGTCCCGAAGAGAAAACTCCAAAGTTCCAAAAAAATTCTCCAAAGTAAAAGTTCTGAAAATTTTTTCCGAAGTGAAAGTTCTGATAAATTTTTCTGAAATGAAAGTTCTGAAATAGTTTTCCGAAATGAAAGTTCTGAAAAAGTTTTCTGAAGTGAAAGTTTCAAAAAATTTCTCCAAAGTGAAAGTTCCAAAAACGTTCTCCGAAGTGGTGACCTTCAAAAACTTCAAAATCAAGAGCTCCGAAACAGATGCATACCTCCAAATCCTAAAAAGTGATGAGAAGGAGAAATGGAAAACTCAAGAAGATCCCTGAAAACTCTGAATGCGTGTGGAAACTCAAATGTAGAAACATGGTGGGTAACGATTTTGTTATTTCAAGAGGTACACAAAGGAGGAACAAAATAAAACAAACAAAGAGGAAATAAAAAATAAAATATCTTAAACCAAAAGGAAAATAACCAAGTTAAAATACCTCAAAAATGACATCAAAAAGTACAAGGAAATAGAATGTCAAAGAAAAGTGATAGGTAAAAATGACAAGTAAAAAGCAAGTTTAAATAGAAAAACCCAATATTAATGGTGAAACCCAATCCATATGTAGGTTGGTGAAAAATTAATTGCACGAAGGATCTGTACGGGCGTTTGTGAAAAATTAAATGCATGAAGGAACCCGAAAGCCTGAAATTCCAAATTTTGGAATTTTAGGGTTTCATACTTTAGAGATTGGGAGATGAAAAATGTGAATTGGTGATGAAAATTTCTAAAACCTGAAAGCCCAAAAGTCTGAAATTTCAGAATTTCAGAATTTTAGACTTTAGAAGTCTGAAAGTGAAAACCTCAAAAATGACCCAAAGAATTCCAAAACCTGAAAGCCCAAAAGTTTGAAATTTTGGACTTTCAAACTTTCAAACTTTCGAAGTCTGAAAGGGATTTAACCAAAAGTATGAATAAAAATTTCAAAAACCTGAAATCCCAAAATTTCAAACTTTCGAGGTTTCAGACTTTGGATCTCCGGGTTTGAAAATTGTTTATATTAAGTAAAAAACTTTGAAACCTGAAAGCCTGAAAGACTGAAATTTTAGACTTTCAAGGGTTTTAGACTTCTGGAAATTTAAAAACACAATTTCAAATACTCATGCCATTAAAATATCTGAAAGAAAAAATCTACGAAATCTGAAGTCCAAAACTTCGAATCTTCACGACTTGGAGAAATTTCAATTTACATTACTGAATACCCATACAAAGGATTTTCTCAAAAAAAAATTGTCTAATTACTTTCGACATCTAATTCTTAAGGTAGACTAAAACATTAACATTTTTGGTGTCCTCTAGGGAATTCTTGTCCTTCTATGTATTTTATACTGGTATCCTTAAGTGAATCACTGGGAAAAGGATTCCTTAAAAGAAAACTAAAATAGAAAATACACAAGAAATGGAAAAGAAAACAAAAGATGTGTAAAGCACTTGGAGGAAAATAAAAGAAGGACTATTGTACATGGTGGAGACAATCTAAAAAGAAAAATTTAAGATGTATCCCATTCACATGAATGAGAAATTCTTCTCCGTTGAGTCTGGATAGATGAAATGAATTCACCTCTTTGCAACTTGTGATAATATAAGGCCCGCTCTAGAGAATGTCTAACTTGGCATGCTTGCCTGGTTTGGCTTTAGTCTTCATCCCATTTAAGAACCAAATCTCCCTCTTTAGTAATAGCCTATCAGAATATTTCTTGTCGAAGGATTTCTTAACTTAAGCCTGATGTTGGCTTAAAATGTGTCATATGGCTATGTTCTCAAATTTCCTCTAGCTCCATGAGTTCAGCAAACGTCATTGTTAAGGTATCGATCCTCCATAACTTCGAATCTGATGAGCCAATTCCAAGGACGGTAATCTCCAAGGAAAGTGGTAAATTTTTGCTTCCCCTCCATATACAAACATGAAAGGTGAGTTTCCAATGGCCTTTTTAGGTGTTATCTCGATCTTCCCATAGGGAGAGTATTAAGTTGTGTATGCCATGTCCCTTTTTTTGAGCCTCCATCGTATCCGCTTGATGATTCTTATAAGATTCTTGTTACTAGATTCGGCCAACCTTTTCCCATATGGGTAACAGTTAGAAAAATTATTGAGGTAGACCCCATTCTTAACATGCCCACTCATTTATCTTTAGACCCAAGGAAGTCCATTGCATTGTCAGAGATAACGGTAAATGGAACACCGAACCTTGTCATTAGATTCTCCAGGAATTCAAGGATGGTCTTTTCACTGATTTCCTTTAAGGCCGCCACTTATTGTCTAGCAAGTGAAGTAATCTATTGTAGTAAGGACCCATTTATGTTTATCACTGGATAGATGATTGATCATTCTAATAAAATATAACCCTCATTTAATGAAAGGTTGATCTACCTGAATGGGATGTAAGGCAAGAACTGTCAACATTTGTTTGCCTACAAAAAGAGCACATTATTTACATTTCCTCACCTAGAGATGAGCATATTTGAACAAGTCTAGCCAGTAGTAACCAGATCACCTGATCTTGGTAGCAGTTGTTCGTGCAGAGTAATGCCCTCCAGACAGGCCATTGTGAAATTCTTCCAACATATTATTCACTTGCTCTAGTTTAATGCAGCGTAGAAAAACACCATTCAAATCCTTTTGGAAAATAACATTATCTACTAAGGCATATGGAATGGAATGGAGATGGAAATTATGTCATTGGAATTTATTCATATTTGGAGGATATACCCCTAAGAGGAGGAAATTTTTCATCTTAGTTAACCAATCAATATGGTCTTTGCCTTCATCGGCATTCAAAAGCATAACATCTTCCATATCTTTTGTCTTCATATCTACAAACATCTACTGACACAAACCTTTTCCTCTGACAATATTAGTGACTTTAATGTGCATGTCATACTCCATTACGTTTGTAATCCACCTAGCACATTTTTCATTCATCTCTCTATTCAAAAAAAAGTATTTGACGCCAAGATGAGAGACCATTAAGTGGACTTTGTTGTTGGAAAACATCTACCTAAATTTTTTTAGAGCTCGAATGACTGCAAAGACTTGTTTATCAACAAAGGAATATTTAAGCTCATATTCCTTAAGAGACTGACTAAAAAATGTAATTGGTTGTTGCATCAAATCATCATTTACTTGGGTTAGAATCCCTGAAATACTTTCCTGGCCTACAAAATAATAGAGGATGAAATATTTGTCGAACACTGGGATTTACCAATGTGGGATCTTGGGAAATGGCGATTTTAATGGCCTTGAAAACTCTCCCTCCCCTCTTTCATCCATGAGAATGGAATTTTCTTTTTTAACATGGCCGTGAGTGGTTTAGCCAATATTACAAAATGGTGGATGAATCTTTGCATGAAATTTATGGTTCCAAGGAAACTTTGGAGGCCTTTCTTGTGACTTAGAAGAGATACGGAAATAATTAAATGAATCCTAGCTGGATCAATGGACAGTCCCTCCACTGAAACAATATGTCCCAGTGAATTTCCCTTCCTGAACTATAAAAATGCTTTTCTTTGGGTTCAGTGAGACCCCAAATTCTCTGCATCTTTGAAAAATATTCCTTAGATGTGTGATATGATCTTCGGTGCATTTGGAATAGAAAATTATACCATCAAGGTAAACCATGATAATATCGTTGATTAGTCCTTTAAAGGCCATATCCATGGCTCTTTAGAAAGTAGCCCTTGTATTGGACAACCCAAATGGCATCTTGTTGTAAGCATACATGCCCCACTTAGTAGTGAAAGCCATTTTGAATTGATCAGATTCTTGGACTAGAATCTGATTATATCCTAAATATCCATCAAGCAAGGAAAACCTTTGAGCCCCTGCCACTATTTGGAGGATTTTCTCCGTTGACGGAAGAGGGTAATGATCCTTCAATGAGGCATGGTTCAAATCCCTAAAGTCCACACATAGCTGAATTTCTCTGTTATTTTTCCTTAAAGGAAGTAGATTGGCTACCCACAAGGAATGCTTGATGGGAAAAATTACGCAAGCCTAGATAAGCTTGGTTAGTTCTTTCCTCATTAGCAGCTCAATTTTGGGATTGATTGGCCTCTTTTTTGAAAAAATGGCTTAGATTTAGGATCTATCTCGATGGTATGTTGAGCTAAACCAAGATCAAAACCACGTAGTTCTTTATAGCTCCATGCGAAAATATCATGATACTATTGAAATAGTTCAATGAAATCTTTCTTTTCCTAAGCAGTGCATACCTTACCAATTTTTAAATTTTTTTCACTTGCCACATCAACCTCTTCAAAATCCTCCTCCTTGACCACCATATTAGTGCTCTGTCATTTGGCTCAATCATCTGAATTGAAGATGGATTCCAATGTAACCAGGCCCTTTGGCAGCTTGTTTCCTTTCAATTGTATAATTTTATCACCATAAGAATTTTGAAGTTTATCTTGATGTTTGGTAGTGAACTCTACTTCTTGCTGTAGGAAGAGAACAATTTGTTGATCACTATCAAACACCTACCAACTACTTGCATTATTTAGTACTACGGGATGGACCACCATTTTTACTATCTGCTGTTCTTCTTTCATGATGTCCTTAGGTACATTGTACTAGGAGCCAATAGTATCCATCCTATCAACATTTTGATTTGGCTTCCCAGGAATTACATGAATTCCAAAAGCTTCGAAATATTCTATCATATCCCAAGCCTGATTTTTATATGATCTCAGTAGATCATTTTTTGATGCACTACGGGACGTAACTTGGTGCACAACCAACTCACTATCACCAAAGACGGTCAATGTTTGGATTCCTCTTCTTTAGGCCAGCTGAATTCCTTGTATAAGAGCTTCTTATTCAACAACATTATTAGCGCAGCTGAACTATAACCAAAAGGAAGAGAAATATTTTTCTCCTTCTAGAGAAATCAACATAAGCCCTGCACCGGATCTATTTTTACTTCATGAGCCATCAAAGAACATTTCCCACAGTCCTTTTGTATTACTTGATGCCTTAACAAGTTGAGGTATGATGGTATTTTATTCATGAATACAATATGTACCCAATCATGTTTCTTCCAGAAGCAGCAAACCCGATTCTTCATCTGCTAATAAATCAACATAGGGATCATATTGGTGGTTGATACTTACTTCATCAAGCACTATGTTATAATCTTCCTCCATGAGAGTAGTTGGCTTACGATCTGCATCTTCTTCATCTTGGTCACCAATGGCATAATTTCCATTTATGGGTTTGGTGGTGTAAGGCTCCACATGGTTATGAAAAATAGGTTCAGCTCTTATAGTAACCTTCATCTCATACCAATTTCTAAGGATCATATGTGACTAGTCTGATGAAAAATATCCACCCATATTGGTAGTGAATTCCCGTGATAAGTAAATGGAAAAAATGGGAGGAAGTTCAATAACAGATATGTATTATGTGAATGTAAAGCTAGGACATACATGGATAGTAAGTTGAAGCCCCTTAATGATCCCCATAGTTTGGACTGCAGTACCATCTAGTTGAACAACCCCTCTTCAAATTAGAGTATATGGAATTAATAATATATCTACAATCTGTTTGGGAATTACATAACTACTGGCTCCAGAATCGATCATACAAATGTGTACCAAATGATCACCAATAATCAACGAGATATAGAATGGTGGAGGATTGTTGGGCTTAGTAAATACTTTTGTTTTGGGTTGGCATAAGTTGGATGCCACAGATACTTCTTGACCTAATGATTTATTGGTAGTGTGAAATTTGTTCAAAGCCTCCCATAGAAAATTCCTCTGAGAAGGAATCGAGAGTGCATCCCACATTATAACACTCAAATTGGTCTTCTTCATTTTCTCCGCAATGCTAAACGAAATCACCCCCACTTTGCTAATAACTTTTGGGGCATTGGAGTATTCTTTTGGAAAATTCCTATTGGGCATTGTGATACTTGAAGTCCCATCCTTCTTTGTAGACTGATCCATGGATACTTCCGGTTATTTCTTTCCCTTGCCTTTATCATCTGATATTTGTGTTGGGGACTGAAAAGTAGATCCCTGATCAATTTTGGAAGATTGTGGGTCTATTGCCCTTTTCTTAGAAAGTGTGTTGGATTCTATAGTGGAGGCATCAGTATTCAAGCCACAAAAGTCTTCTGCTTTCCAATTTAGTAGTGTAGTTTCATCAGAAGGTTGGTATTGACTTTTGTGAGTGGATTGTTTGGTAGATAATTTAGGTAGAGCGGATATTCTTTGGACCATAAGGGCCTGCCTCAAAACTTAGTTTGGGCAAAGATTTTGGTTATGAGGCTGAGAAAAAGGGTAGCACCACTCATAATCTTGAATGAGGTTATTCTGGACTGGCACTATGGCTTTAGATGAATTAGTAATGGAAGGGTTTCAGAAGTTTAAAGGCTTCACGCTTGTTGCTTGGTTGGTAAACGCATTCTAGGCCTGATTATTTCCTTGAAAGGGAGGGTGATTTTCTTGATATTGTGATTGAAACGATAAAAAATATTGGGACTGTTACCTTTTCATTGCTACAAGATCATTTTTGAAGGTCTGCAGTAGTGATTTGACTTCAAATAGATCATTTGAAGAGGTCGGGACTGATTGAGCTGGCTGATTATAGGCTGTTGGAATAGGCACAATGATAGGCTGATTATTTGTAAGATCCAGAGAAAATGGAATGGGTGGTTAGGGATATATCTTTCTAACTTGGATCAAAAAAAATTCCACATTTATGGCTATGTTGGTAGATGGATTTGGCTGGGTTACTTTGCGTAATAATGAATTGAGTTATTCAACCTTGAGTTTGATCTCATCTTTTGTAGCCTTATCTTTGTCATATTTTTCCAGTAGAGCCCCGAGAGCAGTGTGCACATCTTGTTTGGCTCCTTCGTGAGTAGATTTTCCCAATGAAAATCGAGAGATCTGATAATCTAGCACATTAATTGTCTCCTTACTTTTTCCCTCAATGGGAGTAGCAACCTCTACAATTCGGTCTCCAGATGGATTCACTGTCAGACTTGAAACAGTTCCCAGCCTTTTAGCCTATCTTTTGGGCATCTGTTCCAATATACTGAGATCTATGACATCTCCCAAAGGCACCTTCTTCTTTTTCTTTGGAGTCTGTCTAAACAACCATTCAAGAATAACTAATGTTGATGAAGTTGTGACAGTAGATCCGATACCTGAAAAATTTGTTATGACAAGAGCACTAGAGACATTAGTTGACATTTGGGTAGAAGTGGCCATGATGGATGGGGTGGATGTAAGGATAGCCATAGGAGTTGATAAAATGATGTTTGGGAATGAGGTAGAGGGAAATGAAAGTGTTAAGAGAAGTGAAGAAGAAATGGGTGACCCGACAGTTTTTCAAGCTGAGAGAACAGGAAGGGATGAGAAAACCTGGGCCATAGAAGGAGATGGGAAGGAAGAAATGATTATGGAAGTGGAAGGAACTGATATTATAAGTGACAATGGAGGACGAAGAAGATTTGATGGATCTTGTGAGATACTAGGGGAGTCAATTACTTCAACCCCTTCTGTCACAGGTGCTCCATGGAACATAGCCTTAGAAATGAAAGCCTTGGAGAGATATGAGCCACCAACAACAAATGAAATATTTTTTGGAGTCATATGGATTTTTTGGGTCGACCTTTTCCCCTTTTTGAGTGTTTATTGACTTATGGTTGGTGGGGCCTTTGTATTTGTACGTTGTTCTTCTCCCTTGGGTGAAATTCCCAAGGTAACCAACCAACTATACGTTCTCTACAGAATGAGCCCCACCCTCTCCTTTGTATTGCAGTATTCCTCTACATACCTGTGTGCATGATTTCTTTTTTAAACTAATGTTAATGCAAGTAAAGACTAACACCTATATAGCCTTAATTAGCAAAAATTAAACAACATACTAAGCACCATCAAGATAATAATTAAACAAGGTTAGATACTAACATTTCATCATATTCAAAACATTTAAACTAACAATGTTAAGTGTCTAAATCCTCTATTCCCTAACAACAAATAACTGAATGGACCTATGTAGGCTCCATGGCAATCAAAAATGGTTGTCTATGGTATTCCTAGAACTTAGTAATTATGGCTTGTCAAAGTTGGGCTACAAGACCCTTTTGACACCTCCCATATGACCAAAGCATTTAGGAAATGGCTTAACTCTTCGAGATGATGAACTCTCAAGAAAACAAAGGAAAGCTTTTAGTCTATTTTGCTATATGCTTTGCATTTGTCTTCTCAAGAAGTTTAGGTGTAGGTATAAAGGTAGAAGGAGGGCTCTTTATATAGCCCAATGGATAAAGGATACACTTCATCCCTTTACATGTGGGATAAAGGTAAAACATGATTAGGAATGGATAAGGTTGCTTTATAAAAGGTAACCTTAGTTTAAAAGGGGTTAGCAAGTCATGGGAGTTGGGGGGTGTTTTAATTAATCAAAGGTGATTAACTGATAGGTTAGAAGCTATTTAGAAGAATATTAGTATGATTTAGGCTATTAGAAGGGGATTAAATAAATTAAATATTGATTTATTGGTTAAATGAAAGGGAAAGCTAATTAATTAGTCCAGATAGAAGGGGTTATTTATTAACGAAATGTTGTTAATTAGGGTATTTGTTGGATAGGTGACTTAATTAATTAGCGTAGTGTAATTAATTAATGATGATAAGAGAGAATTTGAGTGTTATTGACAATATGTCATCAATTTTCCAGAAGAGAGATAATTAGTGTAATTTAAGTATTTAAATTACTCGGGCGTAATTATGGGTGTTTACAATACCAATCATTCCATGGAAATGGTTGATTGGCAATATAATCATTTTTTTATGCCACATCTAAAACCTCATCATTATCTTGCACCTCCTTTGGGACATCGGCCAAACAAAACTACCAAACCTCATCCAAGGTCAACCTCTCATAATCCCTTTGTCACACGACGTATTCATCCTGACAATGAATCCAAATATCCTCCAATTAAGGCACGTGGGCACTAGACCAACCTATTTCACCAAATTTACCCTAATAATTGAAATTAGTTCATGGATGAAAGTTTCGCAAGGTCACTTCAGCCAATTCTACATCCACATTTTTGGTGTTATGAATATTCGGGCAGGTGTATCTGCCAATTGAAATAGGGAAATGCATTCCCGATTTGTGGCGCTTGTTTTGAATTTGATGATAATCCAACAATTTTCTGACCAATTCCAGTAGAACCCATTTATCAGGGGGGCACCTTTGTAATTTTTTGGGGGCACCTATGAAGCTTGGAACCTGAATGTAAGTGAATGTAACGAATTGTAAATAGATGGCTCCCCACTCATGCACTTTTTTGAAGGCTTCATTGGAAATCCTTTGGTTGTATAACTCCCTTATCAAAATGGTAGAGGATAACCCCAAAGAAGGCATCATAGACCCTACAAACATGCCTGATCCCTTCACTCATTGTGAGTTAGGGATAGAAATCATAAATTTGGCAGGTGCTGCGAATACCTTTAGTATTCAACCCAAAGAAATATCCCATAGCAGCAGTGGCCACATAAACCAAGAAGGATGTCATATAGAAACTATTTTTGGAAATCACCTTGCTCATTTGATAGCAAATGGAGCTATGGATATGCTCCTCCCATAGAATAAACTCCTTATTATTCTTGATGGTAGCAATGTACAAGAACATCCATTCCTGGAATTCCTTTGCAGAAGGGAGACCCTAAACTCTACTTAGTAGCACAATAAGGTCACTGAGCTCCTGAATAAAATCTGACTGATGCATGGTTTTGGCTAATTTGGCAAAGCTCTAGGCTAGATAAGTTTTCATCATGATTTTCATGCATAATTCCTCTTCCTTGTCCCAATGTTCCACTGCCAACTCTGGTGAAATTTTGGCGTAATCTTCAATGTCAGGAAGTTTGAGTAGATGTTTAAAGAATTATGGGTCCAAATGGATTACCACCTTATCATCATCATCTTTGACTGACATGGATTCTTCATCAAAGTGGGCTTCCACAGATAAAAGGCAATGCATGGATGTGGGAAAACTGACAGTAAGTGAAATCCCACTGTCATAGATGGCCTGCATCCATGATTTCTTCTTTGGATCCTTTACTCTTTCCTAGAAATATGAAAAATCAATCTGCCCTAGGTTGGTGTCCTCTATATTCCCTAAGTTGGAAGCTAGGAAGGAGTGAGGAGAAACTCTAAGAAATGAATACTTCATCTTTTATTTTTCCCTTTGATGTGGAAGTAGACATCAAGCTCTATATGCCAGAACAAAAGCCGAAGTTGAAAAATCCTGAAAAAAGATAAGTCCAAAACTCGAAGTGTAATATTGTGAAAGACAGGTCCAAAACTCCTGAAAAATATTAGCTTCTGAAAACCCATACTGAAGAGTCCCGAAGAGAAAAATTCAAAACTCTAAAAAATTTCTCTGAAGTAAAAGTTCCAAAAATTTTTTCTGAAGTGAAAGTTCCAATAAAGTTTTATGAAATGAAAGTTTTGAAAAAGTTTTCTGAAATGAAAGTTTTGAAAAAATTTTTTGAAGTGAAAGTTCCGAAAAAGTTCTCTGAAGTGAAAGTTCTGAAAAATTTCTCCAAAGTGGTGACCTCCGAAAAATTTGAAATCAAGAGCTCCGAAATAGAGATGTACCACCAAGTCCTCAAAATCTGAGAAGGAAATTACCAAACAATGCTAATCTCAAAATCTTGAAAAGTACTAAGAGGGAAAAATGGAAAACTTGAGGATCTCCCTTGAAAACTTTGAATGCCTCGAAAATGACGTTGAAAGGTACAAGAAAACAGAATGTCAGAGTAAATGTGTCATGTAAAAATGACAAGTAAAAAATGATTTTAAATAGAAAACATGATATTAATGGAAAAAATCTGATCCGTATAGGGGTTGGTGAAAAATTAAATGCACGAAGGACTCTGAAAGTCTGACACTCGAAAGCCCAAAATTCCAAAATTTTAGAATTTCAGGGTTTCAAAATTCAGAGATTGGGAGATAAAAAATGTGACTTCGCAATGAAAATTTCCTAAACCCGAAAGCCCGAAAGTCTGAAAAACCAAACTTTCAGAATTTCAGACTTTCAAAGTCTAAAAGTGAAAAGTTAAAAATGGCTTGGAGAATTTTGAAACGCGAAATCCCAAAAGTCTAAATTTTAAACTTTTGGACTTTCAGACTTCAGAAGTATGAAAGGGATTTAACCAAAAATGTGGCTAAAAGTTCCAAAACCCAACAACCTAAATTTTTTGAAATTCAGGGTTTCAGACTTCGGAACTCCAAGTTTAAAAATTACCAATTACATAGTAAAAAATCTAAACTCCGGAAGCCCCAAAGTCTAAAATTTTAGACTTTCGGGGTATTGGATTTCAGAAATTTGAAAACAAAATTTCAAATACTTGTGTCATTAAACTCTTGAAAGAGAAAAATCTCTAAAATCTAAAGTCCAAAATTCAGATTTCGGGTCTTGGAAAATTTTGCATTTACAAAGGATTTTCTCAAAAAAAAAAAAAAAAATTTCTGACCACTTTCGACATCTGATTCTCAAGGTAGATTAAAACATTAACATTTATGACTCATCATGAACCCCTGATAGATCTCTCCCTGAGCCAAGTTGAAAGAGCTCCCCACCTATGCAAATGTCAAGTTCTTCCTGACTTCTGAGCTCTTCGTTGCATTATTTCTCATTTTAAACGCAACCGAATTTCATGCAGCATCGAGCTCCCCCATCAAGCCAAGCTCCATCCTCCGAGCTCCTGCTCCCTATTTGAGTGCCTCTGTAACCATGATCTTTTTGAATTTGATACCTTCAACCACGAGCTCCAAGCTCGAGTCTCTCATCCAAAACCAACCAGCCTCATAAATCAAGCTCCCTTCACCTTCATTTCAATAGAGTTCAACATTGAGCTGAGCTACTCAAAATTTTGTTATGATTGTAGGTCGCTAAGATCTTCCTTGTGCATCAACATCTAAAAATCCTTCTATGATTCCCATGCATCGCTCGATCTCATGAACCTGCAACTTGATAATTTTTCCAATGTCGAACCATCTTACACCATCATCGTATTGCTTGGTCTCGCAATCATCCTCCCTCATCGCTTAGAGGATGACTCACCGCCCAATTTGTAGCTACCACTTTAATTACCATGGTGACTCACACAATGACTCAGACCACTCCTTGATGCGCATAATTCTCATGATAGATTGCCATTGTATTCTCCCCACTTGGTTATTTGATCAGATTTCTCCCATGCTTGGAAGTATCACAATGGTTTGCCAACATCCAAGTTCCACTTGGAAAATACTATGAACCCCTCGCACTTGATAACTTGGCCTTGGGAACACGTGGAGTGTTTTTCCATCATGGCATGGCATGATAACATTCCCACTTGGAAAGAGGGGGAGGTTTCTCCACCAAGCTGCCAAACTCCCATCAAGCTCCCTTCCTCTGCATATGAACTTTCCCAATGAATCACTCTGCCCAGATTATACATCGAAATCCCTTTGAGCTCTCCACAAAATGAGCTCCTTAACCTGACACAACAATGATGCATTCACATGAACTTAAACTCCTTGCATCAACATCAAAAATCTCAGTCAAGCGAGCTATGAAATTTTGACTCATCGGTTGCATTGACTAAGCTATCATCCAAACCCGACTCTACTTCCTTCCATCAAGCTTCGTTGACTAGCTTGAACTCCTCTTAGTCTCCCTTAGCTCAAACCTCTAAGCTGAGTTGAGACCCTGACTTTCCTGAGCTATGTTCTGAGCTTTCCAATGTGACTCACTTACGATCTCTTTTCTGAGCTGACCATAGATCGAGCTCCCCATTGAACTTAGCACCAATTTGGCACTAGGATACACATCAAGTTAGCACCAAGTTGAGCTTAAATTGGGGTAAGTGAGCTCACTTATTTAATAATTTTAATCATATTATCTCCAAGATGACCAGAAGTGAGTCCTTGGGACCAATGTCATAATTTAATCATAATAGGACCCCATTGTCCAATTTTGTCATGTGTGCAAAATTCGGTAACATTTTTGGCAACCTCTTGGGGATGATTACCTACTAAAAATGATTCTAATAACCTTAATTCATCCATTAGGCATGGAGTCTATGTTGGAATCTTGAAAGTAATTTGATCTTCTTTGACACATCCCGGAATCTCCTTGAGCAAATCCGATCTTGGACCTCCCTAAAATGCTAGGCATGAGGTATAATGAATCCATTAAATGTTTTGCATAATGAATGCTACAGAAATTTGAACGAAGCAGATGTTGAATTAGGGATATCATGAAGCTATTATTGAAACTTTGAACCTTTCTCCTCCTTGAAAAACCTCCAATGTTGAAATAGTGTGTAGAAAAACACAAGAGCAACAATGGAAAACAAAACACACTGAAACTGAAAACCATACATGCCTCAATTCAAACATGCAGGGTATGCAATGCACTTATCTTGCTGAAAGAAAACCTATTCCTACTCTACGCTAACTAGAGGAACATACAAGCTAAACAAAACTTGTAACTGGCTGTGAAAAATAAATTCCTTTCCTCATAATGGATTTCCATACAGATGATTTGATAATGGACATGGCTGAAAATGAGATTGAAAAATTGAAACAAGCCCGATTATCCACTTGGTCCACCAAGGTATCAAATAGAAAGAGAAATAATTCCTCTTTTAGTTACTATGCATTTGTTCTATAGAGGCATTACAGCTGATACTCAGAATTGTGAAACTCATCCTTACATTCTGGAATGAATGTGAATGGTTTTGGCTTATCTTCTGGCTTTAATGAAGCTAGGTACCTAATGGGACATGGTTGCATCCTTTAAATTTTCCCGCTGCCCCAAGATTAAAATTTGATAATGAAGTCCTACAGACATTCCTAGATAAATGGTGTTAAATTGATGCCTTCTTTGTACCCATTTTCCTCCTTGGAAACAAGGAGTTCTTCCGCGACATGAAACTCCTTTGGATTGTATGTAGTTTCCAATGTTGAACCAATGTAAATGTTTAAAATGTGTTTCTCATCTAAAAAGTCATTCTCCTTTGATTTCTCTTCACTATCAATCTCCTCATTCAATATAAAACATTCCTTCATCATTGGTTCCTTAACTACGTTAGATTAGCCAATTGAGAGCAAGAAATTATTGATGACATCATCTCCATCAAATTCTGAATCTGAATTAGTCTTTCCCATGTGCTCCTCTTTTCCTTCATTCATCGAGCCGCATGGAAGATTCAATTCCTCCACATTTGATAAATAACTTTTTTTTCCATTCTCGGCTGTGGCAAAGATTTAACTTCATCCACCATGGTATTCCCCGGATTGGAATTTTCTTTTTCCTTATTGTCCTCATCCTTAAACATGAAATTATAAAGATCAAATTCATCTAGGAGATCAGATTTTTGTAAGAATGAAGAAAGGGAAGGATTTGAAACCCTTTGCATGGTCTCATCTGCATTAATGACTGTTGAATCCACCTTAGTCTCATGAAACTCCTTATGACTGATTATAACATCTAATGGTGACCTTGGAAAGATGATACAACCCTCCACAAATGTTGTAAGTTCTTGACATGCGTGGAAATTAGGATCATTAGACTCACTAGAACTACCTTGTACACTTGAATTTTTTCCTTCTTCAACTTGCACATGCTCTTTTCCTGATGGAATTTGAGTTGGCTCTTTATTTTCTAAAACTAGTTTTACCAATGGTGGTAATTCGATCTCCTCTAAAGATATAGAGCCAATATGAATGTTGCATTCTGAATAGGTAAATTTTTGGTCTTCCTCGTTCAGATCTGGATTTGTTTCTAGTAAAAAACTAGTTTTTTCCACTTATTTTTGAGCCTCAACTTCTGCAAAAGGTTTAGTCAGGAACAAATTTTTCTTGATGTTAAGTTTTGTATCCCATTTCTTCATATTTTTTGCATGCTCTCCTTTGCTATTATCCTCAACCATATACTCCTCCCTTTCACTCATCTCTTGAAGATGATCCTCCCAAAATGGATTTGGGACTACAATACGAGGGATGAATTGGTATTTAACTGATTTACTCACCATTTGAGGAAGTGGAAGAGGTTTAGCTTCTTGTCTTGATGGCCTTCATAGAAAAGAAGGAATCTTAGGAGAAAAAGGCATGGACTATTCATGATGGAATGAAGTATCTAATTCCACTGCAGAGTTAGCAACTTGAAGGTTAAGATCATGTGCTTCAAGTTGAAATTACATGGATGGAGACAGAGAAAGAGGGTTGTAAGGTGGTAATGCAGGGACCTACCATTGATAGGATTAAATAACATTATATTCATGAATGTCCCTCTTTTTGATCCATTCTCTAACTTAAGTCATCATATTGATTATGAATTGAAGCTTTTGTTGAGGATTAATCTCACATGATATAGGGCCAGTCCAAGGGTATGGAATGTTGAAGCCAATATGGGTTTCCTTTGTCATGTCATTAATCCTTATTTACACGGTGTAATGCTCCAACTCTCAAACCTTCTTCTGCAAGTGGTCCTCTTCAGGTATAGGATATATTTTAGAATTTATATTCCATTGTTCTTTAGTATCCCCCCAGTCTGGTTAGTGACAAAAATGATCTGTATCTTGCTCATGTGGGTATTCATGCTCAAACTAATATTTTTCATGAAATTAGTCTGGCGGTGGATTGTAATACCCTGAATATGGAAAGAACCACCACTACTGCAAGTGGGAATCCCACTATGGAAATGAAGTTATGATGGCACCACCTCAAAAGATGTCAAAGAAAAATAGATGGAAATGGGTAAAACTGAAAAATCTACAACACAAAGAGTGGGTCACTTTGACCAATGGAGTCACCAATTGTGTTTGGGTATGCCTTGTAAGGCTGAAATTTCACTAAGAGCACAATGAATCAATGAAATGAAATAATGATGTAATGGGTGATGTTGAGATGCCTCTTTTCCTTCTCCTTGAAGGAGACAAGGAAATTTTGATATGTTGATGATTTCCTTGCTTTGAAGAAGCTCTTGTATTAATTCTTCACATAAGTAACACACTGATATTTGAAGTCAAGAGATGTAGAGTCATCAGGTACTTTGACTTGTGTAAGTGATAAGAGAAGTACCAATTCAGTCCCACTGGGCGTGCACAAAACTATTGTCACAAAATCATTACACCCTTCGAATGGCCAGAATGTGAACAAGACGTTTGGTGTGATTGGGAAACATGGGATCACCTCTCAAGATGTGGGACTTGGGGTCAAGGTGGACCTCCAGAGAAGGCCAGATTCCTCTTCCTAAACTAAGTTTTGTACTACTCCTATTGTAATAAAATCACTATCTAGTCCTATGCTAACATTTTCATGGGTTTTAGGGAAATAGATTTGCATAAATGAAACTATACTAGGGATGGTGATGCAACAAATAAAGGGTGTTTCCAGACTTAGGAAGGGTTAATTAGAAGAGGGGGTGTGCACCACAAGTCAACTTCAACTACTGCAACTTGGAGAGGGTACAAAATACAACAGACTAGGAAGCACGCGTTCCCTTTGTTAAACTTGACTAGGAAAATAAGTTATCAGTCTCCTAGTGCAGAAGGACGAACTTGAGAAGGGTGAACAAGCACCACAACTCAACTACATGCAATACTCCACCACTTGATAAGCACAAAACTCCAAGAACCTGCAACAGAAATGTGAACTTACACAGTCTACCTGCAAGCATGAGAAACGACACAAAGAAGTATAAAAGGATGAAAGGACCGAGATTGGTCATAAAAAACACACTTTTATTACTTCAATAATGTGCACAGTGCATCATACATTAAGAAGAAGGAATGGTTGTCATTACAGTCTTGAAAAGGAGGCTTGAAAGTTCTCTCAACATTTAAGGACAACTTGCAGAAGAGAGAGGACTCTTGAAATATTTGCACTTGCCTACGATTTTTAACTATCCAACCTATTTGACCTGTTAACCTTTAGAATGAACTTCCAAATTAAATTTATAGAAGACATTGGGAGAGAGGAAAGGAATCATAAATTCCCTTCCTAAATTTAAGGTACATGATGTATTTATTACAGTTGGCTAAACCACTTTAAAAGGTTCAATAATGTATCATTAATAACTAGTTAACCTATTTCTCCTTAATTAATTGAAAGAATATTTAAATAATATCTTTAAATAATAATAAAAAAATTTATTATTAAAATATTTAAATAAAAATATTAAATTAATTAAAATTAAATAGTGGGACCCCCTGTTGATCGGTTTGACTCGAAGAGGGAGGGGTCATGAATAAAATTCCAAAAATGAGTCGAACTTGGTTGTTGGCTCACCAAGCCAATTCACCGAGTTGGGTCTGAGATCCACACCATCACATTGATTAAGCTTCTCGGTTTCCCAAACGAGCTCACCTTGAACGAGCTCCTCCACCACTCAACATAACCAAGCTCATTGTGCTTCGAGCTCCTCAACCACTACGTGCAACCAAGTTTATCCCTTATTCAATTCAGCTTACCTCCATGATGAACTCATGCATTAATTTTTAAATGAAAAGCTCGATATGAATATGCCTGGCTTCTGTGGTATTAGCTTCCATTGAATCGATCGATGGTTCTCCTCCATAGGGTTTTTTTTTCATGCTCACCACCGAGAAAATTATCTCCCATGATCTAGCTTACCACGTTATCCATTAGACTCACCTCTTTTTTTTCCAAGTTGGTTGGCTTCTCTATGTAGCTCACTGCATGACACCGAGCTCGCTCGAAACATTCATCACTATTGCGTGATGCAGCAAGCGAGTTGACTCATGTAGCCGAGATCCCTTCTTTACGAGTTTTAACTTTCAGCTCGAATGAGCTCCTTTGTTTGCACTGAGTTGGCTCTTCTCTCATTTATCTCTTCACACTCCTCGGTGGTATTCTTGCATTGGTGATCCCATTATCTCACTTGCTAAGATTAGTGTCATGTACTTTGATTAATTTGAGAAATCAATGCATGTATAGCTAGATGTTTTGAATAAACCACCACCTTCATGATCCCATTTCGTCTTTCATATTTCTTCCTGCACGATGAGATCTCAATGGCTCATTAACTCTTCTTCCTTACATCAGGTGGTTTACACAATTCCAAATTGGTCACCCAAGTTGTCTTGAGCTCATCTATGTGTGAGCATAATTTTTACATACGAGTTCTTAATCCATGTCCCTCTCCTGGGATAGGCTTCCTTCTATGATTTTCCTTGAGTCATTTACTCATGTCACCGATTCATGAACTCCCTGTGTCAACCACATGAGCGTTGTGTATGGTTCAACTCGTGGGTTCTTGTCATCTCACGACTTAGCTACATGAGCCCAAAATGCTTCTAGCTTTGCATTGTTATTTCTAAGATCATTCATACTTACAACAATTTCTCACCTCCAATGCACCCAAGATCCTTCGTTTTATGAATCGAGTTGAGTGATCTTGCTTTGTTTCTTTACTCAAGCCAATACCGTGTTGAGATTAACCCTAATCAGCTCACTTGGAGATACTCCTTACCTTTGGCTCCCCTTCAATTTACATGAGCTCCAAGGTGGGCATGAGTTTTTAACATGCATTCTCAGTGTTGAGCTCTCTACGTTACGACTCATCATGAGATCCTGACATATCTCTCCCTAAGCCAAGTTGACAGAGCTCACCACCTATGTGAATGTTGAGTTCTTCCTAATTTCCAAGCTCTTCGTTGAATGATTTCTCATTTTAAACACAACAAAACTCCATGCAGGATCGAGCTCCCCCATCGAGCCAAGATCCATCCTCTGAGCTCCCGTTCCCTATTCAAGTGCCTCTACAACTATGATCTTGCTGAATTCGATACCTTCAACCATGAGCTCCAAGCTCAAGTCTCTCATCCAAAACCAAGTGGGATCATCAATCAAGGTCTCTTTGCCTTCATTTCAACAGATTTTGACATCAAGCCGAGTTACTCATCATGTTTTTATGACTGCAGATCACCAAGCTCTGCCTTGTGCATCATCATCGGAAAACAACTTCTGTGATTCGTGTGCATCACTCGATCTGATGATCCTACAACTTGATAATTTTTCCAACATCAACCCATCTTTAACCATCACCATATTACTTAGTCTCGCCATTATCCTCCCTCATCGCTTGGAGGATGACTCACCGCCCTATGCGCAACTGCAACTTTACTTCCCCTGGTGACTCACACAACGACTCAGACCACTCTTTGCTGCGTAGAATTCTCATGATGGATTGCCATTGTATTCTCCCCACTTGGCTATTTGATCATATTTCTTCCATACTCGGAAGTATCATGATTTTTTCCCAACATCCAAGTTCCACTTGGAAAATAATATGAACCCCTCCCACTTGATAACTTGGCCTTGGGAACCTACGGAGTGTCTTGCCATCATGACATGCCATGCTAACTTTCCTACCTGGCAAGAGGGGGAGGTTTCTCCATCGAGCTACCAAAATCACATCGATCTCCCTTCCTCCGCATATGAAATTTCCCAATGATTCACTCCACTGAGCTTATACATCAAAATCCCTTTGAGCTCTCCACCAAATGAGCTCCTTAACCTAACACAACAATGATGCATTTGCATGAGCTCGAACTCCTTACATCAAATTCGATGAGCTCAATTAAACGAGCAATGAAATGTTGACTCATCAGTTGCATTGACTAAGCCATCATCCAAACCCAAATCTCCTTCCTTTCGTCGAGCTTCTGTGACTAGCTCGAACTTCTCTTAGTCTCCCTTAGCTCGAACCTCTAAGCTAAGTTGAGACTGCGACTCTCCCAAGCTATGTTCTGAGCTTTCTAGTGTGACTCACTTATGAGCTCCCCATTGAACTTAACACCAAGTTGGCACTAGGATACACATAGATCTAGCACTGAGTTGAGCCTGAGTTGGGCTAGGTGAGCTCACTTATTTAAATATTTTAATCATATTATCTCCAAGATGACTGGAAGTGATTCCCTATGACCAATGTCATAATTTGATCATAATAGGACCCCATTGTCCAATTTTTTCATGTGTGCAAAATTGGGTAATAGTTGGGTAGGATCAAAATCCCAACCACATTCTAAAATTATCCTCTATCGCCACGTCCTTCAGGCTTTCTAATCTTATATATAGGACCATTTGTATTTGAATAGCAACAAGTCTGTAAATGTGTTATAGCCATAAGGAGACAATTTTTTAAAATTGAATTTTAGAGGCATTAGGAGCAGATTGGGTCCTCAAAGTAAACTAGAAAGTTGTCCATAATTCTAAGAATCTCCTTGTGGTAATATTATTTTCCTGATTTGGAGAACTTGTAATGTTATTTTTTTGTATCAAAACTCACTAGAAGGATATGAACAACATGGATATGCTACTACAAGTACTTTGGGAAGGTGAAAGATAAAAATAAGCTATTTCAGGGTCTTTCGAAGGTTGAACAGTGCAACATTGCAGGCTATTGGTCTATTTTGTTAATTGTGATTTTGATTGTACTTACGATTCTAGAAAAATTTAATATATGAGTTTGTATGAACCCGAAGACATAAGAAATTACCGAACTCCATAAATAATTCTGGTGTCATCTCTTTAATCTAGTATATCAGCATTTGAATTCTGATTTATTTACATTTGTAATCAGTTAAATTAAAATTCAAGCAAAGATTAAATATTAGTTTTACGAAATCTAAGAATACTGGTTAAATGTAATCTAAATGGTTTGACAAAATGGTTGATTTGGAGAATTTTGGCATCAATTATATTCCGGATTTATATCAGATTTTGATCAATTTTGGATCAATTAATATCCTAACAATTGATGAATTTTTAAGGTCATGGTAAATAGTTGAAAAAGTAATTTTTTTTGGTGTTTACGGATTAGACAAAGTAGACATGAGGAAGATGAAAGGAGTTAGTATATCTCATTAAACTCACTGCCACCCCTGTGTCATTACAACTATTGTGAATTAACCCTACCACCACTTGAACTCTATTGAGGCTACCATCTCTATAAGCTTGACCCACTTGGCATGTAAGCATGAAATTGGTTAGAAAGTTATAAATGTAAATAAAGGCAAGATATGGATAAATATGGGGGATTTATACCCAAAGCATTAAGGATAAAATTAGCCATGATAAAATAGATTTGGGGTGGCATCCAAAATAAAAAGTGGAGTTATAAATTTAGAGATTAAAACTTGAAATCAAATATCAAAATGTTCACATGGCTATAAAAATCAAGCTAAACGTGGAAGGGACACAATTTAGGGTTGGTCATAAAATGAAGGTAATTACATGGATATTTTGAGAAGGATTTCGATGAAAGAAAAATTATTAAACCAATTTTATGAAATGCATTAGATAAATATAAAGAAGAAAGAATTTAAAATATAGGGAGGAAAAATATAAAATAAGGAGATACAAACCCGTATAGACATATATGAGGAGAAGAAAAGAGAAAGGACACACAAAAAATTAGAGAGAAAAGAAATACAAATAAATACATAAAGATCAAGAAAATGAAAGGGGGTTTGTGATTTGTAGAGAGTGGCAATACAAAGTGAACACACACATATTTTATATAAAATGAGAAATCAGGGAAGCTAGAGGAGGAAATAGAAGTGGACTAACTCAAATTTTCTCCATTGAAATTTTTCAGTTATATAACTTGTATTATTTTTTGTCTATATGAATGCCATAATAGTTAACCCTGGGGAAAATAAGACCTAGGTTCTAGGTTCGACCTGTGGCCATATTATTTTCTTATGACATGAAATTTTACCCATAGATAGAAACAAGAACACAAAACTTAATTAAATAGATGCTAATTCAAAGGCTATGGTTTGGCCAAATGGAAAATAGCCAAGATCTTAGGAGAGAGAGTATGCATGTTCAAATCCATATCCTCCTATTACTTTTACTATACCTTATTAATAAATTTTAAAATTATATAAACCATGTATTTTTTAAACGATGAATTATAAGTAGACCTAAGGAAATTAGGAATATACCTAAAATGTTGACTAATGTCGTATAATAAATATTATGTGGTCTCAAGGAAAATATTAGAGTTTTCCTATAAACTGATCTACATAAAATATAACCTCCCCATGTCATAAAACAGATATGACAAGAAGATAGGATATGATAAGAGTAATAATAGCTAATTATTCTTAAACCATGAGGTAAATGTACAAACCATGATACATGAAGAAATATATGAAGATACAACTTTTTTATAATGTTAACCATGAGTGATAAGGTTGAGACCTATTGGGATAAATAATAAAATGATTATAATTTATATACTTAGAGTGATAGGTAAACTATGAAAGCCCCTATTATGCATTATGATTTAATCATAAAATTAAATGTATTCTTTATAACATGGGATAAGACATGATAAATGTAAAACCTGGTGATTAAGAAAGCTTACAGTTATGCATATAGAAATAGTACATTTTATACTTTTATTATTTATGAAAAGGACAATGATTGTAACCATGCTTATTTGATTTGTAAAACTTACAAGAATAATTATCAACCTTGAAACCATAGTATATTAATATGGTATTTGAAGCATGGTAAACTGATAATGGTGCCATTATGAAGATCTTTAAGAGGAATACAATAAAGAAGATATTATGTTAAATCATGAAGGGATGTTGTATGTTTATACTTATTTTAAACCATGTTGAATGATATTACACCTGTCTATCAAATTAACTCTTGAGAAGTATTATTGAGTTAAAAAAATCATGTATAAATATATTACTACAATGAATATATTGGAAAAAATATTTGAACTTGTCAACATTACAAAGTTTGAGCATGATTGATAAGAGAGGTGGTAAAATTATAAACACAACTTAGAATAAAAGGAGGACTATACCCTTTAATTCAAGGTTAATAACATTATAGGAATTATATATTATTAAATATAAATATATTTCTTTAAAAGGAATTGAGTTAGGTAAACGAAAGGATAGATTCATTCTTTAATGGAGTATTATCAAAAGGAAACAATAAAATATGAAAAAACTTATAAGGATTTCTATAAACCACCCTAACTCAATGACATAGATGACATCATAATTGTAAAAATAAGTTATTTATGATGTTTATGCATAGATGGCATATTCTACGCTTAGAACATGTATGAGAAATGAAATATAGTTAAGAAAAGTGAATTGATTAAACCAATGTGCTTAATATAGATATTTTATGAATGAGAATATTACTCAAGAATTAATTGACTTAATGAAAAGCATGATAAGAATCCAAACCATTGAAGGATGATTAGTGGAATGTAAAAGAAGTTATAAATATGAGGATATGAAAGTATTTGATTAAATGCAATGGAATGAATCAAATGATTAAATATTAGGAATGACATATTATAATTCGTGTACCTTGTAGAGAAGATATTACATCCTAATAACCATTTATTGAGGTTTAGGAATATGTCATAACTGAGTAACTTGAAAATTTATAATCATAAGATCATTATATCTTGGCGGAAATGGACAAATATGTAATGAAATCCATTTGTATTATTTTTTAATTAATTTAATTTGATAACCCACATGTTTCAGGATTGAAACTTGGATCTAAAGATAAAAAGTATAATCTAATTGTGATTCAGTATAACTGTTAACTATAGAAAAGTAATAATCTATCTCTCTTGATTATCATATTAAATAAAAATTGGAACCTAATTTTTTATAATACAATGTATATGTCATGTTTTTATAGATTCTACATGGATAAAATTTAGTGTCTTTATTATATGAACAAGATGATTTTTTATATTATGAGTAAGAAGAATCTTTTGGGGATATGAAAACATACTTATGTTGTATGAGGATGACTATAGAAAACTAGGTTTAGGACTTCTAATCAAAATTAGCACAATTGGTATGGGATAGTTACAAGAGTTGTTATTGTTTGATTGATAATCCTAGTTTGAGATGATGTGAACATAAATAAACCTAATTTATAGTCCTTGAAATCATAACACTCATAAATGGTATGGAACGGTTACGAGTGGCATTAAGTTTTGCGATGTTATTCTTGGTTTGATGGTTTTTAATTATGGATTGTGTCTTGTATTATTTTGTTAAACTAAGAAAACATAATGTTAGGACACTATTTTCAAAATTGGAAGCCATACTTTTGGAAAATTGGATGTAAGTTAGACACTTAAAATAGTCGACTCAAAACTTAGATAAATTTTGATTAATTTTTTTCAAGATGATTACCTAACCTCTATGGAAACTAAAACACATAAAACTACAATATATAATATAAAACTATTTATGGGACAATATAGTCCCCCAATGTTGATTTGGTGAACTAGGGTTAGGATTATTGTAATGGAAATTCTTGCAGGTAGTATGGGACATTTAAAAGGTTTGGTAATTATTTATGTACGGTCTCTAGTTTTTCTTTGTTTTTTGGTTAGATCATGAGAGAGAATAATAAATATATCTTGTTGTGAGATGTGAATGGGAGTACTTAGAGATATGTGTATATGGACTAGGGAGTGACCTGTATACATGGGTTAGATAACCTAATGTAGTGAATCACACATAACAAGTGCTAGGGGTTAGGGGTGGACTGTAGATAAAATCAAGGGCTTCCCTCATTTATAGTCGATGTAGGAATCATCATTTCATAGTTCAATTCCATATTTCATTAGGAATGTGTACCTCTTGTTACCCTAAGTATTTTTTTGCCAAAATTATATTCATTACTACTATTATTTTTAGGATGTTTTATTCCTACCATGTTCATAGGTTAATCACTTTTACAAGTGAATGCATTACACATGGTATTTATCTCTTAGCTTATTAATTACTCACATCTTCCTTATTGTTAAGGTTAGGTAAACTCTAATTTTTTTATAGGTGCACGGGGATCCGTAAGGTTCAGTTGTTGGATGTAAAGTACTTTGATGATACTCTTTCTCTCATTTGTACAACTCCAACATTAGATCAATATTTGGCAAAAAGAGATATATGTGTGGCAATATAGTTATAATGCATTGTATTCATGATATTTATTGTATTATTGTATATGATATATATAGATGTAAACCTTGCATATTTATAACTTTTTGTAAGTTAAAACACCTATCATGATGCGATTGATTATAAGTGATTAAGTACCAAAGACTAATATATATTGAATACATGTACACCATATGTTAAGTGAATCACTTTTTATTTTTGAAATGTAAAATAATAGTTGATATGTAAACCTAAGTAATGTTGTAGCACATAGAAATTTTGAATGAATGAAACTATCTAATTTTGTACCATTTATCATGATCTTGTAGTTATGGTGGAAATTATATGCTAACAACATGGATGTATTATGAACTATGTTATGAAATGGTTCATGTCATATGGAATTATGACTTGTCATGTCTTCCTTAAATGTTATTGGAATGGGTTAAAATGGAATTCACATGTTATGGATTAACTCTAATGCCTTATTAGAATTAGATGAATGATTGAATAAAAAATCACATAGGTGTTTGTACTTAATGTTTTATGCATAGTTAATTCACATATATTAAAATGGAAGAAAAATATGCAAGTTAAAATGAATGAAACATATTAATCTAGTATGATAAATAATTATGATTACTTGTACTAATTATGTATTACTTATTGCATGTGTTTGTTTGATTAAGTGTGGAAATAGGAAATTGAGAGGTATCAATTTTTGTCCCCAGTTGTGTAAGGGTAATTCAAAATTATAGTTGAAAAATAATTTCTATCTTGTTTTCCAATTACCCGTTGGGGGGTTATTATAGTTAAATAGCTCTAAATTATGAAAGGATATTAAACTGCATAATAAGTAATGAATATGAAAGTGAAAATATAATTAGGGTTAGGGTTTAGAAGAAAGACACCACTTGTAGGCCAAAAATATGTGACAATGAGTTACAACTAGATGAGGGAGATATGTAGAAGTGTTATTACACTATTTGGAAAATCAAGGGACCTTGAAAGAGCATAGGAAAAATTCATCTAGTAGGGAACATGTTCATGTCTAAAAATGTCCAAGGATCTATAAATATGTCTTTTGAGGTTTTGAAATGAAATCATATTTTGGTGCATGTATTTCTTCTTTTTCCTTGATCTAGAATATGTATATGGATCAAGTTGCAATGATAGTTTTTACCTATATATGTATTCTATTCATTTTGACTGGAAAGGGGTTAGTATTATGAAAGGAATGATAAGAAGATTTTTCCAAGCCACGATCTCAGATGATAATAGCACACCACATTAGATTTACAAAAATAGAAGAGATAAAATATCATATATGGAAATCCATCATAATCCATAATGCTCAATACATTACAATAGAATGACTTGAATTAATCAATAACAAAGATGTACATATAGGAGGAAGGAAGTGCAACTACTACCTAAATCAGTGGTGAAGAACTTCCACTAACTGATACTGGTAGTTAAGTTAACTCCAGAAGACTAGTAAGCTAACTCCACACAACTATTACACCTAAGCAAGCTAACACAACAAATGTAGGGCTAACACAAGTATAAGAATTATCCTGATAAACAAATAAAAGGATAAATAATAACCTACACTAACACCCTCCTCGTAAGCATAGTTTAGGTGGGTGAAATAGAAGGTGGGTCCCAACAACAAGTCCTGATGAGGTACCCATGTACAATAAATAGAAAAATTGGACACCGCAATGTATCCAAAACCATTAATAACAAAGTAGAGGGAAAAATCCTACTGCAAGATATCCTCAAAAGCTTGGCTCCAAAAAATTGTACAATGTTGAAGAAGTGTGGTGTGCACTGTGGTTTAAATCCACTACTCGATCACAGAACTTGAAAACAACTAACACTAGGCTTCACTAGAATAGCTCCATGCAAGGAGACTGTCACTGGAGTGATGTCGAAAGTGAAAAAAAAACACCAAACATAATTTGATCAAATGCTACAAATAGGTGTGCCATGAATAACCAAGGCAACAAGGTGGACACGAGATCCAAATAAATAGGAATGTCATGATCCAAGAAAAGCCAAGGTAACAAGGAAAGGACATGAAACATGAAGAAGTAGTATCAAAACCACACCCTCCCATACTGCAGAATGGGTAGAGTGACACCACAAATATATATGATTTGTCAAAATCAACTACTCAAACACTGACAAACTAACACTGGGCTCCACCAGAATAGATCCCCCACAAGAGAGGCTGTTAACATGCCAATTTTTTTTTCGAAAATACAGATCCAAAATATCTCAACAAACTAAGAGAGATATAAATGTATGCACCCATAGATACAAGAATACAATACCCAAAATTTTAGCATGTCAGGCTCAACCAAAATTACGTTCAAAAGTGATCACAACACTCTCCCGAATTTGACACTTTATAATTGAGTGCATGTAAATATTAAAATGATTAATAGTACCTTTTACATTTGAAATATTTGTATAAAAATGTCACCAATGCGTAAATCTAAAAAAAATACACAATTTCAAAAAAAAGATCACCTTAATCTGAACTATAGATCAAAATTTATGAGCTCTAGAAGGTTTTGTTATTAAAATAATATTTTAATGCTGATCTTTATTTAAAAGGTACGTGTGACACCCAAATGTCCAAAGGGTAAAAGAGTGCATCCACATGATACATGCTTGTGACCAAAGGATAAAAACCTGTCGCCCAAAACCTAAAGTTTCAAGAGGGAGTTGCATCCAAAGGGTACGCGCTTATATCCAATGGATAAAAGAATGGACCCAGAGGGTACAAATTTGCATCCAATGGATAAAAGACTGCATCAAAAACTGAAATATCCAGAGGGTAAAAGAATGCATGTGGAAGGTACTCACTTATGTCCAATGGATAAAATAATGCACCAAGAGAGTACAGATCTGCGTCCAGTGGATAAAAGACTGCATCCAAAACCCAAATACCCATAGGGTAAAAGAATGCATCTGGAAGGTACACACTTATATCCAATGGATAAAAGAATGCACCCATAGGGTACAGATCTACATCCAGTGGATAAAAGACTGTATCCAAAATCGAAATACCCAGAGGGTAAAAGAATGCATCTGGAAGGTACACACTTATACCCAATGGATAAAAGAATACACCCAGAGGGTACATATCTGTGTTAAGTGGATAAAAGACTACATCCAAAATTGAAATATCTAGAGGGTAAAAGAATGCATCTGGAAAGTACACGCTTATATCCAATGGATAAAAGAATGCACCCAGAGGGTATAGATCTGCGTCTAGTGGATAAAAGACTGAATGCATCCAGAGTGTAAAAGAATTTATCCAGAAGGTACATGCTTATATCCAATGGATAAAAGAATGGACCCAGAGGGTACAAATTTTCATCCAATGGATAAAAGACTGCATCAAAAATGCATCCAGAGGGTAAAAGAAGCATGGTCCAATGGATAAAATAATGCACCAAGAGAGTACAGATCTACGTCCAGTGGATAAAAGACTGCATCCAAAACCAAAATACCCATAGGGTAAAAGAATGCATCTGGAAGGTACACACTTATATCCAATGGATAAAAGAATGCACCCATAGGGTACAGATCTGCATCAAGTGGATAAAAGACTGTATCCAAAATCGAAATACCCAGAGGGTAAAAGAATGCATCTGGAAGGTACACACTTATACCCAATGGAAAAAAGAATGCACCCAGAGGGTACATATCTACATCAAGTGGATAAAAGATTGCATCCAAAATTGAAATATCTAGAGGGTAAAAGAATGCATCCAGAAAGTACATGCTTATATCCAATGGATAAAAGAATGCACCCAGAGGGTATAGATCTGCGTCTAGTGGATAAAAGACTGCATCCAAAACTGAAATATCCAGAGGGTAAAAGAATTTATCCAGAAGGTACACGCTTATATCCAATGGATAAAAGAATACACCCAGAGGATCCATATTTGACTGTCTCAAAACATGATCGAGTTTATAGTCAATTCTAGGGTTTTGGCACCTTCCAAATCCAATTTCACACTCCATTTTGCATAAAAATGCATGCTACATAAAATTGCTAACAAATTCCAAATACATGAAAATAATAAACCCTTGTTTGCAAAGAAAAACTTATAGATGGATGTCTACATCATCTATTTCTCTGATACCATGAAAGGAATGATAATAAGATTGTTCCAAGCCGCAATCTCAGATGATAATAATACACCACATTAGATTTACAAAAATAGAAGAGCTAAATACCATATATAGAAATCCATCATAATCCACAATGCTCAATACATTACAATAGAATGACTTGAATTATTCAATAAGAAAGATGTACATATAGGAGGAGGGAAGCACAACTACTACCTAAATTAGTGGTAAAAAACTCCCACTAACTGAGTTACTAGTAGTTAAGACTTAACTCCATACTTAGACTAGTAAGCTAACTCCACATAACTGAGAAGCTAACTCAACACAACTAGTAAGCTAACTCCACACAACTAGTACACCTAAGCAAGCTAACCCAACAAGTGTAGGGCTAACACAAGTGTAAGAATTATCTTGATAAATAAATAAAAGGATAAATAATAACCTACACTAACATATTATTTGAGATGGAGTGACCTCATAGAACCTCCAATGGTGTGATGAGAATTGTACTATGTAATAATACTTTAAAGAGAGATAAAGTCACATGTAGTTCTCCCAAACTTGTGATGAGGTGGAGGTTAAATAATATAATCAAGATAAAGCCCGTAATTTATCCCAAAACATTTTATAATTGACACTTTCAGTGCATGAATTTATAATCTAATAATGATGTATTCATATTTTTAGAATCTTTGTTATGGTGTGCTCTAAGGAAAGGTGCTTCAACACTTCACTTAATGACCTTATTAGAGTTTTCCTTTAGATATGAGATCCCTCAAATCCCCAAATGAGTAAAATTGAATATCTTGTATAGATATGAATTGTTGAATGATTTCATGCTCAATGGACCCTAAGATCATTAAGGAAACTTGTGCATTTGAAGATATGACTATTACATGTATAAGGGACATATTAAATGACATGTGGCTCGATTCATCAGTCGAACCTATATGTATGCACCAACCTCTCCACACCGAAGATGGAACCAAATTTGAGACAAGTAGTCTGTAGATATTCTAAAGATGCATTATGTAGAACATGTAAGGATTCGTGAAGTGCTAAGCTAGATAATTACTTATGAACTAGTGGAATCAAGGTATGGGATAGAGCAAAAATCTTTAAGTTAGTCAACATGTATATAAATGGGACAATGTAAAAATAAATTCTAAAGTAATATAGTTAAGCATCATGGAACAAAATGTTGGGTATGACATAGAGATTCCGAGAATTATATTTCTAAAAATGATTCTTCAACAAAACTAAGTCTATTCATTCTAATTCCTTACATCAATTTTAGTAGCTTAGTGATTATTTAAACACTTGTTGATGCAGGAACATCAAGAAGGAGAGTAAATTTTGAGAAAATAATATCTTGGTCATGATTAGAAAGGTCTAAAGGGTCAATTGGAATGGTTTTGAGTCATTTAAAGTTCAAGAAACTTGAATTAGATGCTCAAATTTATTTTCTTTTCTTTTTACAAATTGAAATTTTCAAATTGTAAATGATGTCTTCAAGATATGTAAAGGGGTATTTTGGGTTAGAGAAATGTGGTAAAGGTTGTAACTAGGTCAAAATATGTGAAATAAATTCCTAGAGGCGGTTTAAGATGAAAATGTTATATAATGTTGGATAATGGCTAATTAAGCCTTATGTTAGTGTCTTAACTTGAAAAGTTCATTAAGTTTTTCAAAGGAAATCACAAAAGGATGGAAATGTGATTCAAATAGGAGGAGTTTTGAGGATTTTTTTTATGGATTCCTCAAGTTTAGGACAAAGAGGGAAGTTAGAGAAGGATTTTTCCTTGAGAACAAAAGAACAAAAGCATGCAGAGGCATGTATTTTATAAGCAAAATTCCATATGAAATAATGAATACTTTGTTTTTACATTTGATTCTTACTTGAGCAGGGTGTTTTATTAATTAGGAGAAAGAAATTATTTGTTTCCTTTACAATTCATAGTATTTTCAATCATATGGTTATCAATGAGATCTTTCATGTGTGTGAAAACCATCAGAAACTTTGACTGTGTATACAGTAGATGATCTATCCCGCACTAGCAAGAATAATTTTTTTTATTTTAAATAAAAATGACTTAAAATTTTATATTTAGGTGTAAAAGGTCATTATCCAGATAGGTTTTTAATAATTTACCTTGACTATAAGTATTTTTAATAATATTGAAGTATTTCCTAGTTGGACTGAGAATGTATGCAAATTGTTTGAAAAAATGTTTGTCGTGGTGAAATGAGCATAACTCACTTGTTCTGAGGATTTATACTCTAAACATTTTGAGATAAAATAATAAGAATATTACGCAAGTGGGTTTTTAAGAAAATTGTGATTTGAAAAATGTACAAAAATTTATCAATGTCAATTTTTTTTATCTAAATGGGAAATGAACCTTTGTGAACTTGGTAAGATCCTCTTTTACAGAGAGTAGGGGGAGTTGGTTGTTTATAAATCCCCTTTATTAGTTGAATGATTTGGTTTTTGAACCATCTCTACATCATTTAGTATCATAGCAAGGGGTATGAATGTATTGGTGTGGCTAAGAGTGAATGTGGAAGAGTGAATATGAGATTGCAAGTACAAAGAAAAAGTTGAGAAGAAGTGAAAGAGTGAGAAGAAAAATAAGAAAGAAAGGAACCAACAAAATTCCAGGTTTGAATCCTATGTGAGGTTTGGAGGAGAGCAAGGTGAAAAGTACTTGTTTGAGAGAAGAAAGAGAAAGAGATGGACAAGAAAGAGTTGGTGACAAAGCTAGTGTGAATGTTATGCCACTGGAAGAGGAGTCAAGATGAGAAAAATAAAAAAGAGAGAACAATGGATGCAAGAGGAGATTGCAAAGTTGAAATAAGATGTGGAATGGCTAATAGTGATTGTAGATAACATGAAGAGGGATGAAGATAAATTTGGAATAATAATCAAAGAGAATATCAAGTGGCCTATATAGTCAATTGTGAGAAGAAAACAAAAGAAAAATTTGAAGGAGATGATCAAATAAGAAGTGAGAAAAATCAAGCAAATGAAGAAATAAGTAAGAAAATCAGAGGAAGAATTCATCAAATAGGTTTTATGCAATGAAACTCAAAGATTGAATGAATTAGTAGAGGTCATTATTAATTTATTACCTTTCCTAAAAGATGAAGATTCAAGGTATGCAAAAGATGAAATCAAGGTAAGTGATTCAAGTTCAAAATATACTAATTTTCTAATTGAAATTGAATCCTCTCTAGATGAATTTATTGAAATGGTGGATGTTGAATCTCATAGTGAATGTGTCAAACATGAAGTAGATTAGTTTGATGTGAATGACTTCATTTCATTGGATGATTGTGATGGAAAACAAGATGAAGAACTAGGTGATATTTTGCAAGATTTAGTGTGCATGGTGGATGAAAATAAAATGAGTGAAGGTAAAATTGATAAAATGATGATTTATTGTGAAAACAATGATGTGAGGGAAAATAAGGTGAAGGTACATGCATAAAAAATTTTGTATGGTGGATAAGTTGAATGAGCAAACAAACAAAAAAAATATCGAAGCAATTGGACAAATTCTAGTCCTTTCAAATAAGACAAAGGATGAAAACCAGTTGGAAGAGATCCATACAAGGATTGAGAATGTGAAAAAACATGATGAAGAATCAATATTTTTTGTTTTCATGTTTGTGTGTGCAGGTACAGATGATGGAGCAATGAAGATGGAGAAAATGAAGAAGGAATTCAAAGAAAAAGGATGTAATTTCAAAACAAATGCAAATTTATAAAAAAAAGTATGGGATCCAGGTGGTCCAAGAATGGTCAAGGATATTAGGGGAGTATAAGATAGATCAAGATCATACAAAGAAGTTGGCAATTCTCTTGAAAGTGCAGGTAAACAATCATGAAGTTCAAAATACAAGAGTTTTTTTCTCTATCCCAAGAGTATGATGCAGCAGCATCAAGAAGGAGAGTCAACTTTAAGTAAAAGACGTCTTGTTCATGATTACAAAGGTTTAAGGGGTCAACTGGAATTGTTTTGAGTCATTTATAGTTCAAGAAATTTGAACTAGAGGTCAAATGTATTTTCCCACTCTTTTGCAAATTCAAAATTTCAAATTGTAAATGATGTCTTCAAGTGATGTAAAGGGGTATTTTGGGTTAGAGAAAGGTGGTAAAGGTTGTAACTAGGTCAAAATAGGTGATATAAATTCCTAGAGGTGGTTTAAGATGAAAATGTTATGTAATGTTAAATAATGGCTAAATAAGCCATATGTTAATGTCTTAACTTGAAAAAGTTAGTTTTTTCAAAGGAAACCACACAATTATGGAAATGTAATTCGAATAGGAGGAGTTTCAAGGATTATTTTTATGAATTCCTCAGGTGGAGGACAAAGAGGGTGGTTAGAGAAGGATTTTTCTAATAGAAGAAGGAAATCATGTAGAGACATGTATTTTGTAAGCAAAAATTCCATATGAAATAATGAAAAATTTGTTTTTGCATTTGATTCTTACTTGAGCAGGGTGTTTCATGAATTAGGAGAAATAAATGGTTTGTTTCCTTTAAAATTCATAGTATTTTCAATCATATGGCTATCAATGAGATCTTGTATGTGTGTGAAATACATAGGACATTGTGACTGTGTATACAAGTGGATGAACTGTCCCGAACCCGTGAGAATAACACTTTCATTTTAAATCAAAATGACTCAAAATTTGGAGTTTACATGGAAATAGTCATTCTCCAGATGGGCTTTTAATAGTTTACCTGGACTCGAAGTATTTTTGGTGATATTGAAGTATTTACTAGGTGGACTGAGAATGTATGCAAATTGTTTGACAAAATGTATGTCATGGTGAAATGAGCATAACTCACTTGTTATGAGGAGTTAGATTCTGAAAATTTGGGAATAGAACAATAAGAATATTATCTAAGTGGATTTTTTAAGAAAATGGTGATTTGAAAAATGTACAAAAAGTTATTGATGACAAAAAATTCTGGTCTAAATGGGAAGTGAGCCTTTATGGGCTTTGTAAGATCCTCTTTTGTAGAGAATAGTGGGATTTGGTTGTTTATAAATAATCTTGATTAGTTGCATGATTTGGTTGTTTGAACCCTCTTTGGATCACTTTATCACTTGAACATGTTCTTGACAGGTTTTTAGGGGTTAACATTTATATATATCAGCATGTAAGAGCATGGATGTTAGTTGTAATATCTTTAAAACCTTTTAATGTATAAATTATGTGATCTAACTATTTTTTACTTTTAGTTTGTTATAATTTTGATAGTAACTTCAAGAAATCTTAATTGGTTTCCAAGTGATCTATCTAACTTCTCTATATTAATTGTTTTGTTGTACTTTGATATGTATGGACATACACATCAATATGGGGAATTATTTAGCAACCTAATTTTGTTATAAAACAAGCTAGTTGTTATAAAATTGTAGTGTTCTAGTCTTTTATGTGTTTTTCCATTGTTGTTCAATATTAGCCTCTTTGTGCACATTGCTTTTTTTTTTCATCTTATGGAATGTTCTATTTTATTCTTCACGTTCTTATCATGTTTCCTTCTCGTATCATATTCCTCCCTCTTCCTCATGTTTATCTAATGTTCTACATTTTTCCCACAATCACAATAGCACACTTTCAGCTCCCATAAAATTGAAAAAATATGATTAAAGTTTCCCAAACCATATATTATAATTTTGGTCCATTTTTTTCCAACCCTTTTAACCCATATTTAGGTTTCAATAAAAACCTAATTGCAGAAATAAGGGTCATAGGCCCTACAAGAATCCTTTCAGCCACCATTCCATGAGAACATGGGCATAAAATAGATACAAGAATCCTTTCACCTTCCAATCCTTCAAAGTAAGGCCATATGATAAAAACATGAAGTAACAACTCAAACATGGTTGAACACATGAATGTCTCTTATATTTACCATAGGGAATATTTTCTTCTGAAGTTGGTTATCTGCAAAGGTAAAGGTTCTCGAATGTAGGCTCCATCATAATGGATGAAAGATAGAGATAAAGGATCCAAATTTTTGTTTCAGTTTATTCAACATAAATATAAAAGGAACACATCTCTATCATCAAAACAATTTATGGTTCATCTCATCTACCATTCATGAAGATATTATACAAACCTTCCATGGTTATTATAAACAATTGTCTACTAATGACTCAGATAGAGACCATCTTATTCCTATACTTGAGGATAATTTGGTTGTCGGTATACCCCACAATGTAAATCATGAATATAACACTTCTCTTGATCATCACCTTTCCTTATAGGAGATTAAGGAGGTATGTATTGTTTAGTGCTGGAAAATATTCTAGGTATGGATGGCCTTCTAGCTAAACTTTATAGAGCACTTTGGTCACATATTTGGGAATATTTTTATGAGAAATACCTTGAAGGCATTGAGACTAGGTCATTATGAGATGTTATGAATTAGGGATTGTTTAAGTTGATTCTTGAAGGAAAAAAAGATGATATAGTGATTGGGTGGCATTTCGTCACCTTATTTATAAACATCATATAAGATCATTGTTAAAGACATGGCCAAAAGAATTAAACACATCACTCACAAAATCATAAGACCCCAAAAAACTAGGTTCTTAGGTAACTAATTTACAGTATATAATTTTGTGATTTCCTGAGAAACAATAGATTGGGCTCAACACATTGCTCAAGATTCCCTCATTATCAAACTTGGCTTTGAAAATTCCTATTACCACATCCATTAGCCTTCTATCCTGAAAATACTACAATGGTTTGGATTCATCCCTAAAATATGTGCTCATGTTAGAATGTTATTCATGGATGCAAATTATAGACTAGTGATTAATGGTTCTCTCTCCCCTCAATTTACCTTACAAAAATCCATTTGCTCAGGTTACCCTCTTGTACCATTTCTCTATGTCCTTTTTTTCGACGCTCTTAGGTATCTCCTCCACCATGCTCATGAAAATAACATCATATGGCGCATATCTCTTCTAGAAAATGCTAAGACTCTCGATTCACTTTACTGATGATAGCATTATTTTCATCCAAAATTCAGCGAAAAAGGTAAATAATACCTTGGATATTCTAGACTACTTTTTTGCATTATCGGGTTCTTAATCTGAAATGAAAAATAGAATATTGGATGATATGCCTCAACCCCCATCCTCCATGGATTCTTGAAGAGTGAAAAGAGATAAAATACAACACCATGTCTAAGTAGATGAGAATCCCATTTGGTATTTGAGTCTCTCTAAAAGGTATGTGGACATGGCACTTAAAAAAAGTAAAAAAAAAAGTATTATCTTGTACCAACCAGTTCTTATCTATGGTTGGTCACTTACAAGTGGCAAATAAAATCCTCATGGAAATCCATGTTTATATCTCCTCTTGTTGGTTACCTTCTAAAACCTGCAATAATCAGCTAACGTAGCTCATCCAAAATCACATATGGGCTGAATGAGACAATGAAAAAGGAATGCCAACCATGTCTTCAGTGTATTGCATCCTTCCATAGGAAAAAGGTGGTTTGGGTATCATTGATCCTTATACCTAATGAGTTTGTCTTAATTCTTAGTGGATTGTGAGGGCTTTGGAAGGTGATACTTGTTACAAACACCTACTATGTTTCCATATACAAACTATTACTATGGGTAACTCATGGAACATGGTACAATCGAATGATTAAATCTTGTTGTCTCTCTTTTTCAAGACCCATGGATCAACCTCCTTCAATAGAATTTAGAGGGTTTGGCAACTTGTCTCACCAAAGTTGTCTAGGTTTGATTAATCTCTTAGTGAAAAGCTCAACTTTTCCTTTTGATCTATTTGGTGTGATCAATCTAAATGGTAAACCATTAGGTGTGATCCCTATTTTTAAAGGTGAACACATGTTCAAAAAGGGCACACAAGTGTTTCGGGACCTATGTGGTTTATGGAGATTTAATTAGAAATCATGGCCTCAACTTAAGGCTAGATACAACCTCAGCTACAAAGACAAATTGGTGTTGCTTGACCTCCATAGAATCATCCCTCTAACCCTCTTAATGCTTCTTTCTACATGTTGTCATTCCACCTTACTCAAAGACTGGAGATGACCTAATGGTTGTAACGTTTAAACCTCCCCCCTTAAAGTGATCTACATACAACACCCGCTTGTTGCCCCCCTTGCATAGTGTCTAAACATAATTTGGATTTGTAAGTTCAATCGAGCTAAATGGAATAAACTTACTCTACAAATTTGGAAATCCAAAGTAGATTCTTAGTCCCAACTCACCGTGTGAAAACTTCTACATGCCCAACTCCCTATTGGGAATGCCTTAAGTTCCTTTATCCACCACACTCTCTTGTTCCTTTTGTGTAATGGTTGAGTCCATTCAACACTGCTTTTGGTTTTGCCTACATGCTCAAATGAATTGGTCCTTCCTTTTTGACCTTGTTGCCCACCATCTTCCAAACTCCCTACTCTTGGAAACAATTGTTCTCTTCTCATCCGTTGCTCATAATGCGATCACTAGAACTTGCTACCAAATTATTATCAAACATATTTGGAAGTCCTGCTGCTAGGATGTTTTTTCCCCACTTTGTGCCCCATCTGGAGATCAAAATCCAAATCTTGTGCTCTAATCTGTCACTTCAAATAATCAATCTAGCTTGAGTAATCAAAGATCAACTTAAAAAATAATGAGGATCTCGTAAAAAAAAACTCAATAATCTCCAATTCCATCTTCATAAAATGAAAAAAGAAAAAAGAAAAACATAATAATCTAAATTATAACATTACTTAGTTTGCCACGACCTCTAAAATGTTGTCCAAACACCCATAATATCGTGCGAGTTAGATCTATTTTAAAAAGTTATGTGGATCTATTTTTAAAAAGTTATGTAATCTCTTGATGTTGTTCATAGTTGATATTTGTTTTTAAGCTTTACTCAGTTTTTAGAAAAAGAAAGAATGGTGCTCAAATTTCACCCATGATAAAATATTATGCATGGTACTTCTTCGTTCATATTACCTTTTTGCCCATTAATATTTGAGTCATAACATCTCTTCAACTCCGCTTTTATAAACTTTCCATAGTTTTTGCTTTACGGTCATATCTATTAAAAAAATAACTCTGCACATTTTATTAATTTTTAGAAAAAAAAACACTAGAAGTAAGGTAGATATGATGGATTCGGAACTAAAAGCATAGATTTGGTATATTTAGAACTAAAAGTAAGGTAGATATGGTCTATACTAACTTTTTGAAGGCTTTAAATTTAAAACTCTGGCCTTAAAGTAAGATATCTACTTATGTGAGTAATTTTAAGTTAAGGTTAGAAAAGTTGACACACTTATTTAATTAACAGCATTAAACTCAAAAGTTTAGCTTTTAAGAAAGTACAATTTTAAACTCCACACTGAATTAATATTAAATGCAATAGTTGTACGAAGCTCCACTTTATCAACTATCCATTTTCAATTTTCAAAAAGATTTGTGGAAGGTGTTCAATGATGCTCAACATTTCCAAAGTAACGAAATATTTAATCCAAGTTCCAAAGTAATAATATAAAAAATATGAATATGTAGACATCGAAAAAAGAGACACTACATTCATATCTATTTTTCATTAATTAACACTGCATTCATGTTTCAATTACTTTCCTATTTAATCGTTTCTTATTATTTGCATATGTTCGGATTATTGTTTTTCAATAATTTATATTTTTTATTTATTTATAAATAGCATTTATTTCAAGTATGGTTGGGTTTTTATTTTATTTTTATAAAAATAGATTTAAATATATTTTTACATTCCTTTTAATAAAATATTTGAATAGATTTTACAAAGTACATAACATTTGTATCCATCATATCAACCATACAAATAAATAATATAGTGTTTAATAACTAGTTCCACACTAACAAAGTAATTAATAAAATACAACATAATAATAATTATAATACCAGCTTACAATACAATAATTTTTAACTAATAAATAACAACTAATCTTATATTAACAAAAATAAGGAATAAACACACAAATATATTAATGTTATCATATACCAATTAACTAATCACATAAAACAATTAATAAAATATAATATAATAATTAGTTTCATACCATGAAAATAATTAATAACTAATAAACACATAAATACATTATACTACACCAATTAACTAATCCCATACAAAAAATAAAAACATACAAATACAATCCCATAATAATATTAAAAATATCAATAAACACAATACGATAATATCATAACAATTAATTAATTCCATAGAAGAAAGAAAATATACTAACACTTTCACAAATAGTAAATCTCCCCTCTTTATCAAAAAAGAAAAACAATTACTAAACTTATACCAATAAAATAATTACTTAACTTACAAAAACACTAATATCATAGCAATTACATAGCCCCATACCCATATTTGGTGTCTACTAATTCCATGTAATGATATTTATTATTTATTAGGACCCAACATATCATGTCCTTGTTTTCAACAAACTTGTGGATGTGGAAAGTGAGTCTATCCTAATAATGCATTACGTAAAACACATCTAATTGCAATAGGTTTAATTCTAATATAAATAGAAAATGTACTTAATTACATAAACATGAATTAATTTAGAACATATGAAAATTTGGAAATTCATGGAATAATTAAAATATTTGAAAGGACAAGAGGATTAAGGTTTTGTAGGTAATACTTGATTATTCTTTAATACAAAAACAACTGTTAATAACATTTAGAGTAATTGGAAAATCGAGGTCATGTGGTAGAACAGACTAAGAAAGTCATAATTGTGGTAAACATGACTAAAACCGTACAAATAGGGTTTGGACATATTATTCCAAGAACTTTATTATGGTGAAATTTCTAGATAATTATTCAATTTTCAACAAAATTAATCTTTCAAAGCATTAACTATATCTAAAAATCTAAAAGATTGTGTAAGTGTTTGGATTTATAGTATTTAATGGATTTTTAGAGTTTTGAAGAAACTATACACTTGCAATATGCAAACCATGTTCCAATCTCTGTTGTAGGCTTCTTTTTTGTTTATTAGACTTTTGAAGCTCTAGAACACATTTTCATTTAATTTGCAAAGTATAAAGCGAGTCTCAATCTCAGTCATAGTTTATCTGCCTTTCATTTTCATACTTTTGGGTTTTTCAAACACATTAATGTATAAATTTTAATGTATTATCGAAGTTTTGAAACATGATTAATACTACATAGTTTTAATTGGACTTTTAGAATTTTGATGCATGATTACAAGTTACATGCAATATGCGAGAGGAGTCTATTAGTCTAAAAAACTCTTTCCTACTTTATTAATTAGACAATATGCATGATTGCGTGTTTGCAAGTTTTTCTTCTCAACTCCCGGTCAATGTTATTAATTCCCACGAGCTGACTACTCACACATGTCAAATCCCTAGAATTAATATTTGTATTATAAATTGAAATTTTACACATAATTTTCACACTTGGCATTTGCAACTTGAACTTGTTTTTCCACCCAAATTCTCTGCCTATGATTTTAGAGAAAAATTCTTCAATTTTTTTGCTAATCTTTCCCAAATCCATTTCATTTGATGATGAGTGGAGTAATTTGGACACATTTTAATTGGCTTTTTGAACCTACCTCCCTTGTTAAATTGAACTTACGTAGTCCATTTAGGGTTTTAACCACTCATTATTATTCATTTTTATTCACAAGATTGGGTTGTGTGAGAAATTGAATTAACATCTTAGATTTTGCATTCGAAAGGATAGTCGATAATTGCAAAAGCCCCATAATACTTTCATTGCAAGAACAAGTTTTTAGTGGAATTTCCTTAATGCATTATACATTCATATTTTCTCCTTTGGATGTGCACTACAAATCTAAATCTTTGTCGATAGTATTGTGTACTTTCCAACATGTCGTGTATCATGAGATCTCTGCCGTGAGTATTGCAGAATTTCCAAGGTGTCTTACAACCCTAAATATTTTTCGAGAATATTAAAAACTTATGAATGTGTCTTACAATCTAAATTTTTTCCCCAGTGTTGTGCAAGTTTTTAACCAGCTTCAACAAGTTGAAATTATAATAGGACATCCCATACTTATCAAAGGGTTTCTTCAATGGTTTTGGTTCTTTTCACTCTTATATATTTCTGAGGGATCTAGAGGAAAAAAGGCACGAAGTTCCAGTTCTAAGGTGTTACCCCTCCATCAAATTTAGACTCAAATTTCAGTAAGATTGCAAATACTAAATTAGGTCATATCAACCTCATTGAGTTCTAGACATGGATAAATGTTGATTATAAGAAAAAATGGATCTAGGGTTATTTTAACTGAGGGATGTCCTTAGCTACGAAGATTCCTATTTCAACCTAATGTCTTGAATTTATTTTGGAGTTTTCTCATCACTATGATCATACCACAAGGTTAGTCACTTGTCCAAAAGGTGAGGTCCTTCTCCAACTTGATGCAGATTACATTGATGATTTGTTAATACTTCCACACTTCAATGATTACGTGGACATATCTCCACAGTCTAGACAACAATATTGGAATGAAAACACCACCTCATGCACAAAGGTAAACAAATTGTGGTTGGTAAATCCAAGAGATTTTATTTCTCGGTTTCTATTGTCATGTTAAATGTCTAGCATGAATTTTTTTGAATTTTGGTCATGACAACCAAAACCACTCTTGAAATAGCCTTTCTCGGTCAATGTAAACCTCATTCTACATATGTTGGATTTATTCAAGCCAACATTTCAATTGTTTCACCCTCATTCTATTTGAGAGGAATGTGCTAAAATGATTTTTAAGTGTGTTTCATGTGTAGAGAAGTGTACCTATATTAATTCATGAGGGTACCTAGATCTATAAAAGAACAGTGCTCTCGAAGGCTCCAAAAGGGTTATTTCTGGTCTTTTTATCACAGGAGAACATCCCTCAGAAGATAACTGCAAGGGCACAAGCCATCTGTAGGTTATGAGGGAGAGTAATAATATTATACAAGGTAGTTTAGAAAATTAATGTGAATCCATGAGATGTTTGGAAACTTTCAAGAAAAACTGGGTCTTTTTGGGCAAGGCACTGGGAAAAACATATTTAAAAGGAGCTAATCACCTTGTTTGAAGGGTTTCAGAAGCCTCGAGAGGTTTTGGAAAGCTAGATCATAGGAATTAGAAATATAACAGATCCTACTTCATGGTGTAATAATCAAGATAGAATTCTAGGAGTAATAAAATGTGGAAATATGTCCATCAGTGTAGCACAAAAGTCTCTCTATAAGGAGAAAATTTCTCAAAGGGTTTGAGACACCTCAAATAGAGTTAGGAGCCTAAAAATGGTAAAATTGGAGAACATTGGACCCTCCTCATGGTACATATGTTGGATTTATTCATACTCATTATGGACTCCAGTACAACTCAACTTATTGGCGCACCCACATAGGAAAAATTGGAAAGTTGACTGTAAAGGAAAATTTGAAATTGAATAAGGTATTGAAAATTGAGGGAATGAACTCATTGGGTCCTTTGGAGTCAAAATCATATAAGGTTGGCCATTTGAAATCCGTGTGTTTCTCCCAGGCATGAAAATCCACTCTTTAGTCTATTTTTGTCTTAAGATTAATGACATCAACATTCCAAGAAGCATAGGTAGAAGGAGTAGACTTTGAACAGACATATTCTCCTGTAGCAAGAATGGAGGCTATAAGAATATTTTTGTCGTATGCATGTTTCAAGGGATTCAAAGTATACTAGATGGATGTAATGTCAACTTTCTTAAATGGTAATTTGGAAGAAGAAGTATATATAGAACAACTTGAAGGTTTTTTATTGACAGATAATCAAGACTATGTTTAAAAATTGAAAAAGGTGCTCTATGGCCTAGAACAGGACCTTAGGGCTTGGTATGCTATATTGGATAAATATATATTAGAAAAAAATTTTAGAAGAGGAGAAGCATATAAAAATCCATACGTAAAGACAAAAGGAGACCATCAGTTGATAGTAGTGGTTTATGTAGATGACATTATCTTTGGAGCAGACAACAAAAACATGAACACAAATTTTGTTGATGTAATGAAGGAGTCTGAGATGTCTATGCTAGTAGAGCTATCATTTTTTCTTGGTTTACAAATCATTCATTCACAAAAAGGTATTTTCATTTCACAATCAAAGTATATAAGAGAAATGTTAATTTTTTTGGAATGGAGGATAATAGGCCTATTAGTTAACATATGATAATAGGGTGTAAGGTAAAAAAAAAAGATGAATCACCAAAATTGAATCAGATAGTATATAGTTCTATGATTGGGAGCTTTTTGTACTTCACTTCTTCTAGACTTGATATTATGCAAATAGAAGGACTTGTAGGGAGATTTCAATATGATCCAAAGGACAATCACTTACAAGAAATCAAGAGGATTTTTAGATATCTCAAAGGGACTATGTAGTATGGATTGTGGTATCCAATAAGAATTTTTTTTTGACATGACAAAATATGATGATGCTGACTGGGAAGGAAGTCAAGATGATAGGAAACAAACTACTGGTGGGAATTTCTTCTTAGGAGATTGCCTAGCTTCATGGTCAAGCAAGAAACTAGTGTTATTAGCTCTGTTCACTTGTGAGGCTGATTTTATTGCAGTTGTTTCATGTTGTAATCAGGTTCTCTTGATGAAACAAAACCTAAAATACTACAAGGTAGAGTATGACTGTTTTATTCCTATTTTTATGATAAAACAAGTGCAATAAGTGTGTAAAAAACCGTGTCATGCATTCAAGGACCAAACACATTCTTATCAGGTATCATTTTTTAAGAGATAAAGTGAATAGACAAAGTGTCAAACTTTAATATATATCAACTAAGGATTAAATTTTTGATATTATGACCAATCCACTACCAAAGGAATCTTTTAAGAATCTTATGTAGGAATTGGGTGTGATTCCTATATCCAATAGTCATTAATGGATTCAAAGTCTTAGAGGGAGATAAACAAGTAACCTTTAAGCTCCATGTGCAAGAAAATAATATACAATATGTGTAAATAAATACAAGGGAGCAATTCAATCAGGTATGTTCTCAAACAAGAGTGAAGTTGCCAAAACTGTGAAGCTTATGAAGACAAGGATGTACATTGAATATAATAATACTATTAGTAAGTAGAGGATTTCACTATTTCTAGTAATTAGTACCTGTCAAACAAGATATTTATGAGTGAAGGGGAACATGGACTTGTAATGCTTCCATATGCATCTGTCCATGGGGAGATTTGTAGCCCTATGGTGGTAAAAAGGCAAGACAATAATCAAGACAATCATAAGATGCATGATGAGTTCAATTTTTGTACATAAGCAAGGAATGAGCTCAAATTATGTTATTTATCTACTAGTATATTTGGTATCATAATTTCATTATGGATAAGACAATAGATTACGAAGACCCTTTGTCATTAATGTCAAAAGGGGGAGAAGGATCTGAATGAATAGTGTTTTCTATCAATGATAAAGGGGATTTGTTTGGCATTGTGTTGTCATTGATGTCAAATGTGACAGTGAAGATGTTAAGTAGAGTGGTCATTGAAGTATTGTCATGTGTCGTAAGCCTTTAATCTCAAAAGTGGTGTTAAGGAGGTTTCAAGGTATAGATGCATGCATAAGTGTCTTGAGATGATACAATGACTACAAGTGTTGTGATGATTGCAAGAGGAAGTGTTGTGATGAGTACATGTGGTAGGTACAGGTGTGCACTAAAGAACATGAAGACAAGTCAAGTGCTCAAGAAGCCTAGTTAAGGGCTAATGAGTCTAAGTACATGAGATATGGATAGAAACAATTGGTTGAAGCTATAAGAGAATGGAGATCATGAGGATGAAGTGTAGAGAAGCTCAAAATTTTCTCAGAGTATGTATACAGGGTTTGGACCTAATTTCTAGGTCTGTACCTAGACCTATCTTATGTCCTAGTTAGCCTAATGAGGTGTGCAGATCAGATTTCAACATGGAGATGCAAAGGTGTAGTAGGTTGTTATAAAGATGTGGGAAATTTTTTAGGACTTGGTTTGAAGAAATTATCAAAGAAAGTGTTTTTTTCCTCTACTAAGTTCCTAGAAAGTGAGAAACCCATCTCGAGAAGGAATTTCTTGTGCTCATTGCCACTTGTGAAGTCTGCATGGTGTCCCAAGCTCTTCATGATAGTTGGGGAAGGGTCCTAGATCTATGTTCCTGATATTAGTTTGTGGATTAATGGGTAGAGATTTATGAACACTTGATAAGAAGGTAAGGTGTTTTTAACCCTCCTTAAACCATACTATGATAGCGATGGAGAATATTTTGTTCAAAAATGCACAAAATGGATTGGATTGACTAGTACGATGATTAGAGGTTGTAGAGGAATCCTCCATCTTTCTCCAGATGACATTTACATGTCATGAAAATGTGTGGACCCCACAATAAATTGCAATTTTTTGAAGAAGTTTTATTTTTCTTAGGTTTTGCATTGGAATATATGATTAAATAGATGTTTCTAGGAAGAATGGAATCCATATTACATGTCCTGGGTGATTTCAGGATAAGGTTTATCCATTATATGGTCTGTGGAAGTCATTCTTGCACAACTAGTTTTGGGGTAGTTTTGGCAGTTTTTGGTAACTTACAGTCAAGGTGAGGATGTATGATGTATTTTGTGATGAACATAAGGTCATGAAGTTTCTATTCATGTGTCACACTTGCATGGTTGAGGTCTTTTGATATCATTTGAGCTTCATATTTGAAGACTAGTTTTGTATGTCATAGAATCAGTAAGGATACTTGATTTTAATGGTGGTTTCATGACCTAATATGATGATAAAAAGTTGTACAATCTTGTAGGAGACATGGAGTGGACTTAAGAAACATATATAAGTGGTTTCAGAAGTTTTGTGAAGGCCATGTAGGCCAAGAGGTCTTAGTATTTTGTGAGAGAGCAGTTTGAGTACATTAGGCCTACTTGTGTCCTAATGAAGGATTTGAAGCTTCTAAATGTTATTTCCGACCTAGTGTGACTTTTTTATGGTGTTATTATGATGTTTTCAAGTTTTTATAATGATATATATCCTATAAAGGCTGACCTAGATATGTATAATGCTTAAGTCATGTATATAAACAAGTTTATGAGGCCTATTTGTGTTGCCTGATTAGTATGAGAAAGTGTGAGTAAGAGGGCAATTTGAAGAGGTAAAGAAGGTATTTGTGACCATCAAGAGAGGGAAGAGATTATGCCATGAACTAATCAACTTGATGAATAAGTTCTTGAATGAAGAATCCTAGAGGGAAGATTTGAAGAAGATTGAAGGAAGAAGATCTAGATAAGAGTATTGGTACCTCCATGTAGGGTTGGTGCTCCTTGTAGGGATGGTGCTCTACTAAATCTAGGGGTTAGTGCTCCTTGTGGGGTTGGTGCCTTGCTAAAATTAGGGGTTGGTGATCCTTTTTGGGTTGGTGCTCAAATAAATTTGATTCATTTCTATAATAAAGATTTGTTTAAATGGGTTTCTTCCCTAGAAGGGTTTCCCATTTAAATCTAGTCTACTGGTGTTCTTGTGTTTTCATGGTGTATGCTCATGTGTTTGATTAATCGTTATTTAATCTATATGTTGATAAATGATTAATGAATGCTAAATTGTAAGTGAATGAAAGTTTTAATAGACACTGATTCACCCCCCTCTCAATGGTTGTGCTTCCAACAACAACCACACCTCTAACCTCCACTAGACCTGGGTTGAGATTTTTTGGGTTTAATGTGAGTTAATGTGTGTAAATGGGATGAAAAACAAATTTTAAAGAGGGAAAATCATTAGAATGAAAAAATTAACCATTTTCAGCCTTATTTGTGTTATTTTATCTCCTCTATTGCTGGTGGTATGCTATTATGCCACTAAAATTTCTTTAGACATCCTCCATGCCAAAACCCTTTTTGTTCATATCTCCTAAACCCCATGCTCGTTTATGATGAAACTTGGATTGCAGATTCCTTGCAAAAACAAATTTAATAATATTATTTACATGCCTCCATTGATGAGATGTATCATTTTCAACATCCATTTGAAATATTTGGTCAAAAAATATGTTTTCTCAGATCTACAAAAAACCCATAGATTGAAATTCTCTGAAATTTGGAGCAAATCCTCACAGTGTAAAACAAAAAAATGTAAGAATGATTTCATTCCAATCAAACAACAGGAATATCCACTTCTAAAAATAGTAATCCTTACTAAGTCTCACTATCTATAAATAGTAAGTGCTGCAAATAGATCATTTTTAGAGTTGTCATTGCCCTTTGAACATCAGGGAAATTCAAAATTGCCAAAATAAGCAACTGAAAACTAAAATGAACTTCTAAAAATTAGGATTTTTAAAAATAGTAAGTGTCTGGATATTGATTAATAAAAAAGGATGTTGATCCTCTATGTAGAGAAAATGGCCACCTGTTTCATAACATAAAGCTAGTTTTAAGTTGTGCACCACATTGTGAACCAATTCCAAAAACATCTCTGGTGAACGACAATTCAATTATGGAAATCCTCATTCCTAATGGTCCTTCTCAATGTTTACAAATCCTCACCTAAAATAATGTGGTGATCTCCTCTCAGGATCTTTCCTCATAGGAATGGACATGGATAAGTTCATACTTGCAAAGGATTAATTGTTAAATTGTGGCTCAAGAGGAAGAAAATCCGTCTCGGTTCTCTAAAATTGGTCTAAGAGTGATTCCCATCTCATCATATGGATTGATCAAAACATGGAATCATTCTTCATTCAATCTCTCTCCTTCACCCATCTTATATCAGAGGATTTGGTATTGTACTCCATTTTGTCTCGCATGCCACAATGGCCATTTTTTGATAGGATCATGAAGATCACCCTGTGCGAGTAAATTGTATCATTGTGAACATCACGTGCATCAAATGGAAGAGATATCAAAAATACATGGAAGTGTTTCATATGTTGGAAGGTTGGTTCAAGTCGAATAGGTATTTTATCATTGGTTTCATTGGTATTTTGATCATGTGCTTCTCACTCCCTCTTTAAGAGTACCTAGTTGGGCTACTAAAGTTGATCATTTAGAGGAGTCCTCAAAGATGAGGTTTGTGAAAGTGTAAGTGCACTAGGAAGCTTCATCAAGTTTAGGGAGTGGTCAAAGGATCAAGAGTTAACTACAGTTCATCTCCAAAACGTATCTCAGAGTTTCTTCTTTTGGAAACTTAGACACTGAGAGGGGGGTTGAATCAGTGTCTCATTAATTTTAGATATTTATACTTCTCCAAAATTGTTAAGAAAAGGAAATGAAACCAAACACAAGTAAATGAAAAAAGGCAGTACACAATGTTTTAATGTGGGAAACCCAAAATGGGAGAAAATCCCCTAAAATTATAGAACTATGTTAGATGATTCATCTTATTGAGTTACAATTATTTCAAGTTGAGATACAACTCAACTTTTGAGGATATAACCCAAAGAATAATATAAGTCTACAACTTGATGATGGAAGCTATAACCCTCAAATAAATTCAATTCGCAACTACTAACCTCCTGTAAGATACAACTTGCAAGGAAGCCATAACTCAATGTGTACAAAAAATTTGATCACTCTTCATCTTGGATGTAGTACATCTGATTGTGACCCTAAATTCGCAACCTCAAATTCTTATTTCACCTACAATTTCATCAATTTTCAAACCCTTGTTTGTCTTTTACCTGTTGTCTAATTAATTAAAGCACTCACTTACCCTTCTTGGGTTACAAGCTTAATTACTGCTTATTCTTCAATATATAACACCCAAAACTGTTCTATAGATGTCACTATCATTAAATACAGTCTTCAAACCCCTTCAAACATTTTGTCTCGGTCTGAAAACATGTTTATATCAAACAACTTCACTCTGCCAATTGGACTAGTTTTCACACCTCATACCTCTATAATTTTTTCACATTTATAGCTTACACATTTCTCACCTTTATATATTCTTATGCGTCACAAGAAAATCACATATTTTTCAAATCCTCTTTACCTTATTTGTTGTCTAATTTCACTACCCTTCTTCACTTTGGTATAATCATTCGTATACACTGCATCAATAAGCTTTACATTTTCCACTTATCATTTCTAATTCAACAGATTTTTCACATACTGTCACAGTCCTTTTATTTGAATCCTTTGTTTTCAATCTTGTATATTTTTTATTCAATACATCAACTCTAGTGTTTTCATATTCTATGTATTCATGCTCAACTCATACCTAATTTACTCGAGATTCACCAAGGAAAATAACTCAACACTTCAACTTCAATATTAAATTTGTTCTATCTGCCTTTTAGACTTATGCACTTTTCTTGATTAAGGAAGTTGTCTCTTCACATTCCTATATGATCTAGATAATAATTTCATAATCTTTTAACCATAAAAAACTTTTAAGATCCTACCATCTTCAAGTCAGACTATCTCATGAATCTCCACCTTCTTAACAAGACCAAAAAATGACCTATAACAACATTACAAGGATTTTGTTCTTCAAATCTAAACAAAAGGACATTTGAAATATTTATACATATATTAATATTGATTTTATGCTCCAAGAGACACATTTCATAACTTTAAGGCCTTGTTGAACCAAACTTTACAAGATAACTATCAAGTGAGATAATGGATTGATATAATGATCTTCAACACATCAATGCCACAATATTTCACCACTTCCTAACAAAAATTTGATTAACCTAGGAATGCACTACTTGTTTCTTGACATTTATAAGCTTTAAATGAAAGTTTTTGGAGCTCAAACACAAAAGATTTTGAATTTTATGAGCATACCCTTTCTGTACAATGATGGAGATGTTTTTGACAAATACTGTCAATGAAATATAAATTAATACTTGATGAAATTGATTCTTTATTTTTGCAACAATATTGTATTCTATGCACAAAGATATATGCAAAAAATTATATTTTTTTGGCTTGCTAGCAATCGAGATTTGATCAAATTTCTCCTTCAAACCCTAGAATTAGGGTTCCTAAACTGTGCAAGCCTGTGAAACAATACAAATTGATTTATTTCTTAATTCAAGATGAAAAATGAAAATTTCACTTGTTGTGCCTTTTTTAGAGAATTTTCCATCTTCTACAATCATTCAACAAGCTTTAACGTCTTCTAATTACTTCCAAAAATCAGAAAAATAGAGCACATTGGTCTAAAATAATGATAAACATTACTTGTTGAATTCAAAACATGCTTTAGGGTTTAAGCATATACTAGGCTTGGCATGTATGATCCATGATATGCTTGTCACCTCTTTTTAACATATGAAACATTTTTTGAAGACCAACTTATTCATTCTAGTATGAAGGTTTCAACTAATTCATAAGACTACAATCAACATGATGACTGCCAACACATACACATAACTGGTCTTCTTATTATTCTTTGTGTTATACTTCACATATGAAATATTACATGTTTCATTTAAAATTAAAGAGAAACATGAGGATCACATTCAAGATCTTTAACATCTATGACAAAGGGTTCTTGGCCACTTGACATGAAAAAATGACAACTAAAGACAAATATGCTTGAGTAAATGAACTTACTTGTCTACAAGATCCCTCTTGGATTGTGTTTTCTCTTTCATGAGTTCCTATACCAGCCTTGAGTGACCTCTGCTTGATTAAACCAAGCCCCCCCTGAGCACAAGCACTCTTCCTTTAAAGGCGACTGACCTATCTCACCACATAACCATGTCAATAATCATGAAGGAAACATCATCATACCTATGATTTGAGCCATAGTACCATCAACCACCTTTTAATCCTACAAAATGTGTCATTTCACCTCCAAAATATGTTTTTACCTTTAAGAGTCCATTTTAGTAGTCCTATACCTGAACCAAAAAACTTCATGATTATGTCAGAGGTAACGTTTGAGAACCAAAGTTACTATACTTTACCTTCTTTCTTGGCTTACTCAACATGTCAAGACACAAGCTTGAATTGACACTAATTTCTCTTGGTTTCTTCTTACCTTGAGAAAATTGATCCCTGAATAGACCCTTCAGTGGTTTTGTAACCACTTTTTGCAAGCTCTAAAAGACCATTTTCCTTATGGAAGAACTTTCCATCGCTTCCATTGGGCTAATACCATTCCATACTAGTGGAATACATACAATTTTGACTCCTAACCTTGCATACAAACCTTGAGATGACATATAAATACTTTAGCACTTTCCTATGCCTTTTCTTCACTCCTTATAGCTTCATTTGAATGAGATAATGTGTAACTTGCTTGTATTTAGAGAAACACGGTACAAAACATACCTTGTATGACTTGAACTCAATTAGAAAACCTTCTATTGGTAACACCAAATTCTCCCACTATCGTAATCAATACCTTACATAAAATTTACACATGTAACTACTTCTTTTCAAACCATTTGGACAAGAATTGTCACCAAGAACCAACTTTCCTTTGTATCTAACTTCAACTTTTCCAAGTACCATACCTTATTTATTTAATAGTATTAAGACTTGTTTCTTACATCCATGAGATGAATACAATATATATATTATTTCATGGAGAACTTCAAGACATTGTTACCTATGTTGTGATAAATTCAAATCTGGTGGGAACATCATATTTTGCCTCTTTCATCTGCACTTGTACCTATAGGTAGTTATCTACTACACTAGTGCATATAGGGTTCTAGGGATACCCAAAAGTATTTTAAACATTCAATAGATCCATCTTGCTAACCCTAGTATGCTCCTAAAATTTTAGACCTCAACTCTCTGTACAACTCTTATTACTCCACCTTTTGTAATTTTGTTCCCAAACCCTCACTAGGTCAGGGACAATAAGGAATATCTTATAACTTTTGTTTAAAATTTCTCTATGACACAAATCTAAACTTTTCAAAAACCCATTATTAATTTATTAAAGCATGTAAAGCTTCAAATTCATACTCTTTGGCTATCATCCACTTCCTTTGCAAATCAACCTTCTAAATTAGCTCTCTGACTGTGTTTATCACCCCTCTTATAATCTGTTAAAGAAATATCCAAACCTAATCCTTACCTTTTCAAATTTCTTTCATAATTTCCTTCATAACTTATTATTCATCAAATCTTGAAGTTTTTAGAGTGAAATACCTAGGTTAGAGTTCTCAACTCATATACCCTAGCTTCCACACACTACAACCCTCCTTAGAAGCCTGAGAAGGGTATTTTATGAATAAATTTCTCTAAAATTTGATCCAGACCACGAAATTTTCACACAAGTTATGTTTTGGTGTTGCTTAAGGGTTACCCTTACCTGTGGGTTGTGATTTCAAGCATGAAGTTTTTATTTATACCTTTATTTCTTAGTTTGCATGTGTAATTCTGAGTAATGAAATCCTTAACTGCTCATAGTGGTTAAAGACTCTTCCTTGGAATAAAATTTGTCATTTATCCCCTAAATATTTCAAATTGTATCATCTTGAAATTATCTACACTTATTTAATTTAACTCCTTATTAAGTGAAACAACTTAATGAGATTGCATCTTCCCTTTTGTGAGTCAGCTCACAAATCCATGTTAACATGATTTTCTATGAACCACTTTTTTCCTCTACTTATCCAAGATTTCTACCAAGTTCTTCAATTCTAACTCTTATGATCAAAGTGCAAAGGCTGAAGAAGACTTTTTTGATCCCAAACTAAACCAGGACACTATTGCCTCATTCAGACTTTTGACTTGTGACTATACCTCTAACTGTACTTCTGTTTCATTCCTTCATCAACTGATTACACTTACTATATGAGCCACTTATCTTTTAATTTTTTGAAAAACAAGGACCAAAGATTATAATTTTTAAAACTTAGAGATACAAAATTCCTTGAGTTGACCATATGAAACATCCAGGACAAAGAACACACCTTTTAAGGACATATCATACCATTGACATCCACTTATGACAATGAACCAAGGAAATTTTTACTAATGATGCAAAAAGACTACCAAGATTAGATGCATTCATGACACAACTAAGAGAAATATTACAACCTCTTCACATATTGAAATACTTTAGCAATTGATAGAGTTAGGACACTATACTGAATTTTTTAGTTCGGCACACAACATCTTTCTTGAACATGGATATGGACAACAATTACAATCTATATCAGGTTTGACACACATGATGGCTACATGAAAAAATGTAAGTATAATTTTAGTTAATCTAGACCAACCTTTTGGAGACTAATACAAAGGACACATTCAACGCCATTCCCTAACCATGAGATAATTTTCATACTCTTGAGCATACTGAAGATGATGACTAAGGTAAGATTTCAATCTTGACTCCACATCCACTCAGTTTAACAAGATACACTTACAATGGATTTGAAAAACTACAAAATCTCATAAAGACTCTTTCCTTTGAGCACTTAGGATGGATATAACACTAGGACCAAAATTTGATTCTTTTAAACACAGTTCATGACATACTATTTTGCATCTTATACTCTTAATACATATAAACTAACATACCTCTTGACTTCCATGCCCTTTCATCCTTTTGAAAAATTGAGACAATACATACTCATTGATAATGTACTCTTTAATAACCTACAACCATTCTTATTTTAGTTGGTGCATTCCTTCTAAAGCCTAAAGAAGGTATAAAACTTTTTCTTGTCACCTTAAAATAAGATAAAGTCTTCAAAATAACCTGATGATCCAATTCTTTCTTTCTTGGTCCTTGTTCTCTTGTTAATCTCCTTGGAATAATTATTTGGTATGACCTCCACATCACATGAGTTATCTATTTTTGATTGGATACCTTATGAGAACACATGCTTCAGCTCATGCACTTGTTCCAACACTACTTGGGGAAGAAATTATTCATTCTTTGCACTGAAATTATCTTCCTTCTTCGTTTCTTTTCCATCACTTGTTGAAGTCTTGTTAGTATGTGCTTCTTATATGAATATTTTAGATTTTTGTGTCTCTTCAACATATAACTTTTCTGGATTTTTATCATTCTTTACTTTCTCAACTTTTGAATGTGCTTCCTTGATCTTGTATATCCATATCATCTCTTTCTTTTCAGAAGCTACTTTAGGCATAGTTACCTTTGTCTCATCTCTAGGATTGGTCTTCTTATTTGGAGTCTTATTAACTTGTATTTTTAATTCATTCCACTTGTTATTATATCTGGGGGACTTATGGAAGTGTCTTGCAAAATGATCTTGTCTTTGACAATTGAAACATACAACATGGTTTTTGCTCCTTAAGTCTTCTTCTTTCCAATACTAACTGATTGATTCCTATAAGAAATATATTGCTACATGCCCCTTTTCTTGGAAATTGAAACACACTATATTATTTTCATATTTAGTTTTATAGCTTCTCCAACAGTGTTTTCTATCAAATTTCTCCATGTAGTTTCTAGCTCTATGCCCAAACACATGACAAGAAAATCAATATCCATTAAAGAATCTCACATACCTAACAACATTAGGTTGACTAATTGGTTTTGGCCTTCTTAAATTGGTTCCCTTAATTTTTTTTAGGTGTGGCTATCTACTTGACCTAACTTGGTTATATTCACTCTTTTCTATAGGTTCTTCCATGTAGCCTAGTCAGTTTTTATCATATGTTGCCTTCTGTTTGTCTAACATCTCATTTATAGCCTCAGAAATACTTTCTAACTTTCCATACATGTGTAACCTTTATTTTGCTTCTTCTAGATCAGTTCTCAGAGATATCAATTTCTCTTCATATCTCATATAGGTGTTATCTTTGAATTTCAGATATTTAGTTAGCTTGTCAACTTGAGATTTCAACTTAGCATTGAGTTTCAGGTACTCATCTTCTTTTGAATTTGAGAGAGGATAAGGAGAAATCCAATTGGGCTTCATGTTATTTGATCTCATCTTCATTGTAGTGAAATTACTTCTATAATTCAGATTATGAGCAACAATAGAACACCAAATAACACAATATTTCATAACAACGATCTCAATAAACAATTAGAATAGCTTCGCAACTTCTAGGGGGTAACCTCAAAACAATAAAATAATACTAAAATGATCCAATGATGATGAAATACTACCTACAATCCCCTATATATAATAATCATATGCTATGGTCATCAAAAAGGTCGACCTACTAAGCATGAGAAAGTATAAATGATATAATAAAATGATATGGTAAGCCACAAGTCATCTACTCATATCCTAATTAAAGCAATAGGTTTAAGGCGTAGCATGCCCTTACCCTTCAAACCAATGTCATCCTTAACATTGAATCATCTTGGACATTACTGTAAAAAACCTTCATCCTCCCAGGTCACATTTTTTATGCTCAGATTCTTCCACTTGATAAGATATTCCTTAATGTCTCTGGTTATTAGCCTCTTAGTATGTGTTTGTAGAATCTTCTCTGGCTCCAAAACGATTCTTCCTTCTTCATCAAGTTCTGGTAACTCTATTTGGGCTTCAAATATCTATCTAATAACATTCTTCAGGTAGGAAACATGGAATATTTGGTGTATGTGTGAAGATTGAGGCAACTCTAGTTTATAAGCAACACTGCCAATTTTCTGTAGAACCTGCTAAAGCCCATAATATTTAGGTGAAAGTTTTTTTTCCTTTTTCTATTGCTTTAGGGACATCTACTTATAAGGCTGGAGATGTAAAAGAACCAAGTCACCAATTTCAAAATGTCTTTCATTAGGGAGTTAATTTGCTTGTTGTTTCATCCTATTTTTTTCCAATGCCAAATTCTCCTTCAAACAAGACAAAACTTGTTGCTGATGTTGAATGTGTTCCTCAACATCTCTGACCTTAGTTTGCACCCTAAAGGAAGAAATGATAGAAGGTGGATGGTAACCATATAATGATAAAAATGGGGTCATTTGAGAAGAGGTATGAAAATATATTTTATACCACCATTCTCCATTGGTAGCCATTTAATCCACCTTTCCTAGTTATCTGATACAAAACAACGTAGATACCCCTCTGAGAATTTGTTGACCACTTAAGTTTGCTGATCACTTTGAGGATGATAAGATGAACTGTGAGCTAGCTAAGTACCCAAACATGAAAATAATTCCATCCAAAAATTACTTGTGAAAACAGGATCACGATCACTTACAATTATATTTGGGGTTCCATGTAGCCTTTGAACTATCTCCAAAAAAAATAGTTGTGACTGTACTGGCTACAAATGGATGTGATAGGGCACAAAAATGGGCATCTTTTGTGATCCTATCCATAATCACCAAAATAACATTCTTACCCTCTAAACAAGGCAATCTTGTGATGAAATCCATCGATACCTCCTCCCATCTCTAGCTAGGAATTGCTAAGTGTTGCAACAAACCTGGTGTCTTAATTGTTTCCCCTTTATTCTATTGGCACACCAAACACTTTGATAAAAAAATTTATACATCACCCTTGAGTCATTCCCAAAATAATTCTCTTTTTATTCTATGATATGTCCTCAAAAACCTAGAGTCTCCTCCAACAGGTGAGCCATGTAGCTCTGGAAGAATCTTATGATTTAACTTAGAATATTTACTCAAGTATTAACTGTCTTTGTACCATAATGCATTTACCTTTCCACTAAAATTTGTTAGATGTTATAGAGCATTTCTTGATATTCTCTATTAGAGATTGTGTATTCTTATCATGATCCCATTCCAATCTTGCTTCATTCACCCAATTGGCCTTCAACATGGACATTCCACATAGTAAGGCATCTATGGATGTATCCCTTCTAGACAACGCATTAGCTACTACATTTTCTTTACCATTTTTGTATATGATTTCAAAATCATAACCCAAAATTTTTGTTACCCACTTTTGTTGTTCCTCAGATGATAATCATTGCTCCAAAAAGTATTTGAGACTATTATGATCAGTTTTTACCTTGAAGTGTCTACCCATGAGATAGGGCCTCCATTGCTTGACCACATGGATAATAGACACCATTTCTTTCTCATAGACAAGTTTGAGTATATCTTATCCTTTGAATTGGTGACTCTCAAATGAAATTGGTCTTCCTTCCTACATTATAACTACTCCCAATCCTGATCCTAAAATGTCACATTTAACAATGAAGGTTTTTTAGAAGTTGGGAGTAGCCAAAACTAGGGTGCTACACATGGCTTCCTTCAGCTACTTAAAGGATTTAGTGGTTACGTCTGTCTAATGGAAGGCATACTTCATTAACGATTCAGTGAGTGGGGATGTTATTCTACCATATCCCCTCAAAAATATTTTGTAGTACCCTGTTATTCCTAGGAACCCATGAATATTTTTGAGAGTTTTGGGCCATGGCCATTCCACCATAGCTTTGATCTTCTGAGGATCAACTTTGACACCTTCATGGGATAAAATGTGACCCAAGTACTCTACCTCTTCTACACCAAAAGAAAATTTAGATGGATTTGCATATAGAGTATGTTTATCCAAAACTTCCAACACTTTATTTACATGTTGCAAGTGTTCTTCCCATGTCTTACTTTAAATCAATATATCATCAAATAAAACTAATACAAATTTCCTTAAAAATGGCCAAAAAATTGTGTTCATCAAGATTTGAAAGGTTGAGAGAGCATTTGTAAGACCAAAAGGCATTACCAAAAACTCATAATGGCCCTCATGAGTCCTGAAATCCATTTTATGAACATATCCCTCTCTTATTCTAATTTGATGGTACCCCGAATGAAGATCTAATTTTGTGAAATAAATAGCACCATGCAATTTACCATCAAGTAAATCATCAATTACTGGAATAGGAAACTTATCTTTAATGGTGTAATTTTTAAGTTCTTGGTAATATGGACACATCTTCCATGTTTCATCCTTCTTATGTACCATGACCACTGGTGAAGAATATGCACTTGGACTATGCCTAATGATACCTTCCTTTAACATTTCATATACCATTTTCTTGATCTCACTTTTATGGGAATATGGGTATCTCTAAGGTCTGATGTTAGGTGTTTGGCTCCCTAGAATTAACTGAATGGCATGATCATGATCCCTAACTGGTGGTATTCCCTTAGGAATTACATAAAAAACAAATGAGTGAGCATCAAAAATCTTTTGAAGACTGGATGGCATTGAAGACTCTATATTTTCTACTTCTATGGAAAATAAATTTGCTATAAATCTATCTACTCCTTTTCTGAGAACCTTTTACATCTGATGAGAGATAATAATATGTGGAGACTTATCTACCATTCCTTTAATTTTTATTGTCCTTCCATTTGAATGAAATCACATGAAAAAGTCTTAGAAATTCATCTCTATAATACTTAAGGTTGTGAGCGATTGGACACCCAAAACAATATTTTCCCCTCCCATAGAAATAAAAAACATAGGTGAGTCTAACATGTTGTCTCCCATGGAAATATAGATACTATAGAACTTTATTGTGCACTTGAATTGTCGACACTAAAATTTTCCTTCATAATTTCTATTTCATTAATGTATGTATTAGGAATAGGATGTTGTTAAGTATAATTAGTAGTAGCGTCTGATAGAAGATAACGCCACCGTCAGTACGGTATCACCAATAATGTGGAATACGGTAACAGTCAAAGTACAATAGGAATGTTGTAAAAAGTAAATATTTGTCGTAAATGGTCCAGTAATGTTAAAATGTCAAAGTTTGGGTAATTAGAGAAGTAGGGTCTACATGATTAGGAATTAGAATATTGTATTGGTAATAAGGACAAGGAGTGAGGTCATAAATATTTTGTGTATTTTATTTGTTAAAAGTATAAAAATGTGGAACCCATGTAAAATGATAAGGTTTATCTTATCTTAAGAGATAAGCTTACATGTATAGATAAGAGTTAAGGTATGGAATATGATTCATCAGAGTGGATTTCTTATCCTATCTTAGAGATAGGATGGATAAGCCTGGAAGTTCTATAAATAGAGAGGCCACCCCCCTCATTTAGCATAGAAAGAAGTAGTGAGAAATATTATAGGAAGTGTGCGAAGGAAGCCATCAGTTAAAGGTGTGTTGAAGAAGCCATCAAGAGGTGTAATTGTAAAGTTTCTCCCATAGTCTTGTTGAAGTATCTCATGGATGAGATTGTAACAGTTTCATGTTAATATTATAATTTATTTTGATATTTCAGATTTGTCGTCATTCTGTCTTATCATAGTCAATGGTATTCTTGTGTTCGGTTGTTGTTTTGTTTCCAGATTATGTCCACCAAACTAAAGGCTGTGTATTAGTAAATAATCATAGCACGAGGAGTTTCCGGTGAAGAATTATCATAGTGCCAGATTGGTGATGACATTTTGGTTCCGTTGCCGGGACCATTCCTCGTTGGTGGATTTTCTGGAGAGATATTCCCACTTAGTCAAAAATCAATTGGAGGGTAACCTTGTTTTTACTGTGCATAGTAGTTACCATGGTAAAGTCATTTTTACCGTGAATAGTAGTTACCATGTTAAAGTCATTTTTGCCATGAATAGTAGTTACCCTAGTAAAGTCCTTTTTGCTGGGAATAGTAATTACCGCAGTAAAGTCACTTTTTACCGTGAATAGTATTTACCGCAGTAACTTCACTTTTTACCGTGAATAGTGTTTACCACAGTAAAGTCAGTTTTTACCGCAGTAAGTCAGATTTTACCATAGTTTACCGTGGTCATTTCTATAGTGATTCCAATTATTGTGCACATAAGTCTTGTTGATTGTACTTGTGGGTTGGTATTTCACGGTGGTTACTTTTGAAAATGGGAAAGATTCCTGTTTTTTCAGCTCAATCTAATGAAGATGCTTCTTTCTTCATTCAAGAGTTTAAATGATCTTGTATTTGTAACGGCCTTATAAGAAGGGAACAATGGACTGAATTTTTTCCTACCTTTTTGGATGGTTCAGCACTTAGGTGGTTTGAAACACTAGGTGATAATGTGAAAAATTCATGGGATTTATTAACTGAAAGTTTTCTTGAAGAATTTGGTGAACAACAGAAATATGCAGATCTCATGATCGAGATCACAAAGCTATCCCAAGGAGAGAAGGAGAAGATAAGGGATTATCATGCTCGTGTTCTAGAGCTAAGGAGGAAGCTCGATGCCCAGATCCGAAAGGAAGGACTAGCGGATGGGTTGATGAATGGCATGGATAATCTCCTCTGTAAGCACTTCATTCTTGGGATGAAGCAAGAGATCAGACAATGAGTGAAGTATGACCGCCCAGCTACCATTGAATAAGCAAAGGAGATTGCAAGAAGGCAAGAAGAAAGCATGGAAGAGGAGCCCAAAGAAATTGTTGTTAAAGTAGAGCCTACACCAGCACCTTTGGTCCAGAATCCACAACCACTCCCGGTGAGCACAAATATTTCTCCTAGTACATCTACTGAGTATGAAGATCTGCTTAGGAAGATGGGCCAGTTAACTATTAATCTTCTTCAAGGAAAGGAATTTAGTTCTCAGGGAGGAGATAGAGGTCCAAAAAGAAATATTTCTGAAGTTGTTTGTTATGGTTGTTATAAAAAGGGTCATTATAAGTATAATTGTCCAGATAGAGCTTCTACATCTGGTACAAGAGATAATGATAAAGGAAAAGCACCTGTGAATTCTCTTGATGTAATAGATAAGAGTAGAAATAATGAAGTAGATGTGTTTGTAACAAAAATAAAGAAAGAAAAAGATAATCAAGATGGAACTGATCCTAAGAAGATGAAAAGAGAAACTAGTAGGAAACATAGGAGAAGAAAGTTGGGTGTGCAGGATTTTCTGATTTCATAGGGGCAAGGACCATACTCCATCTTGGAAGATCTATCCAAAAGGCCTGCAAATATTACATATGGTCAACTCTTGGCTATGTATTCTGAGAAGAGGCGGGAGTTGCGAGGTGGACTCAATGCTCGAAGAAGGAAGGAGGTTGAGGTCCCTGTTTTGGAGGCAGAGGTAGATCCCTATGCTCCACAAGCTGAGGTATTATGTAATGGTATTTCAATTCATGATGTCTTAGTTGATGGAGGTGCTGCAGTTAATGTAAGGACCGAGTCTGTAATGAATATGTTGGGTTTAAAAATTGATAGCCCTTCAACACTTATGTTAAGGTCATTAAATAAGGGAAAAACTAAACCAAAAGGTGTAGTTTCAAATGTGGCATATCTGTTATGGGTGGTGTATGTGTGGTAGACTTTCAGGTGATGAAAAATGGTACTGTTGCATACCCAATGCTGCTGGGAAGACCATGACTAAGGAGAGTTCATGCAAGAAACTACTGGAATGAAGGTTTCATGACACTTGGACGTGGTAGAGAGAGGGTGAAGATAAACGTGATCCCCTCGACATCATAAAGAAGAACATGTGGATTCAAGTGATGAAACTGATGATTGGACATCCTCTGATTACTCTAGCACCAGTGAAGTGGACACTGAAGATGAAGAAAGTGAGGTTGATGTTTCAGTCACGGATATTCTTCCAGTCACACCAACCCAGGACCCCATAAAATTATCTGAAGAAGAAGTTGATGATCGTCTCCAACAAATAAAGATTGGTGATGCTGTGATGGAGAGTGAGAAGGAATCCTACCTCTAGCTCTTTCGAAGGTACATACGCCTATTCACTTTTGGTTACAAGGAACTCCGTCAAGTAAGTTGGGTAGAACATTGTATTGAGCTGGTAGATGGTGCTAAGCCCATAAAGCAAATGCCATATAGGATGAATCCTAATTTTTCCAAGACTGTAAAAGAAGAAATAGATAAGTTGCTTGATGCAGGATTCATATTTGCTGTGGAGAATTGAGAATGGGTTTCTCCCATTATGATCTCAATAAAAAAGAATGGGAAGCTACGCATTTGTGTTGATTACAGGAAGCTCAATAAGGCAACAAAGAAGGATCATTACCCTCTTCCATTTTCAGATCAGATCTTGGATGAAGTAGCTGGCCAGGAGTGCTATAGTTTTGCTGATGGATATAGCGCCTACAACCAAGTTCGTATAGCAGAGAAAGATCAGCTGAAGACCACGTTCACCACTCCTTGGGGAACATTTGCTTATAGAGTTATGCCTTTTGGGTTGTGGAATGCTCCAGCAACATTCCAGTGTTTGATGAATAGGGTGTTCAAACCCTACATTAGGACCTTCATCAGAGTATTTCTGGATGATTTTTACATCTATGGGAGCAAGTTGGACCACCTGCACCAGATGGAGACAACATTTCAAAGGTTAGATGAAGCACAAGCCTCACTAAACCCTACAAAGTGTGTCTTTGGATGTTCTAAAGGAGTTTTGTTAGGGCATGTTGTATCCAGAGATGTTATTAGTACTGATCCTAATAAAGTTTCAAAAATCAAAGATTTACCATTTCCTCTTAATAGAAGTAAGTTGAGATCATTTTTAGGCCATGTGGGTTACTATAGAAGGTTCATCAAGAATTTCTCAAAGATTGCACAGCCACTAACCCAGTTCTTGAAGAAGGATGTTATTTATGAACCAGGAAATAAGGTGCATGAAGCTTTTGGACAATTGAAGGAAGCCTTGGTGTCTTCACCTGTTTTGAAGAATCTAGATTGGAGCAAGCCATTCATTGTGTACACTGATGCCTCAGATGCAGCACTAGGAAGTACTTTGAGCCAAAAGGATGAAAATGGGAATGAACATCCAATTTACTTTGGGAGCAGACAAATGAGCAGTGCTGAGGTAAACTATACTGTAACTGAAAAAGAGGCTCTTGCTATCATTTTTGCTGGAAAAGAAGTTTAGAAATTACTTGCTAGGGCAGAAATTTATAGTTGTAATGGATCATCAGGATCTGAAATATATTGTCAATAAGCCTAACCCATCAGGGAGGATAGCAAGATGGATAATTTTGCTACAAGAATTTGAATTTGATATTATAGATAGGCCAGGAAAGAAGCATGTTAATGCAGATGCACTCTCTCGAGCCTATGATGGTTTAGGATCATCTTGTGATGATGATGATTTTCCCGATGCAACATTGTTATCCCTTGACACAATTCCTAGTGAATACATAGATATTTGGAATTATCTGAATGAATTCAAGTTTCCTGATGGTGCCAATGCAAAGACTAAGAGAAAGATTACTCAAGCCAGTCGTCCATATTCTATTCTGCATGGAGCATTATTTTGAATAGGACCTGATGGATAGTACAAGAGGGCAGTTGGACGTGATCAAGGAAAGGAGCTGCTAGAAGAATTCCACAATGGTACATGTGGAGGGCACTTCTCTGGACAACTTACATCAAGAAGGATCTTGGATGCAGGTTATCACTGGCCCACTCTTTTTAAAGATTGTTATAATTATTGTAAGACATGTGATATTTGTCAAACACATGGTAACCGTAAGACTTCATCAGCTCCATTATGTCCTATTCTTCCACTTGGTCCCTTTGAAAAATGGGGAATAGACATTGTAGGTCCACTTCCAACTACATCACGCCAAAATAAGTATATTGTAGTTGCCACAGATTATTTAACCAAGTGGGTTGAAGCTAGGCCATTGAAAACAGCTTCCATGGATGAAGTGGCAAGGTTCATATATGAACGCATTGTCACCAGATTTGGTTGTCAATTAGAAATTGTAACAGATCAAGGAAGCCACTTCATTAATGAGGTGGTAGAAGCCCTAGTCAATAAGTTTTCTATTAAGCACAGGAAGGCAATGACATACAAGCCAAGCACAAATGGACAGGTGGTCGATGGTATTCTTGTGTTCGGTTGTTGTTTTGTTTCCAGATTACATCCACCAAACTAAAGGCTGTGCATTAGTAAATAATCATAGCACGAGGAGTTCCCGGTGAAGAATTATCATAGTGCCGGATTGGTGATGACAGAATGTCCCACCATCCATAATCATAACTTGCATTTCTAGAGCTAGGTAAATAAAGCAATTGAGGCGGGCAACTAACTTACTAGTTATGAAGTTATGAGTACTCCCCAAGTCAATCAACACTGTCGCATTCTATTTTTTGGGATAGCCAACAACCTTGAGGTTTTGAGGAGTAATAATATATGACAATTCATGGTAAGAAATTTTAGGTTGGTGGTCCTCTACTTCATCTTCTACTAGTTCCTCAGCCTCTCATATAACTTCAGCTTCCTCGTTATCCTGATTACCTCCTTCAATATAGAACAACTTCTCAGAAAATTTGTGTCCTGATCAATATTTGGTGTCATAGTTAAAACATAATCCTTTTTCTCTCTTTTATTCCATTTTTGAGGAGTCAGTCTAATTGGCCTAGTGAATGAAGGCGAAGAGATACTACAGTCTGTGGTGTTAATGAAAGGCAACCTCCTACTGCAAAGAACTTTTTCCTTTGCACGAAATTCCATGATAATAGAATTAGAAAGCTTGATTGGATTAAACATACGTACCTCATGCTTGATGTGGTCCTTAAGAACCCCAAGAAATAGGTCATTCAGATTCCCTTCTATAATATTCTCCACCCTTAAGGATAGGTTCTAGAATTGATGCACATAATCTTTGACTGGTCCTGTTTGTCGTAACTTTTCCAATTGACTAAAGTATTTCTCTAAAACACTGGAACTATAGTGAAATTGTAACTCCTCTGTAAAAAATTTCCAAGTGACACTGAGACCATTATTCTACCTCTATGCCCATAACCATCGATACCAAACAAATTGGTCTAGTTCAAGATACAGGGATGCCAATGTCACATTTTTTTCTGATGGTGTTTGATGTAACTCAAAGAAGTTATCCATTTGATTTATCCAATTCAGTGGATCCTTCCCATAAAATTTATGCATATCCACTTTCGGCATCATGTTTCATGGTGGAGAATAGGTTGGATTTTGATTCTTGGGTGCTATGAAGACAAGATGGTCAAACGTCATTCCTTAAGAATCCAATCTTAGAAAAACATGCATAAATTTCACATATCTCTTCAGAACTTGATGAAATTTGGCATGAATCATAAAAACTAACCATTATACATGATATATGAGTTTATTTGTCATAAATATTCTTTTATATATTATACCTCTCTCATTTGCATCCAACTACAGTGTTAGTCCTCAAGGCCAACTTTGGTGAACTTTTGAATTTTTCCTCTGGGAGCTAAAGTAAACATTTATGTTGCTCATACATGTCTTAAACACCATCCTTGGGATCATCCTATTCTCACATGGTCTTGTGATGACATGTACCATAATTTCACACCTTATTAGGCTCTAGAATTAGGCCTAAATGAACCAGTTTCCATTTAGACTTCCATTGAATGACCTAAAACTCACTCTAAGAGTTATTTCCCATGCCAAAAATATCATTTTTGACCTGAATAACATATAAGCTAAGCATATAAATCCTTCTCATTCCTACAGTATACTCCTACCTCACTGATTAAGCTTGCAACACACTCCATCCTGACTACTCAATACAAGACTGAGAAGGCACTATCAATCAACCTTCATGCCTCTGACTTATCTTTAATTCACTATTCACTCCTTTACCATCTATGACACTTGACATCAATGGAAACACCAATGATTAGGGTTCAACATCTTCATCCTTCTTCATTCCACATCTCTTCTCTCTCCATTCCCTCTCTCTCTACTTTCTATTTCTCTATTGTAAAATGTAATTTATGGATCTTTCATCCTATTCACTTAAGTGACCATTGTAATTTTTCATTGTAGAAGTCCCCTTTTCATTAATAAGAAAGGGTTTTATTTTTCTTTCCTAAAGGAATGTGAAAGGTTACAAGTGGTAAGACTATGAAAGGTCATGTGGGGGGTAGATGAAGAGATGAATTATAACGCTATAAATTAGAATTTCTTCTCTGTTCCAAGGGGTTATATTTTCTTTGTTGATAACTCCCATTTTCTTACTATGAGCAAGAAACTACAATTATTATATCTCCTTGTCTTATGTTTTCTTCTCCATCTCAATTTTACTCCATGAGCATGGTTAAGTAAGCAATATTATGATAATGAACTTGGATTTAATTGTGTTTTTTCCTCTTTCCTTGACATGGTGTCTTCTCATTGTTAACATGAAAATATTTTGGTTTTATGTCAATAAACTCAGATTTCTATTTAATCAGTAAAACCCCCTTCTCACTTTCTCCCATATCTCAACACACACACACACCTTTCCTCCACCTCCTTTTGCACCTGATTTTAGTGGAGTATTCATAGGTGATCCTATATTGAAAGGCAACACACAATTGTTAGATTAGTGTATATATTTCCTATTTCTAATAAATAGAGCTAGCCCATTCCTAAGCAGAGGGACTTAGTCCCATAACATTTGTGAAACCCCTAGTTTTCCCTTGTGATACATTATTTTTCCAAAAAAAATTGGTATCCACTGTGGGGAATTTTTTTTTGTCCTACACCTTGTAACAATCCAAAAATCAGATCTACCAAAAATCCATAAAAAGTAAAAAATCAAAAAAATAAAAAAGAAAGGAAAATTGATGCTTTAAAGGCACTTTCATTTTCAGTTGTGTCCTTTCACATTCTTGTTGTAGGTTTTCTCACAAGGTGGATGAAAGGAGATAAACTAGATTAAAAATATTGAGAGGTATTGTTGATCCAAAGTTTGAAGCTCTTTAAAGACAACAATATCAGATTTGAGATAATCCATGTTACTTCTCTCAAGAATCATCTCCATATGGTACACGAGTGATACCATATGAAATCTAATTGAGACTCCTTCTGAATCTCTAGTTGCACCAACATTATCTATTCTTCCCCCAGAAGAAGAAGTAGAAGAATAATTTTAAAAATAAATGGAAGAACCCCAACCACCTATTCTATGGGGAAGGAATACTAGTCTGCTTTCTCTTACACCACCTTTATATGAATATCCAAAGGGGTCATGTAATAATTTTCTCAAATTCAAAGGTGATGGAACTCAACCTCTTAAAGAATATATTACAACTTTCATCACTACACGTGGAATTATTGTAATTGAACATGAAGATGTTTCAGTAAGGTTGTTCATGAGTTCACTTCAAGAGAAAATAGCTGAATGGTTTAACCTCTTTCCCTCTCAACCCATCAAAAATTGGAGTGATATCACAACCATGCTTGAAGCAAGATTTAAATTAGTTGAAGACTTTCAATATCTTCTTGTTCAATTGGTCCAAATGAAGAAAGAATTAAATGAAATCATAAGATACTTTATGGCCCGATATAATATATTTTTGAAAAAAATACCTATGGAAGCTTGACCACCTGATAATAATAAAAAGAGATTCTTCATAAATGCACAATTTCTTGAGGTTGGTTTTATCCTATAGAGAGCTCGACCTTGAACTCTTTAAAGCACCCAAGAATATGCCATTGAAATAGAAGATGATTTGATTATTTTTGGAAAAGTAAAGAATCCAAAGGATAAGTAAAAGGGTCAAAGTTCAAATAAATCTTCCACTGGTTCTTCTATTCAAAAATTTCCTAATTGTGTGATTTCATTGAAGAAACAACTTGCAAAATCCACCTTTCCAAGGGGAGGTTATGCAAATCCAAATCCAAATCAAAATAGAAATGCAATAGGTGGAGGAGAAAGAAGATTAAATCTTGAAACACCTATTGTTAATGCAACATGTGAAGCCAGACCCAAAGAAGAATATGATGAAGCTCAAATTGAATGTGAATTTAATGAGGGATTTTTTTCCATTGATAATGTTGACTCTATTGGAAATAGTAATTTTTTTAATATACCCTTTATTTAATGATGAAGACGATGAAACCATTGCTGATATGAATAGTCACTCTTATGTGACATTCACCCATTTGAAGGTTCAAGAGAGTGATAATTCTTGAAAATTAAAATATCCTCAAGAAGCGACTATACCAAAAATAATAAAAAATGGAGGATCACTACTGCCATGTCATATGCAATCAATGAAGAAGAAGCCCAAAGTATCTGTAAATGCCCTTACATATTCCAATGCGGCAAGTCTTCATTTCCTTGTCAAATCCCCTCCCCCCATTTCCACATTCAAATGTAATGATATGAATAAAATTAGTATCAATACCATTCCAAGAAGTAGTTAGACTCTCACTACTGTATCTACACCTTCACCCTCCTCTAAGTCTCATTTTACATAATTGAACAAGTTAAGAAGACTAAGGTCTAGATTTCTAAATTTGAGTATTTGATAACTCATCCGAAGTAGTTCAATAAACTTGTCTAGTCTTCCAAGGGAAGTAATTCAAATTCATGTATCAAAGACCTAGATGTAAAAGAGTCACTTCTCACTCTTATAAATGCATTTCATAACCTTCTTACCTCCACATCTTCCTCTCTTGGAAAAATTGAACCATTATACCTCTCCTTGCTAGTTAATGGATACAAATTGAACAACTGTATAATTGAATTTGGTGCCACGGATAACATCATGCCTACCAAATTTTCACATGCTCTTGGTTTCACCCTCATCCTTGTTGTTGGTCACTTATATTCCATGGAGATAAAATAATTACCTCTCATTTGTCAAGTTAACATAGGTAGAAATTTTGGACTTTCTTGATAAGAATGTAAATTTCAAAATACTAATGACAAAAATTCTAGTTGCATACAAGATGTTATTGATTTGAAGCTTCTGTAGAGACATTGGTGGAGATAGAAAGATGGATTTTTTATATTCCATCATACAAGTCAAAGGTAACATAAACAAGTTTCATCTGATAAGAAAGATGAAATATACTATTTAGAGGGAAAATGACCCGAGGGTGGACATTTTGTATCAATATTTAAGAGGTTGTCAATATTTTATACCCTTAAAAGAAAATTCTTAGCTTCCTATCTTGATGGAAAATTTCCTGAAGGTAATGGAACCAATTAAGGAACAAGAGGATGATTTTATGGATCTTGAAATGGAATTTTTACCATCCCCATTTAAAATAGATATTGTTTCTCTATTTGAAAATTATGAAGATCAGGTATTCCTTAAATTTTAAGAAGAAAACACCCAAGTGAAAAGCAATGTGGATCATGAAAAAGAGGATGTTTCAAATGGTTTCTAGCCATATGATTTCTATGTTTCCAATTACCTCCTCGAGACATAATGTGAAGGTTTTTAAAATGAATGTGAAGGTGAGTATGTGGAAGCTTTAAAGAAGGAATATATGCAAGATATTTTAAAGGTTGCAGAAGGAACTGAAGACCCTCAACTTAGTCTTGAAATCCTAACCTATGTTATGACTATGCAAGATAAGTATGAGTCTGAGTTTGATTCTTCATTTGATGTAAAACTGTTCAAAATTGAAATTAAAAAATGGAAGATCTCATTGTCCCTTTTGAAACATTTGTTGATGAATATGAATGTGAAGATGAGTGTGTATCTTTTCCATTTTGTGAAGAAGATTATATTCATGTTAAATGTAATTAAAAGGAAATGATTGAATCTCCCATGGATGTATTCATTCATGAGGATAGTACCTCCATCACAAGGAGTGACAATGACGTAATTAATGAGTCGGTGTGTGGGAAATATAAACATATAAGGCATCTATTGAACATAAATACACAATAGGTATATGATGATATTAAAAATTTCAAAATATATATCAAGAACATTTCTACAGAAACAATGGTCATGAGGAACATGATACGTAAGGAGAAATTAGTTGTGCCACATCCCGTAATTTAGTTTGTTTCATCAAAAGGATAGGTCGTAAAATGAAGAGTGGTTTATGAAGGTAGTGAGATAATCCCTGTTTCATAATTGAGTATGCAACTACACGTGCATATGTATCTTGAAAAGAATACACACACTTGATATTAGTTGCATGTGTAACTATGCAACAACGCTTGTCATCCAATGTTAGTAAAGTACTTAAAATTTTATAGCTTATTCTTGTTTCACCTTGTTGTATAATATAACTTTATCTTATTGTGTGTGATGGTTTTAGTACGTGATGTACTATTTGATTGTTGTACCTATAATAAATATTGTAGTGCACCTTATTATGCTGGGTGTTATGGGTTACTTACCTTGCATTACTCTATGTGTGATGATCTTGATGCTTGGATATATTGGTTGGATTATTTACCCTATATTGATCTTATGGTTCACCCTGCTCTATCAGAAGCATAATTTACAAATACAATGAATCTAAACATAGTTTTAATGTATTATTCGTTATGCAGAAATAGTGATCTAAATGTTAAAATTTGCTAAATTTTCTTGATATGATGATGATTAATGATTCCAAAACGATATGACGATCTAAATGTTAAAAGTTAAGTTGGTTTTGTAATACTTGCATCTGAAAGGAGGAATAAGTATTTTTATTACAGCTAAGTGTTAATATGGTTTATTTTATTTTGACTATTTATTAAACTATTTTACAACTTGATCATAGTAAATTTTGTTTCTATTGTTGATTTCTAGATATCACTATGTTGTGGTTCAAAATTTGTTTCTACAAAACTTTCCTTCGATTGATCGTAACACCAAGCCAAGTAATCAAATGAGTATGTTTGATCTTAGACCTTGAATCAGGATAACGGATTGCAAATAATATTTAAATCCATTATTATGAAAATGGAGTCAAGATAATGATGAGTCCTAACCCAATGTATACGACATATGATTTTTATAAGATTTTTGGGGTTGAATTGTTTAAAATTGATAGCTTGGATATGATTATTGTTGGTAACACATTTGGCCATAATCCTAGGTATAAATTATGGTTAATAACAATATGGTTTTGAATCCAATTGTGTGGAAAATAATTAATTAATAGTTGAAAGGTCAGTTAATATCCCAAGTGATTTTGGTTATATTTAGTTTAATCTATGACTAAACTTGAGTTGCATTGAATATTTGATTATTTATTGGTCGATTAACCATACAAACGATAAAAGTTTAATTGTTGTTTTTATTATCTACACCACCACAAGATTAGGAGGGAAAGGTTGCAACATTTAATGTGTCACGATGTGGCATTGTGAATATGTATGACATTAAATGTTTTTGGGGATGATTTCTTGAAGGTGACGAAGCTTCTCTAAGAAGCTACCTCACATGCAAAGTTGAACCTATTATTGTTTTTGGTTTGGGCCACTTTTGGCGAGCCATGCATGAGGGTGTGACATGGGGTTTGCAAGCTAATTTAACTCAAAATCCCCATTTTTGGAGATGTGCATGGATTATTGGGTCTAGTGTAAATTTGGGGATGATTTGTATAAATGCAATGCAATATTTGGGATTCTATGTTTTGGATTTCATAGGGATATATTTGTTGTTAAAATGTGGGGTTTGCTAGTTTTCTTTGCTTGGAAATTTAGAGGAATTTTGCAAGGAAAGATAGAAGAATAGTAGAAAAGTTCTGTGTGCAAAAATTCATGGAATATCTCAACTCTTCTTTGTTAAATATTTATGAGATAAAGAATATTTTTTTTTTCCTCCTTCTTTGTTGAATATGAAATTCCTTTGTGTCTAAACTATTTATTTTTAGTGATAGAAGTATTAGAGGAATTTTCGTTTGATGGGTAGGATGTTATCTGGTGTTATATGGCTTTTCTTGAACTAGACATGTTTGTTTTGGGATTGTGTATTGGTTTGTTTGTACAACCTATCAATCTGAGAGATGTGAACTACTTACCTGAAATTTGTGCTCTATTTAGCCAACTGTGAACATTATAAGATAATGAGATTATTATTATACATTGCCTTAATAAAATATGGATGGTTTAATGATTCTGGAGGATATTTATCACTATTTGACCATGTTTATTTTTTAGGGATCTATTTCACCGGATTCTTTGTAGATAAATGAAATAGATAAGGGTATAAGGAAAAGGAGGAATACCTGTTGTAATATTGGTTAAAGGTCAAATTCACGCATAGATGAATTTTGGATAACGGATGTGAGAACTCCCTTTTTGCTAGGAAGAACCACCTGTAGATACAAATAGTACCACGAAAAAGAGTTAAACAAGATAGTGAGTGGACTACCTAGCGGAAGCTAGATCCAGGAAGTGTGATACTTCCTGAACACGATGTCAGTCCACTTCTATATAACAATATCAATGCTAGTAAAATCATACATGAAGTAAACATCCTATTGGAATTGAAATGATTTAGGTATCTCGTACAAAACAATAAGAAATGTCGTGTAAAAGGTTGTTCAAGGTCAAAATAGGAGGGTTGATTGGGTTGGTGTTAAGTTATAGGTCTGGTACATGATCTGGGTAAGGTTTGGTAAGGATTACAAATGGTTCTGGGCTATTGGGAAATGGGTATTAGCTAGATGGTTTGAGCTATATTGACAAACATAGTAACCGATGTCGATTGATTAACTGATGCCGGTTAGGAAGAGTGACCCACGTTGGTTGGATAACCAACGTCGATAGGGGAAATTAGTAGAAATTTCTTAGAATTGGTTTTTTAGACTCCCTTTGATTGTACAAAGGTTGGAAATGGTAAGAGTGGGGTCATAAAATGATTCTGAAGACTCAAAGATGATTAGAAGAGGGTGAAATGGGTGAATAGTATGGATATGATCAGCTGATGGGTTGATGGAAGGAAGGAAGTATATGGGTGTGGAGAAAAATAGACTATAGAGATGAATAAATAAATCTATGCAAGGAAAATAAAGATTCAATGTAGAGATGTTAAATACTTACTAGGAAGTAGATTGGAGAACATAGGCGATGAAGACAATGACAATAAAGATCTAGAGAGAAGAGCCATTGTATTCATGCCACGAACATTCAGACCTCCATGCCCCTATGTTATGAATCTGTGATCATGAAGAGGATGATGAATGGTGACCAATGTTGGTAGTTCTCCTGTGTTTCTTCTTTTACCTGAGTGCTAAAGATATTCTAGTGCTCCAAGTCTCTAGAAGAAATGAGATCTTGAATCGAATGACCAACCAAAGATAAGTCTTTTGGAAATGTATTTAACCTAATCAACCATGCTTAGGTGACTGAAATCAGTTGAGATATAACTGGTGTCGGTCAAGGTGAGAATATCTAGGTTGGCAAAAAAAGTCAGATTATTGCTATTTTTTGCATGATTTCCAACCTTCTGTCGAGTCTTGAGTGATAGATTGTGGAAAGATAAGTAGGAATCCTTTTAGGTTTGTTAATATGAGTTAAGTATAGGTTTAGACTAAGTCCTAGTTAGTTAGGATAGGTTTTGACTCGGTCTTAGGTCATTAACAAGGTTTTAGTAAGTCATTGAGTGATGTGGCTAGATGAGGATATTAATTAATTTAATTAACATGTGCAATAGGGGATATGAATAGGTATGATATGGTTATTCTAATTACCGGGGTTTAAGGGGGGTATGAACCAATTTTGGTGTTTACGTTTTGGTATTTTTTGTTGTGTAGCTTGTATTTGTAAGCAACACAAAAAAAATAGGAAATTGGTGTTCCAGGTGTAAATGGAGGTTAGGTTTCCCCAAGTAGGGCTGAAGGTGATCCCCCTCAAACCAAAAATTGACGAGGTGTTATATGGAGTTGGTGAGTGGTTTAATAAATGTGTAAGTGATGAAAGTGAAAGTAGGTGGGTTGTAGATAAGGGTATGAGCACTTTGGGTAATGGATAATGGTCAAATCAAGTAATAGGTGGGATCTTGTTCACTTGATTCTAGAGCTTTTCTTCAAATGTTGATGAAATAAATAAGGGTAATGGGCTAGGAGGAATACCTTTTGAAACGATGGTTGTAGGTTTTTGTGTGCATATGAATTCTGAATCCATAGTTGATTGTGAGAGCTTCTTTTTTTCTTAGAGGAACTACTTGAAATGGAAAAACAATACCACCAAATAAAATTTAAACAATATATGCAGTGGACTGCCTAGCGTGTGCTAGATCTAGTGAAGTGTGATACTTCCTAGATGACTGTTAATCCACTATTTAAAAAAAATTAATGCAAGAAATAAAGGAAATCCTACTATAGTTAAAATGATTTAGGTATCTCATTTGTCTACAATAAGTAAATTTTTCCACAACAAGTTAAGATATAATTGAATCTGAGGGTCAAGGTCATTATCAAGGGTATTGGCATTGTTCAGGGTAAGGTCCTGGGCTATTTTGGGTATTGGGTGGAGGTTTGGGAGCTCTGTTCTTGGTTTTTGGTAAAAGACACAGAGACCAACATCGATTTGGTATGACCAGTATCAGTTTAGGCTAACTGACAACAGTTGTTGGTAACCGGCATCAGTATGGTTGGGGTATAGGAAAACACAATAAAAAATTGGTTGGGTGATAGATCTGATGTTAGATGAAGATGGAAGGAGTAATGAAAAGATTCATATGGATCTAAGGTATGCATAGGAATGATTAAGGTCCATGTATGGGCAATGTAAGGGTATGGATAAAAAGATAGTCAAGTTTGTATGGAGATAAATGATGGGGGGATGGAAATGAGAGTAGAAACTAGTAACAGATGTAAAAGGATCTACCAAATGATAAATGGATAAGTGCTGGTTAACAAAACTTTTTGTTTATATGAGCTTGATGCCTGGTTGGTAATGGTGGGTGATCAGATGGAATAAACTTGATGTAGTGCTGAGTGTTTCCCCAGATACTCCCGTGAAGATAGATGGCTGTGTGATTTGCTTCAGGTACTGGCTATGGATGCTTTGATGTGTGTACTAATGCTAGTTTCTGCTTGCATACAACACTGGTTTCATCACTTGCATTCCCAAAATATGTGATTATCTCTTAGAAAATGTGCCAACCCCAAAATAAGGTTGTTTTTGGGAGTTAAATTGTAACCGATGATAGCTCCGACTTAATTGGCGGTGGTTAAGGGTAACTGGCGTCAGTTAAGGAGGAATTTCTTAGTGTTTAGTAAACTAGGCAGATCCCTTTTATTTTCTGGGATCTCGTTTCGTTTTACTTCATGGATTAGAATGGAAGCTTCCTTCCAACGGGTGGGAATGTGGTTAGAGGGAATGTAGGAATTGATTTTTAGGGTTTGGGTAGGTCTTAGTTAGATATGGAAACTTATTAAGAATAGGTCTGTAGGGTGAGGTGGCTTGATGAGGTGTTTAGGTGAGGTGGATATGTGGGCATTATCCCAATTTGGATATGTTAAATAATAAATATGGTGAGGATAATGAATTAATTAAATTTAATTAATTAAATTAATATTATAGTGGGGTGAAGGGGGCCATGGCTAGGTGGATGTGTTCAAGGTATTTATTTGATCGGGAGACCAAGGGGAGTGTGGCCTAATTTTAGTGTCTACATTTTGATCCCCTTTTTGTCATGTAGCTTGTATTGGTAAGCGATATTGACAAAAACAAGAAGTGGTTGGCCCCATGTGTGGGTGAAGGTGATCCCCCTCAAACTAAGAACTGACGAGGAAGAAGGTAGAAGCGGTGAGTGGTTTGATTAAAAGGTGAATGTGATGAAGAGCAGGGTGGGGAACGGGGAAAAGAAGGAAAAAGGTCCACTCGATGTAATCTAGGTAATGGGTCAGGGTCAAAGGAAGTGACAGTCGAAAACACACGCACATGTATAAACTGCAGCACAGTACTAGGCTAAAGAGTAGGGAAAACTCTACATTGTCTAAGGTTGATAGGTTTATCCAAACAAGGTTGAGGTGATTCCGGTATCCAGGGTATGGGGATATGGTTAGGAAACATGATGCAAGTTATGTGTAGGAACATTTAGGTATGTTCCAATACACCAAGAGTTAGGTCAGGATAAACTAGTCATGGCAAGAGGTAAGGTAAGGTCATTAGTTCAATCACCATAGGTAATAGTGCCACAAGGTATAGTGAAACACATGAGGTCAAAGGTCACTAGCGATGTTCCAGGTGCTAAGTATTTAGGTCACGGCATGGGAAGGGCCGAGGTATGGGTAAAAATAATGAGTCCCCAAATGAGGACAAGGTTAGGTAGTAAATGATGAGGTCAGGAGGTTGAGGTGAATGGTTAGGGTAAGTGTTGGGTGAGGAAAAAAAGACTGATGCCGGTAGGGTAACAGGGTGAAATTATGGGCAACTGTGGTAAGAGTAGGGTGACATGATGGCTGACCGATGCTAGTGAAGTTAAAAACCGGTGTCGGTTAGGTCAAGGATTTTATAAAAAAAGAAAAAATTCCACGTTTTTTGGAATAATTTGTCCCATGTAAAATAGAGGAAAATGACACAAGAGAGAGGGAAAGTTGGAAAGTGTTCGGATGAAATAGAAAGAAAAGTTGGCAAACCAAATGACGGGTGATTGGTAGTAGAGAGGCGGGTCCACGAGATTAGTTTTGTTGATTTTATTGGTTGGAGGTGAGGTGACAGATTTGTGATGGCAGAGGTTAGAGAGGGATCAAGCGGGCCACTCGGTGTAGTGGCTAGACGTGTCACCACAGCGATGATGGCAGTGTGATGAGGTAAGCGTCAAACCCTTTCTGTGTTTATGTGAGATAGATTAGGTGAGAGGTTGGGTGGTGAAAAATTGGGGGTTTTTTGGGGGGGGGAAATGAAATTTGAAATGTGGGAGGGTGAATTGGGTAGAAGAGGAGCAGGGAAAGAGGTAAATGGGTGAATAGGGAGTGGGATGAGGTTAATGGGAAATGTAGATTAGAATGGGTGGGTAGAAGGGTTAGGAGAGAGATTTTTTTGAGAGGGGATGGTTTTGGGGGTCACAATTTTCACTATGACAATGATCGGCGTCGAGTCAGGGGTTAGCTGGGCGTCAGTAGTGTCAAACTGGTATCGGTCATGAAACAAGTGACCAATGCCAGTTTAGGTGTTGACTAGGGTCGGTTAGAGATAACCAACACTGGTTGGGTTTTGGAGAAAAATGGGCCTGAAAGGGCCCTAGGTCAAGTGGGTGAGATAGGGAATGGTATAATAGGGTGTGTTGGTGAAAAACCTAGTGTAGATAGGGCGATAAAATGGGTATGGGGGAAATGATAGTGGGTGAGGTTAGGGGGTGCGAAGAGAGAAAATGTGATAGGAAGGTAGGTTTGGGAAGACAGAAATAGGTGAGACAGTGGGTATAGGGTGAGATGTCGTGGGGTGAGTATGGGTATGATGAAGGTAAATTAATTTGATGTTTGTATTGGATGTAGGGGAGAGATCAACCTATAGATGAGAGATAGGGTTCCGCCCTTACTCTTGAGAGCATACAGGTGCATGATGATAGTTGAAGAGTGGTGACATCTTATGGAGGAGGTGGGCCTGATTGGGGTCTGAGTGCTATTAGCATGCAGTATGGCAACCAATTTTGATGGTTGTTCTCATCGATAGATGGGATTCAGTCGACCAATATGTTCCACCTACCGATGGGGTAAGATGACATTCCACCTTGAAGGACATGTTTAGGTTCCTATCAGCTACTGATACTGGGGACACAGATGTACTCAATCTCCTCCAAGGCCTTGGAGGAGTTGATGCTGACAATGCTTAGGCATGGATTGGCAGACATGATGTTCCATAGTGCCAACTTGAGTTACAGAGGGGATGTACCTAGCCCGTACAGAGGAGACGAGGCTAGTTGTTTTACTGATGGAGGCAGTGTGCTGCTTTTCACTGCCAGATGTAGAGGTGTGGGCAGCTTTTCCTACTCATTGATGGAGGTAATACATGACATGGTGATGGATTGGACCTATTTTCACTTGGGTGCACTAACATTCATGGTGTAGTTATATAGAGAGTTGTGGGTTTATGGGCATCTGCGCAAGTTTTGCCTATGTTGCACCTTTTTACTACACTGCTGGGCCTATGAGAACATATTTTGTGTGTGCACCTAGTGGGTATGCCCCGAGCTGATGCATTTTCACTAAGATTGGTGTGGCTGGGGTACAGGAAAAGGGTACCTGTGATTGGAGAGCGGCGATTATACATGGCTACACATGATGTAGTGTATTACAGGTGTATATTGGAGGGATTGTCCTGAGTGGACATCATATGGAGACTGTATGTGAGTTATCCCTCATACATACGGATGCATGATGAGATAGATGGACTTCAGCTGCTGAGATGGATAGAGGGGTACCATGATAGGGGGAGCACAAGGTGATCCCGGTTAATAGGGTTAGATAGCAGTTTGGACTGCTACAAAGACATACCTCCACCCTTCTCACGTAGTATAGGAGAGATGACATGGAAAGGCCATTACCTCTACCATAACTGATAGTGCCAATAGGGTAGGAGGAGTAGGTGGTAAGACCGAAAGATCAATGACGCCGGTGTAGTGATCAGATAGATATAGACTAGTGGTGGGTGGCTCATTTATGAGCAGTACCACCCAGGTCATGGGTAAGCCAGATTTAGCAATGATCACAGTGCAAAGAGATGCCCTACAGGGGATAGGTAGCAACCCTGATTACCCAGTTGGGCATGGTGCAAGGACATTTAGCCAATTTAGAGGTAGAGGTGGCTGAGTTACATGCACATAGGTGGCTAGTCTTCAGGCCCAGATGGCTTAGGGGTGGGGATGAAGCTTGAGATGGTAATGACTGGTCAGGTGGTCACCCTACAGGCACATGGTTATAGGGTTGCAGGGCTAGTTAGTCATGACATAAGCACAAATTAGGGCTTTACAGGCCCAGATACAAGTATATGGGCATAGGGGCCGATGGCACTACCACAGGCACCTGGGACAGGGTGCTAGTTTATAGGAAGGGGTGGCATAGGGTCCCATAGGATAGGTACAGGGTCAGAGGCTAATGGGGGCCACCACAGACAGTACCTGTATCCAGATTGCGGGAGGTGGGAGATGAGACCTCAGTATTACTAGGACCAACTGATGGTGGCAGGGATAAATTATCTATCGTATGTCTGAGTATAGGGCATAATAGGACTCTAGCATGAGAGGACCATATCACACACCCATAGCGTGGAGAGCACAGGGGGCCATCAAGCCCCGAGACATGGTCAAGGTGAGGCCACCAGTTCACAAAGGCCGAGTTCTAGTTGATTATACTAACAGGGACCCAGCCACCACCTATGATTGCGTGGGGAGATGTTAGTAGGTCACCAGATAAGGGATGAGGAGGGTAGAGGGGACATGAGAGATAGATATGGAGGATTTCCACCGTGATGATGTCTGATATATGGCCCTTGATTTTGATGTAGTTTTGATTTTTGATATATATCGGCCTGCGTGCTCAGAGTTGTTATACTTATGATCATATACTAGATTGCATGCCAAATATGGTGAGGCTGTATGAGAGTTTTGTATTTTTGAGCATATACCAACCTACGTGTCTAAAGATGGTGAGGCTGTATATGAGATTTTTGAGAGACTGGATAATATACACTGGCCCTACATGCCAAAGACATTTAACAATTATGTATATGGATATTGTATTTATATAAATGATGATGATTATGGCGCATTATGTGTTTGTGTTGATAACATTTTATTATTATGCATAGATGGACCTATGGTATGTGTGTTAGGCATGGATTGAGTTAGGTCATGGATTTAGGCATGATGGAGTCAGGTCGTGGTTTTAAGGCATGGTTAATTTAGGTTTGTTTTACGCATGGATTAAGTTAGGTTTTGGATTAGGCATGATGGAATCAGGTCATGGTTTTAGGCATGGTTAAGTTAGGTTTTAGGCATGGTTGAGGTAGGTTTTGGTTTAGGCATGATGGAGTCAGGTAATGGTTTTAGGCATGATGGAGTCAGGTTTGGTTTTAGGCATGGATGAAGTTAGGTTTTGGTTTAGGCACGATGGAGTCAAATTTGGTTTTAGGCGTGGATGAAGTTAGGTTTTAGGCATGGTTTAGTTAAGTTTTGGTTTAGGAATGATGGAGTCAAACTTGATTGAGTTTGGGATTCACTAATGTGTGTGATTAATGATGATATCATAGTCACTTGTGAGATGTTTTTATAATATAGGTATGATGATGGTAACGTAATGGTAGTCATAATAAATATATGTTTTGACGATGATAAAAATGTGAAGATATATGCTATTTGTTTGGTTTAATTTCTAGTTTTGGATGTAAAAAATGAAACTAAGTAGGGTAGAATGTGATTTGAGGAAAATGAAAAATGAATTAGTTAGGGTATAGAGTGGTTGAACTAACCTCCAAGGGCCCCATGCCCTTAGAGTGTTTCCTACATAGTCTTGGTGAAAAAGGACCTCAGGCCAATGTAGTTCTCCCATAAGCTAGGGAAGAATATGAGGTACGAGAATGAGTTAGGAGGTTTTAGGCATGATTTGAGTTTAGGTATGTTAAGTGTGGGTGAGTTGTGGGAAAATCGGTATAGCTGATTTCAATGGTGGTAGAAGAAGAAGATTACCTGAAAGGTAAGCATCGAGGACCAAGTCCTATATAAGGTAATCAGTACGTAAAAAAGAAGGTTAAAAGATAAGAGGGGAAAATAAATCTTCCTAATTGGCGAGGATAGTAACAAGTAGGTCATACCTTGGAGGAGGTGATGAACGTAAGACCCTAAAGACATTGCATGATTGATTATTCTAAGGGTGAAAAGTAGTCACATGATCACCAAATTTCATGGTTTCCAAGAGGTCCCTTGAGGTGGTAGGAAATGGGAGTGTGAATGGTGAGAGGGGTGAAAGGTGGTTAGTTTTTATATTCAGAGTCTCTCAATTTTTTTTGAAAGAGATTTACATAGTTGTCCTTCAAGGGAGCAGTCTATTTATAACAGTGATTGTAAAGAGAGAAAGATGTCCTTTTGAAGGATTCATATTTTTATTGGAAGTTTGACTCAAGGAGTTGGATTCCCATGTGAGGGATTTGAAGTCATGAAAAAGGACCAAGGTGAAGAATAGGATTCTTGTTTAGAAAGCAGGGTGAAATGACCATGGGATCTCATCTAAAAGGTAGACGAAAAGTATCCATGAGAATCATGCTATGTGCAACGCCGTGGTACACATATTGAAGAGAAGATAAAAAGGTGATGCAGGTATGCTACATGATTCTTATTTAATCATTTGAGTGATGGCATAGGAAGTGGATAGACACTCAAGGGGATAAGCATGGAAAAAGGAAAAAAAGTGAGGTAGGACTAAAATTCAATAGTAGAACGGTTCAAGATGAAAGGCATTAAGGGGCTCAGGTTCAGGTTTACCATTGAGTGAAGATAAAATGATAAGCACCTGATCTATAAGTATGGGTTATGATGTATGGTCCAAGCCAATTAGGAGAAAATTTACCCCGTTTACTTTTTTTGCTTTAGTTACATGCTGATTTTCTTTCAGGACGAGATCACTGACTTGGAAGGTTCACTCATGGACACGTTTTGTCATAGGCACATTTGATACATTTTTGGTAAACTTGACAGATGGTCAAGAGCATGTTAAGACAACATTCATCTAGTAACTCAAGCTGTGCTAAATGGTCTTGATGAAAGTCATCATTATAGAGCATGTCATGGGAGAAATGCGGAGTAAGGGGATATGGAATTTGAGAGGCAGAACAACCTCTGTACCATAGACCAGAGAAAAAGGTGTGTAGCGGTAGTGGAAGTGTAAATACTAGTGCGGTTATGCCCACAGGGAAAAAGGAATGTGTATAATGCTATTCCTTCCCAGTATCGTCGACCACTTTCATGAGAATTTTTTTCAAGGTTTTGTTAGTGGATTCGGCTTGGACTATTGGTTTGTGGGTAATAAGGTGATGAAGAAACTTAGCTGAATTCTAAAGGCGTCACAAAGTTTTTCACAAGGTCTTATTTTTGAATTGTTTTCCATTATCAGTGATGAGGTGATGAGGAACACCAAAGCGACAAATGATGTGATGATTGATGAAATTACATATTTTCTTGGCTTTTGTGGAGATGAGTGGTATGGCCTCAACCCATTTTGTGTAGTATTCAGTAGCGACGATGATCCATTGATTTCATTGGGAAGAATGGGGATTGATCTCTCTGACAAGATCCAAAACCCCATTGAGAAAAGGGCCAAAAGGTCACGAGTGACCTGTAAGGTGTGACTGGGTGTATGATGAAGGTTGGCATGTTGTTGACATTTTGACACAACGCTTAATGTAATCACAACAATCACGGTTAAGGGTTGGCCAGTAATATCCTAGGTGAAGAATACACTTAGCAACAACAAGGCCACTGAAGTGACCTCCACATATGCCATCATGAACTTCCTTAATGGTATAAGGAATTTCAGAACTTATGAGGCATCGCAAGAGAATACCATCAAAGTCGTGCTTATAGAGGAGGCCCCCCATGATGACATAACGAAAGACCTTTTTAAGGAAGGCGTGTTGTCCATTATGAGTGAGATCAGGAGGTAAGAAAAAGAGAGAAAGCTAGTCAGGAGTATTGTTTATACCAAAGCTCACTCGGGTCTGGGGGTGACAGTTCCGATGGAGTAAATGTCGACAAGGTAAATAAGAGGGTGATTGGAGTCATTGTATGGTGAGAAAGATTTTAGAATCGGTAGGAAAAGCGAGTATTTGAGAAGCTAAGTCAGGCCATGGTATCGGCAAATTTGTTGGTTGAACGTGGGATGGTTTGAAGGGCATAACAATCAAAGGTGGTCAAAATTATGTCTACATGATGTTTATACTTTTTGAAGTATCTCATTAACGAAATTGGTGTATACCATTGACTTGGGTTATGACCAATTGAGAATCACCAAAGATGTTGATTGATTTGACATCTAGGGTGTAGGTGGCTTGGAGACCTAATACGAGTGCTTTGTATTCGGCAATATTGTTTGTACAATCAAAATTGAGTTTGAAAGACAAAGGCATGAGTTCACCATCAAGTGGAATGAGGATAACACCAGCCCCACCCCCACGTTGACACTTGAAACCATCAAAGAAGAGTGTCATTTGGTAAGCGGGTTTGTCCAGGGAAAAGTGTAGCAATTGACTCATTTGGAAATTCAAAATTAGAGGGTTGATCCCCGGAAATAGGTGCATCAGCCAATTGGTTGGCGATAGCTTGGCCCTTGATGGAATTTTGATGAATGAATTCGAGGTCGAGGTCAGCCAAAAGCATAAGCTAGCGTGCAACACGCTGATTTTGACAAGGTTTGGCATACATGAAGTGTAAGGGGTCAGTGTTGGTCACAACATAGGTTTTGTGGTTGAGTAGATAATGGCGGAGTTTTGTGGTAACGAAAAATAAGGCTAAGAAAAGTTTTTCGAGATGGGTGTATCAAGTTTCATAGTCCAAAATATTATGGCTTATATAATAAACCACCTGCTTCGTGTGTTGTTCATCGCGATGAGTGAACATGGCCCCCAAAGAGTGGTCGATAGCTGAGATGTATAGGTAGAAAGGTTGATTATATTTAGGTGGAATGAGTATGGGGATTGAAGAAGGTATTGTTTTAAGGCCTCAAAATCTTTGTGGCATTCATCATCCCACTTAAAGGAGACATCTTTCTTGAGAAGGTGATGAAATGGTTGACACTGATTAGACAATTGTGAAATGAAATGACGAATAGAGTGTAACTTACCTTGCAGGCTATGGATTTTCCTAAGGTTAATGGGTAGATGAATTTCTAGAATGGCCTTGAATTTAGCAGGGTTAACTTCTATACCACATAGGGAAATGATAAATCCCAAGAGTTTTCCTGAGAGGATCGTAAAGACAAAATTCTTGGGTTGAAGGTGAATGCAATATTTAATGAGGTGGTCAAAGATGGTTTTTAGGATGGTGAGGTGCTTGGAGCGGTGTTTAGATTTGGCCAGGAGATCATCTACGTAATATTCCAATATACAATGCATGATGTCATGGAAAATATAAGTTATAGCCCACTGATATGTGGCACCAACATTTTAAGGCCAAAAGGCATGACTCGATAACAGAAGGTCCCCCAAGGGGTGATGAATGTGATTTTGTGTTGATCTTCTGAGGCAAGAAATATTTGGTTATAACCCAAGAAACCATCCATGAGTGATAGCATCTCATGACCAGCAGTAGGTTCAACTAGTTGGTTAATATCGGGTAGAGGAAGTCATCTTTTAGGAAAGCTAGATTGAGGTCAAGGAAATCTGTGAAAATGTGGAGTCCCCCTGTTGCCTTGGTGATAGGGACAATGTTATAAATCCAATGAGGATAATCAATGGGTAATATGAAGGAAACTGAAAGAAGGCACTGAAGCTCTTCTTTGACAAAAAGGGTAATACGAGGGTGTTATTTCCTCAACTTTTATTTGACGGGCTTGGCATCAACAATGGTTAGAATATTGTCAACCACTATAGTGGGGTCAATACTGGGCATATCTACGTAAGACCAAGCAAATGCATGGTTATGATATTTGAGAAAAGAAGTGATGGCTTCCTGCACAACAACATCTAAAGATTGACCGATCTTTAGGATGTGCGTGTCATCCTGAGTATGAATGTTGATCTTGATAGCTGATTCATTCAACATGGTTTGCGTCTTAGAGGGTAGTGACCGATGAATATATGAGTCTTCTGCACCAAGGTAGGTGAGTATAGATTCATCATCCTAACATTTAACAATGTTAATCAAAGGTGTATTGTCATCGACCATTTCAGGGTACAGGAAGGGAAGAAAGGAAGGAGCCTCACCCTTGCGTTGATAAGTTAGAGGCCCCAAGGAGATGGTATTTATGAAAAAAAAAAGTTAGGAGGAATGGATTTTGGATCCATCGACTCCATCAGTGAAGGTGGTGATGGTGGTGAAGAAGGTGGAGAAGGGCTGATGTCCTTGATGAGTTCAATATGGGTCTGCTTGGTAGGTGGTTCAGAAAAAATGATACCACTACGGTCATTATGTTTGCGGGTAGTGCATGGAATAACAGTATGGTGAACTTGCCCATAAAATCCAAAACCAAAACCCTTCAACGCACATTGGTATATGAAGGTGTGGGTGAAACGGTGATTAGTGAGTGATTGGAAGTCAACGGAAAATGGGTGGGTTTGTGATGGTGGTTCAGGTGTGTAAGTTGTAGTATCAAGTCCCCCATAGGTGAGATTGGTACGAAGGTGAGGTGGACCATAAAGGAGGCATTCTCTTATGTGTTGATCATAGTGAGGGTGTTGGTGAAGACTTCTATACTCTTGTGGAGTAAGAAATGTGTTGACACTATATAGGTGATACTCCCCAGAGTGAGGCGTTGAAAAATACCTTCCAAGGGATTAGTGGTTGGTATGTGGGTTGCGGGAATAGATGATGTGTCAGATTTTGATGTGGAGGCGGAGCTAATGGTCTGGGAGGTTGTGGCAGTAATAGGAATGGAGGAGGTATGTACGGTTGAGGTAACAACTGTACTGGTAAGTGGAGATGTAGGTGAAGTGGTAGTGGTCGTGGATGTAGATGCCTTAATGGGTATAAGCACATCATTGGGTCGGTAAAGCATGTTGCATGTTTTAAAAGGTGATGGATCAACTAGAATAGTATAGGTGTGTCCTTCATGCTAAAAATTTACACAACGATGCAAATTGGAGGGAACTCAACCCATGACACAAGTCCAGGGTCTTCCAAGCAACAAGTTATATTGAAAATCCCCCTCCAAGATGTAAAATAACTTTGGAACTATAGGGGGGCCCACGCAAACGTGGAGGACGACGATGCCTAGTGTAGAGGTGATGGCGTCATTGAATGAACACAACATGACAAGATGTTTATGCATGCGATTGTCAGGTATGCACATTTGAAAAAATTCATGGGATGAAATGATATTAATGCTTACGCCCCCATTGATAATTACATGTCATACATGTATATCATCGATGTGGATAAAGATGAAGAGAGTTGGGTCTGGGTCATCAGTTTGGTGCAGTGCGATCCCTTCCTCTGAGAAGCTAAGGGAGGCTGCTTGGTGAGTAGGTTGAGGTGTGGATAAAGGTGGAAATTTGGTGAGAGAGGCTACATGATGGGGTGTGATAATGAAAGCTACGGGTGTAGGGTCATTGGGTAAAACCTCAATAGATTGTCAGACCTCCATGAGAGCTTGACGATGGGATTTTGAGGTTTGGATGAGGTCATATAAGGAAATTTTGAGGGGGGATTGGTGTACTTGTTTGAGCATCACGCAGTGTGTGAAATCTTTAGAAATAGGATATGTGGGGCCATGGATAGTGATTTTAGGTATGGGTGTAGATGGTATGTTGGGTATAGGATTGGTTGGTGAGTAAGTTGCCTTTTCCTTACCTTTATCCTTTTGAACATAGGTAGCAACGTGGATCATGTTGCTTTGAGGTGGGGAGGTAGGTGAGGTAGGTGAGCCATGAAATGTATGGCAACAAGAAGGGAAAAATCCCAATGGCGGGAAGGAACCTTATGAGATGAGTTGGGGACACCGACATTTGGGTGGGGGCTTGGTGAGTTCTCTGATGCGAACCATGTTAATTTCAAATCTTGGTGGTGGCTTTAAGAGTTGTGGGGGTGGAGGATGTGATTGTTGAGTAGGTAGTGAGGGAGGGACTATGGGAATGGGTGATGGTAAGATGAGGTCCTCATTGAGAAGGTTCATCATCGTCAAAGTTTCCTTTACGAAGGACACAACTGGATAAGGATAGTTTTAAAATCCTTGCAGTTCTCCACATAGTGTCCTGGCACACGATGACAAGTGCACAAATTTTAGTGTCATCAAACTCACTTTGGCTTGGGTTTGAGAGGGTTGTAAGGTCTGAGTAGCGGTACTGTGATGACAGAAGTCTCAAGGAGGTTGGTTAAGATTTTGGAATAGGACCTTGCTAGTGGGGTCTGCAATGGGAAGTGAAAGTGGGTTTAGGGCATACGTGTGCAGCTGATTGTTGAGAAACAATTTTTGTAGGAGGGGAGAGTGTGTCGAGCTATGGTTTTGGGTACTGCCGTGGTCTTGGGTGTTGGTCATATTTGCTTGGGTAGGGGTATGGTAGATGAAATAGTAGGAGGGTGTATGGTTGTTTTGACTACCATATTAGCAGGGTAGGCAGATTTTTGTCTTTGGGTTGCACCTCCTTAGGATAAAGGTGATATAGGTGTATGGGACCTAGAGGGAAAAAGTGGATGGGGGAAGAGGGGTGAATTACCCATGGGGATAATGGAGGTGCAGTGAAGGTAGATGATGCATGGGTCACGCAAGGGGTGTGCAAGGGACATAGACTGAAGTGTAGATGGGTTGTGAAGAAGTAACCGATGGTATTGGGAGGAAATGGGTGGTAAAGATGGTGTAGGTGTAGGTGTAAGTTGTGTCAGGTGCTTGGGTATGTTAGATGTTTGTGAGGAAGGAATGAGATGTTGTGTTTTCTGGTTTACTGATGGGTGGAGGTTTCTTAACCGTGTTGGGATGTTGAGGTCCTAAGACAGACGGAAAGGGTGAAATTGATGAAGGTGTGATTGGTGCAGCCAAGAGTATGAGTTATATGAGCTTGGTTCTTCTATTTTGGTGCTCAGAGTAGGTTTGGTGTTGACTTTGGAGGATGTAGCTAAATCTAGTTTGCTAGGTGGATGAGTAAGGACTAGTGGTTGGGGTTACCCATAAGGTAGTAATAGGTTTAGTCGAGGAAAATAATGTAGGTGTGGGCTTGGATTTAGATGTATGTTGGGTTATGGGTAAGGGTGTGTGTTGAGATATGATTGGCGTATCATGGAAGAAGTTGTGATAGAGGTGGTTGTGCTTGGTTTGATTGGTCAAAATATCTTTGGGTAGATAGTGGAAGTGTCAGTAAGTTACATTTGCATTTACATTGAGACAGGAAGAAGAAGGCGCCCCAAAAGTAAGGCTCTATCCACATAAATATAGGTGATTAGATAAGCGTGAGAATGACATGTCTGTAGGTGAGGTTGATGAGGACCTAATGGAAATTCCTATAAAAATTTTGTCCTAGAGACGGGGAATTTTCTAGCTTCAGCTTCTGTGGGTAAGGAGAACCGAAAATAAGTCTATAGGATCTTGGGTAACATATGGAAAATGGTCATCTAAAGATAAAGGGATTTCTACTGGATCTTTGATGGGTGGAGGAGTTGATGGGTGCTCTTCTGTAGGTGGGGAAGATGATGGGTACTCCTCTATGGGTGAAGGAGATAATGGGTGCTCCTCTTTGGGTGGAGGAGATAAACAAGTATCCTCCATGGAATGAAGAAGTAATGGGGGTGACAGTTCTCTAGGTGGAGAAACCAAAGATGAGATAGTCTTGATATTAATGGAAGGCTCCTCCACGAGCGATGAAGGAGGTGAAAGGTGTTCCTCTATGGGTGGAGGAATAGGTGAGGTGGGTTCAAGCACAGAAGGAGGGCTTTGGGATAGAATTTCCTCTATGGAGGGAATATGAGGTAATTGGGAAGCAACGGGTGTAGCACTAAAAATAGCGCGAACCTCATGGGTATTGTTATCATGCATCAAGGTTTCTCCGGTTTGATCAGATGAAGGGGCATGATTAGGAAAAGGTTTCTTGAAGACATGTAGGTTTTTATTGGTAGGTGTGTTAGGATTATCCAAGGTTAGCTTGACTTTCTCGAGCATTTCTTGGACAATGTTTTTGAAGGTGATGCAATTGTTGTCACTATGACTCATTTATTTGATGGTAGTTACAGAAGTCGTGCTCTTTATACTACGTGGGTGTGGGGCGAGCAATGTTAAAACCTAGTGTGTGGTTTCATTGGAGGAAGGGTGATGGCCCCAGCTTTGATGAGCTTTTCTAAAACAGAAGAATAAGTTTCCCCAATTGGGGTATGTTCCTATTGTTTTGGTTTGAATTCAAAAGTTTGAATGGGTGAGAGATTAGATGAGGGGCTAGCTTGATTTGACGGATGAGCTGGGCCAGCTTTGAGTACCACTTATGTTGGTAGTCCCCTTAGCCTTTGAATAATTGTTCTATGTGGTTTTGAAGAAGAAGAGGTATCATTAGACTTGAATTCTGAGTTCTTATTTCGTAATTGAATTTTATTTCTCTTTAATGGCCTCAATATCTAGCTTTCATGCCATGGCGAATGCTTCATCAAAGGTTCGAGAAAGTTTGGACCCACAGGTTCGGTGAGATATGCCTAGCACAAGTCTGTGTGAAGAGTTCGATGAGTTTAGTTTGTGATAGTTGGAATGTGATTTGATTGATTAGGCTTTGCCAACGAGCAACAAAATCTCTGTGATAGATTCGTTGTCATATTAACACATAGAGTATAGGTCATTCATGGTAAATTTCTTAATGATATTAATGGAGAAGTGATCCAAGAAGGCTTGGGATACTTGATTGAATATGAGAATATAGAATGTATAGGTAACCAACTATACCAATCTAACACAGGTCTAGTTAGAGACATGGGAAAGGTCCTTAGGAAGTAAAGAATCATCATGGGTGATTAGATAACACCCGTGTTTAAAATACCAAAAATGCTGTTGCGGGTCTTATTTGCTATTGAAATAGTTAAATTTAGGAATTTCCCTATGCATGCGATATGGACAGAATAGGAATGGATGGATGTATAGGCTCATTATAAATCTCATCATAGGTGAGAGTGTTGCGGGAGCTAGAAACCGATGCCGTCCAATGTCTGCATCTTGTCCATCATTAACTTAATTAGGTCATTTGTAGGTTGTGATGGATGGGTGACTCCTGTAGCATAAGAGGGTTAGTGTTGGGCATGTAACAAGGGTGGCATTCCAATATATGGTGCTGTCTATATAGGTAGATTGAGAAGAAGGTAGTGAAATAGGGGGTACGTACCCAGGAGTGAATAATAGATGAAATAGGAGGCTGCTGATTGTATGTATAAAGAGGTAGAAGGGTCATGGTGACCCTAGTGGCAATGGGGGCTAAATATTATAGAATAGAAAGGACAACATGTTTTTAAAAGGGGTAGGGGTCACTGAAACCGGGGGTGGTTGTGTAGCTATGGGTATATGCGAGATAATAGGGTGCAGATGAGGTTGTGTTTTTGGTGGTTGGCAAAGGTATAGTGGATGTGGTGGGTGAAACATAGGTAGCAGATGCAGCAGTCATAGTGGGTATAGGGCTTAGCTGTAAAACAACTAGGGGGTAAGGTAGATGCGGGTAGTGTGGAGCCAGATGAGGCTGACACAGGAGTGGGAACGAGAGTTAGGGGGATACATATGGGCATGCCATATATCAATTGACCCGAGGCATCTCAAGTAGACAAGTGGGAAAGGTAAAAGTGACAAGGTGACATGATTTTGGTCAAGGAGTTCGTGTGAACTCCTCATCTCTGGTAGTGCGATAGAGATAGGTTGGATAGGTTCCATGGCTGATGATAAAATGGAAGGTGGTGAAGGGCTAGGTGGGAGTGGTTGACAACTGGTGTGGAATACGAGGGTGTTCACTTGGCTTTCTGACGCGTAAGTACTATGTGCATAGGTATTGATTTGGTAAGACTACTTTCTGTAAATGACATAGAAATACAGTAAAAATAGGATAAAAAGGCGATGGTAGGTGGAATTGGGGTACTAACATGTCAGTTGGAAGAATTACATAGGTATAATTGATGCTGGTTAGGTTAAACTGACGCCGGTCACATGTAACCACTATCGGTCATTGTGGAAAGTGGATAGTTGGTCAAAAACAAGGTATAAGGCCAATAATTTTTCTAGGTATACCAAATACTGATAATGGGACTTACCATGTCAATGGATATGATAAGAGTGGTAGAGACTCTGAATATTCAAAGAAGGTGAATAGGTGTCCTTTGGGTAGGTTAACCAAAAGAACAGTGAACTGACGCCGGTTGAGTGAAACTGATGACAATCAGAGAGTAACCAATGATAGTCGTTGAACTGACACTAGTTACTGTGAAATTGAAACAAGTGATGAAGAAATTGTTGTTGTGAGTTCAAATTAATGTGGAATCAAAACTAGAATGTTGAGAATGATGGGAATATGGTCCAGGAACACTTATATGAAGCTAGAATACACCAACTATGAATGAGAAGCGATGTAAGGAGAAATAAGAAAAAAAATGAAGAGAATAAAATCCTCTCATCTCTAAACTGCAAGCCAAGCAGAAACACTAAGAAAAATACTGATCCTAAGAGTGCCTTTTCTATTATGTTTGTTTAGCTTATGCTATTTAAATACTGACTCAAGAACTATAGAATAGAGTTTTTTGGTGAGGATGGATTCCTACGAAGAAGGAGATCTATAAGGAGAGGTTTCAGGTATGTTATGGCGAGGGGTGGGACGTCCTTTAATGGGGTACTAGATAGAGATAGCCAGCGGGGTTCCCACTATTCTGTGATCGTGTGATCACCTACAACTTCTTCTGGGTGAGATGTTGTTTAAGAATGTGTATATTTTTTATTTTATTTTGTGGTGTTTGGATAAGACTCCAGAGAGAGAGAGAGAGAGAGAGAGAGAGAGAGAGAGAGAGAGAGAGAGAGAGAGAGAGAGAGTGCTTTCTATGATTCTTTTACATCAGCCATTAGCTGGGCATGAATTCTAGCATATAGGTTACCCTCAATTAATGTGAGCTAATGTGGAAAATAAGAATGAAATGCAACGAATTTTAAACCCAAATCAAAATGTAGAATTCGATGCCACAAATAGATGAATAGGAGAAGGGATGCTCTTTCACTAATGCGATACTAATGAAAGGGAAGAAATGTTCATTTTAAGCACCAAAATATGATTTATTTTAGACAATAGAAGAGAAGAAGATTCCAGGGGAGAAATTTTAATGTAAGAAATTTTTAGAAAATAAACAAACATACAACGTTTTCAACTAGAAATGAAATAATGCAAAGAACCCCTGAATGGGTCCCACCGTGTGTGTTAAAATGTTTCACCTGATTCTACAGCTATTTCTTCGAATGTTGAAGAAACAAATAAGGGTAATGGGCTAGGAGGAATACTTGTTGAAATGATGGTTGTAGGTTGTTGCATGCGTATGAATTTTGAATCCACAGCTAATTATGACAGCTTCCTTTTTTCTTAGAGGAACTACTTGAAATGGAAAACAATGCCACTAAATACAAGGTTAAACAATATATGCAGTAGACTACCTTAACGTGTGCTTGATCCGAGAAGTCTGATACTTCCTAGATGGTTGTTAATCCACTATTTATAGAAAATTAATGCGAGAAATAAAGGAAATACTACTATAGTTAAAATGATTTAGGTATCTCAGTCATCTACAATAAGAAAATTTGTTCACAACAGGCTAAGCTATGATTGAATCTAAAGGTCAAGGTCACTATCAAGGTATTGGTATTGGTTAGGGTAAGGTTTTGTGCTATTTTTGGTATTGGGTGGAGGTTTGGGAGCTCTGTTCTTGGTTTCTGGTAAAAGACACAGAGACCGACATTGGGTCTGCTATGACCAGTAATCAGTTTAGGCTAACCAATGAAGGTTGTGGGTAATCTAGCATCAGTATGGTTGGGGTATAGGAAAACTCAATAAACACTTGGCTAGGTGACATATCTGATGTTAGATGAAGACAAAAGGGAAATGGAAAGATTCGTATGGATCTAAGGTATGCACAAGAATGATTAAGGTCTAGGTATGGGCAATTTAAGGGTGTGGATAAAAATATGACCATGTTTGTATGGAGGTAAATGATGGGGGATGGAAATGAGAGAAAAAACTAGTAAGATATGTAAAATGATCTACCAAAAGATAAATGGATAAGTGATAGTTAACAAAACTTACTGTTTGTATGAGCTTGATGCCTGGTTGGTAATGGTGGGTGATCATATGGAATAAACTTGATGTAGTGCTGAAACTTCCTCAGATACTCCCATGAAGGCAGATGGCTATGTGATTTGCTTTAGGTATTGGCTATGGATGCTTTGATGTGTATTCTAATGCTTGTTCTACTTACATGTAGCTCTGGTTTCGTCACTTGTTCTCAAAAGATGTGATTATCTCTCAAAAATGTTCCAAACTCAAAAAAGGTTGTTTTGGGAGTTAAATGGTAACCGATGATGGTTCTGGCTTAATCGGCGATGGTTTAGGGTAACCGGTGTCAGTTAGGGTGGGATTTCCTAGGTTTACTAAACTAGGCAGATCCCCTTGATTTTTTGGGATCTCGTTTCGTTTACTCCGTGAATTAGCATGGAAGCTTCCTTGTAACGGGTGGGAATGTGGTTAGAGGGAATGTAGGCATTGATTTTTAGGGTTTTGGTAGGTCTTAGTTAGTTATGGCAACTTACTAAGAATAGGTCTTAGGGTGAGGTGGTTTGATGAGGTGTTTAGGTGAGGTGGTTATGTGGGCATTATCCCAATTAAGATATTTAAATAATAAATATGGTGAGGATAATGAATTAATTTAATTTAATTAATTAAATTAATATTATAGTGGGGTGAAGGAGGCCATGGCTAGGTGGATGTGTTCAAGGTATTTATTTATTGGGCGGACCAAGGAGATTGTGACCCATTTTTGGTGTCTATAGTATGCACATGTATAGACTACGACATGGTACAAAATAGATGAGAATGTAAAATCTATGTTGTCCAAGGTCAATAGGTTAATCCAAAAGAGGTTGAAGTGATTCAAGTATCTAGGGTACAAGATTTGGTCCAGAAACATAACTTAGGTTAGGTGTAGGACCATTTACATATGATCCGGTACACCAAAGGGGTGGTCAGGATAAACAACAAGACAATAGGAAAGGTAAGTCTGTTAGCCTAAACCACATAGGTAACAACATCATAAGGTATAACGAGTACACATGTTTGAAGTTCACAAAAGGTAGTTCTAGCTAAGGTATGTAGGTCATGACATGGGTAAGTTCGAGGTATAGGTAAATAACGTGTCCCTAAATGCAATCAAGGAAATGTATAGGTAATTAAGGCTTGTGGGTAAGGTGTAATAGGTGTTGGTAGGGTCAAATGGTATGTGGCAATAATTTTTTAGGCCAAGATGGGTGAAATGTGCGTAAAAATCTAATGGTAGGTGACTGATGCCAGTTATGATGTAACCATCATCGGTGTGGTAAGGAATGATATGAATAACGTCGGTCATGTCGATTTGGGGTTTAATAGAAAAATATGTATTTTACGGATTCATTTTGACTTGTGACATTTTTAGAAAATAATAGAAGAGAAAGTGAGGAGTAAAAAATGACTATGCAAGGTGTTGATTTCAGTGGGCAAGCCACGTAGCAGGTGATTGGTGGTCGATTGATTCAATTTGTTAGGAGGTGAGTTGTGGATTTGGCCATGATAGAGGCAGGAGAGGGGTCGGGAGGTCCACTGACAAAGAGACTAGAGATGTCACCACGTAGACGGAGTCACATAGAGGTAAGGGGCATTCCCTAATTCGTTAGTTGATTAAAGTTTTGGTAAAAATGAAGAAAAGGGGGTGGGGGGTTTGTGTGTTGACATGCAGGTGAAAATGGGTAAAAATCAATATGAGAAAGGGGAAATGTAGGTTAAATAGGATGGTAGATGCATATAAGGTAAATTAGGGTGGATTGGGGTAGGTTTTAGGTAGGATTTGGGTTAAGTTTAGGAAAAATGTAGATGGGGGGAAGGGTTTCAGTTTTTTTTATGCGATAGAGACAAACATTAGTCAAGGGTTGGCTAATGTTGGTTGGCCTTGGCTAGAATCATTCAAGGATTAGGTGATTGATGTTAGTTAAGAATGATCGATGCCGGTCAATAGTGACTGATGTCAATGAGATTTAGGGCCACAAAGGTAAATAAAAGGGATATGGTGGCAGGGAAAGATAGGAAAAAATATGTAAATAAAGGTTTATGGAGATTGAGTAGGGTAATAGGTGATGTTGGCAATGTGGGGTGGGGAAGTAGGTGAACTTAATGGCAATAGGTAATAATGGTAAGGGTTAATGGGTGTAAAATTAGGTTGGGAAAAATGGGTAATTGGTAGGGTTGGTGTGTGGGAATGGTGTAATAGGTAATAAGTGTTTTCAAAATAGGTTTGTTGGGTATGGGCAAGTCTTGACAATGTTTTGTTTGAATGATGCAGGCTAGACACTAGCTCCGGATGTGGAAAAAGTACCACCACTATTGGTAGAGATGTGATCTAGTGTGACTACAGTGGAGTGGGAGCATATGACTGAGGTTGGGCTTATTAGGGTCCAACACTATAAGTGAATAGTTCATGATCATAGTATGATGGTTTCCCTCATCGACAGATGGGATTCATCAACCAATACCTTCCACCTTCTGATGGGTGAGATAAACGTCACCTTAGAGGATGTGTACAAGATCCCAAGGCTTCCTATTGTAAGGGAGATATTTTATTCAATTTCATCAGAAGCATCAATGGAGCCGATAGTGGCTGTCTTTTGGGAGTCGATGGGCGAGCTGAGGTACCATAACATGAGCCTTAGTTATAGAGACATGTATGCATCCTTACCTCAAGAGATGAGGTTGGCTATGTTGATGATGGAGGCAGTAGGTTGCTTTACCTTATAGGATTCTAAGGGTAGAAGATTCCCATGAACACTGATGGGAGTGCTCTAGGATATGATGGATGAGCGGATATGCTTTTATTGGGCCCCAACATTCCTAGCATAGCTGTATAGGGAGTTATGGGCCTATGGGAGATTGTGGAGGCTCGGGATGTGTTGCACATTTCTACTACACTATTGGGCATATGAGCAAATTGTGTGTTTGCACCCAGTGGGTTTGCCACAAGAGGATTGCTTCAGGGGTGGCTGGCTCTGAGTTGGATACAATTTTTGGGTACCTGTTAGTGGTCAGCCGAGGGTGGCAAGAGCCACATATGATGTTATCTGCTACAAGAAGTTACTGACAGGGCTTTCTGGAGTTGATATTAAATGGAGGCATTGTATTGGATATCGCTCGTATAGGGGCATGATGGAGGAGTTAGAGGAGATTTAGCTACTAAGGTGGATATAGGGGTGGCATGCTGGAAAGCATGAGATGATACCCGTAGAAAAGGTTAGAAATAAATTTGGGCTACCACAGGACATGCCTCCACCTTTACCACAGTACTAGAGAGATGACTTGGAGAGACCCATATCTCCACCATCACCAAGTGTGCCGATAGGGTAGAAGGAGCATTTGGTGGATACGTGGATAGATGATGCCAAAGTCACTGATGGATATATGCAGTAGTGGGTGGCGTAGTGATGGGAGGCACCATCATGGATAGGGAAGCTAGATATTTCTATGTTCACGGTTCAGAGAGATGCATTGCAGGGGTAGGTGGCTGCCCTACAGACGTAAATCATAGATTTTCAGGGTCAGTTGACAGGACCCCATGAATAGGTGACCACCCTACAGGCTTAGCTGATGACCTTATAGGCCCATTTTTCATAGGTACAGGCATAGTATCGGACTTACAGACCCAACTTACACCACAAGTACCTCCACAGGCCCAAAGACAGGCTCCCATACTATAGGCATCAGTGGCGGGATAGGGTCCCATAGTACAGGAAGGAGGACAAGGATCCTAGATATAAGGATTGAGGCTAGTATTAGCAGGATAGGGCACACAGGTTATATTGAGACCTATTGCACCACCTCAGATGATGACTATGATGAGGTTCATGGATGCTGTGAATGAGGTACGCTATTATCAGGATCATCTGATGACTTCTGGGATTGATGTTACCTCGTATGCCGAGTACAAATCCCAGTAGGTAGTGAGTGAGAGGACGATATCCCGCACTCATAGGTCAAAGAGCACAACGGGTTGGTGAGCCCATAAACAAGGTCAGGGCAAGGATAGTAGTTTGCGTAGGCCAGACCCTATTTAGGGCTAGGTGGAGAATAGACCACGACCCATGTAGGGTGGAGAGATGTTGGCAGGGCAGAAGACAAGTAGGGAGGAAGAGACAGGTGAGATAGGCTAAGAGGATATCAAGCAGGATGATTATTTACCCATTTTACATGATCATTGTTTTTGTTTTTGATATATATACCAGCCTGTGTGCTTAAGATAGTGAGGTTATATATGAGAGTGTTTTATTTTATTTTTATACCTGCCTATGTGCCAAAGATAGTAATGTTGTATCTTTAGGATTTGAGATACTTGTGTTTATTTGTAGTTGTGTATATATGTATTAATACATAGAATTTCTCATTTATATATAGTTTATGGTGTTTATTTATTAAGGATGTACTTGGTTTTAATTTACATTGTTATTCTGTATTGATGGAAACTAGGTGAATTAGGCATGATTGAGTTGAGGTCATGTAGGCATGACAGAATCAGGGTGAGTTAGGCATGGTGGAGCCTATGTGAGTTAGGCATGGTGGAGTCTAGGTAAGTTAGGCATGGTGGAGTGTAGGTGAGTTAGGCATGGTGATCATGTAGGCATGACAGAGTCAATTATAGGCATGGTTTGGTTGAATGTTTTTGGGTTTGATTTAATTTCCAATTTTGGTAGTACGGATCATAAACGATGATGTATATGTATTTTATGGTGTAAATTTCCAAATATTTGATGTAATGGAAATGTGAAATGATTCATGTATGATATGATGATGTGATAAAAAGGTAGGTATGTATGTTTGCATGTTTGTTTAATTTCTCAATTTTGTGTAAAATGGAAAACTAAGGTAGCCTTTGAATAGGAAAATGGGGAAAATGGGTTAGGGTAAATAGTGGATGAGCTAATCTCCAAAGGCCCCATGCCCTCGAAGTTTTTCCTACATATCCATAGTGAAAAAGGGCCTAAGGACGATGTAGTTCACCCATAAACTAGGGAATAATATGATGAGGTAGAGGGATGGTTTGGTAGGTTTTAGACATGATTGATTCTAGATCAGTTTAGGCATGGTTGAGTTTAGGTGATTTTATGCATGGTTGAAAGGGGAATCCTTAAAATGTAGGTGTTGATGGTCTAGTCCTGTATAGGAGAATCAACACGTAATAAACAATGTGTATGGTAAAAGGTGGAAAAAAGATCCTCGTAATTGATAATAATATTAATGATTTGATCATAAAAAAGAATGGCTTATGAACGTAAGACCCTACAGGCGTTGTATAATTGATTTTTATAAGGGTTAAGAAAGTCACATGATCACAAAATGTTTCATTTGCAGCACGTCCCTTGAGCGTGCGGAAACTTAGGGTGAAAAGGTGATGAGGTGAAAAGAGGATGGTTTTGAGCATCACTTGGTGTTAGATAGTATGCCTATTTGGCAAGAGACCAAAGATCAGAATAGAAAATTTCATGATGAAAAAGTTATCTTTTTCAAATTGATTTTGTTTTTATAGATTGATTGATGGAAGAAGTCTATACTGGATGAGCATATTGCATCCTTTAGGTATTCGTGAAGCTAATCGATGCGGGAAGATTCTGAATATTTTCTTTTCTTTTCTTTTTCAAGAATAGTCTTCATTTGATGATAGCCTATGTATAATATGGCTAGCTTCGTATAGTTTTCCTTCAAGGGAGAAATCTATTTATAGCAGGAAAATAGATAGATTAGATGTCCTTTTTGAGGGAGTCATATTTTTGATGGAATTTTGACTCAAGGAGTTGAATCCCATTCTACTTTTGAAATTGTTTTTCTTTTGGACTTTTAGGTCATGGACAAGACTATAGAGATTGATAGACTCTTGTGTTGAAGACAACCATAACACACAAAGGTTAACTATGACAGAGAGGGTTTAAGGAATGAATGACCATGGGATTCCATCTTGAAAAAGATGAAAAGTATCCATGAGGATCATGCCATGAGTAGAGCCATGGTACTCATATTGAAGACAAGGCTGAAAGGTGATAGATAATCACATGATTCTTGTTTAGTCATTGATCCTTAAAATAGGTGAAATGGAAGGTGAATGGTGTATAAGGGACGAGTGTTTTAACTAGAAAGAATGTGATATAGGACTCAATTCAACAATATAAGGGTCAAAGATGCAAGGAATTTATAGGCTCAGGTTCAGGTTGCCTTAGAGTGAAGACAAATGATAAGCACATGATCCATATGTATGAGTAACTATATAGGGTCCAAGCTAATTAGGATAAACATTTTCCCATTTAATTTTCTCTTCTTTTGTTAGATGTTGATTTTCCTTTAGGACAAGGTCGACAACCTGGAAGGTTTGTTCATGGACATGTTTTTCATAGGCACATTTGATACGTTATTGGTAGATTTGGAGGTGATCAAGAGCATTGAGAGGAAGTTCATCTAATAACTCGAGTTCTGCCAAACAGTGTCGGTAAAAGTCATCATTGTTGAGCATATCATTAAGTGACATACGAAGAGACAGAACATGGGCCTCAAGAAGTAGAACAACCTTTGTAACTGTAGATCAGAGATAAATGTGTGGTAGTAGTTGAAGTATGAATACTAGTGCGATAAACTGATAAGGAAAAATGAATGTGCGTATTCCAATCCTTTCCAATATCATCAACAAATTTCGTAAGAATTTTGTTTAAGGTTTTGTTGGATGATTTTTTTTGGACATTTGTTTGAGGGTAATAAGGTGAAGAAAAAATGAGTTGAATTCCAAAGGTGTCACAAAGTTTCCTTAGTGTTTTATTTTTGAACTGTTTTCCGTTATCAGTGATGAGACAATGAGGAACACCAAAGCAAAAAATGATGTGATGGTTGATGAATTCACATATCTTCTTAGATTTTGTAGAAATAAGAGGTATGGATTCTACCCATTTAGTGTAGTATTCAATAGCAGTAATAATTCATTGATGACGTTGGGAAGAATGAGGATTGATATCTCCAACAAGATTCAAACCCCATTGAGAGAAAGGCCAAAGATCTCGTGTGACCTGTAAGGCGTGACTAGGGGTGTGATAAATATTAGCATGTTGCTAGCACTTCACACAATGTTTGGCATAATGAAAACAATCACAATTTAGGGTAGGCCAATAATAGCCCAGGTGGAGAATGCGTTTAGTAAAAGCTAAACCATTAAAGTGACCTCCACAAATTTTGTCATGAACTTCCTTGATGGTGTAGGGAATTTGAGAGCTTGTTAGGCATTGTAAGAGGATACCATTAAAGCCACCTTTATAAAGAATACCATCCATGATGATATCGTGAGGGACACCTTTGAGAAAGGTGAGTTTTCCATTACGCGTAAGGTCTGGAGGTAGAATTGAGAGGGAAAGGTAGTCTGTAAACTACTTATACCAAAGGTCACATGGGTCAAGTTCAACGGTTCCAATGAGGTTGATGTATTGAAATAAATAAGAAGGTGATTGGAAAATTTGTACTATGAAAAATATTTTCGAGTTAGACAGTGAAACGGGCATATGAGATGCAAGATAGGCCATGGTGTCAAAAAATTAGTTAGTGGAACGCGGAGTGGTTTGAAGTTCAAAATGGTCAAAGGTAGTCAAAATTATATCTACATGATGTTTATACTTTTAAAGTATTTTTTAACGCCACTAGTATATACCATTAACTTGATTTACAACTATTTGAGAGTCACCAAATTTATTAATCAATTTAACATTTAAGGTAATGGCAGCTTGAAGACCTAATACAAGTGCTTCATTTTCGACGATATTGTTAGTACAATCAAAATCTAATTTGAATTATAATGACATAGGTTCACCATCAAGAGGAATGAGGATAAATCTGGTACCACCCCCACACTAACATTTGGAACCATCGAAGAATAAGGTCATCTGGTAAATGGTATCATCTGAAGAGAGGGTAGTGATGCATTCATCAGGGAAATCAAAGTTAGAGGATTGATTCCCAGAGAGAGGTGTGTCTACAAGTTGGTCTACATAGCTTTTTCCTTTGACAAATTTTTGATGAGTGAATTCAAGGTCTACATCTACAAGAAGCATGAGCCAACGTGCAATACATTGATGTTGGTAGGGATTAGCGTACATGTAATGTAGGGGGTTAGTATTGGTGACAAAAAAGGTTTTGTGGTTAAGTAGGTAATGGCACATTTTAATGGCTCATGAAAAACTAAGGCTAAGTAGATTTTTTCAGCGTGATTTTATCTAGATTCATAGTCCAAAATGGTACGATTTAAATAATAAACCACTTTCTCCCTATGTTTCTCATCATGATGAGTGAGCATGGAACCCAAGGGATGATCAATGTAAAGGTAAAATGGTTGGTCATCCATAGTGGGAATGAGAAAAAGTGGTTAGAAGAGGTATTTCTCTAAGGCCTCAAAGGATTTTTGGCATTCATCATCCCATTTGAAAGAGACATCCTTTTTAAGGACATGATAAAATGGGTGGCAACGGTCAGAAAGGTAGGAAATAAAGTGATGAATCAACTACAACTTTCCTTACAAACTACGTAGTTGACGAAGTTTAGTAGGTGTCGTAATTTTGAGAATAGCCTTGAGTTTAGTGGGGTAAGCTTTTATGCCATGCAAAGAAACGATAAAACCAAGGAGCTTGCTAGAGAGAACAACGACGAAACACTTCTTAGGTTGAAGAAAAACATAGTACTTGATGAGATGGTCCAAAATGAACTTAAGGATGGTAAGGTGTTTGGCCTTATTTTTGGATTTGGTAAGAATATTGTCACTGTAATCTTACAATATGCGATGCATAATGTCATGAAAGATATAATTCATATCTCGCTGATATGTGGCACCAGTGTTTTTAAGGCCATAAGGCATGATACGATAGAAAAAGGTTCCCTAAGGACTGATGAAGGTGGTTTTTTATCAATCTTCTGGGGCAAGTAATATTTGGTTATAAGCGTAAAACCCATCCATGAGTGATAGCATATCATGACCAGTAGTGAGATAAACTAGTTGGTCAATCCTTGGTAGAGAAAATTTGTATTTATGGAAATATAAGTTAAGGTCATAAAGATTTATGCAAATGTGGAGTCCCCATGTCACTTTTGTGACAGGAACGATGTTAGGGATCCATTGGGGATAATCAATGGGTAGGATGAAGGAAACCAATATAAGATGCAGGAGCTCTTCTTTGACAAGAATGGAAATGTGAGGATGCATTTTCTACAACATTTTTTTTATAGGTTTGGACTTAGGAATAGTTACAATATTGTGGACCATAATGTTTGTGTCAATACCGAGCATATCAATGTAGGACCAAGCAAAAAGAGTTGTTATGATCTCAGAGGAATGAGGTAAAATATTCCTGCTCAGCAGCATCTAAAGATTAGCCTATCTTTAAAATGTGCAGTTCATCTTGAGTGTGGCTATTGATTTCAATGGTTGATTCTTTTAACATGGTTTGTGTCTTAGAAGGTAATGCCTGATGAATATAAGAACCTTCCACACCAAGGTAGGTGTGAATAGACTCATCATCTTGATATTGAACGACATTAATATAAGGTGTTGTTATCACCGAATCACAGCACCCTTATGTTTGTACAAGTGCATATATTTGAACTCACGGTGTGATTGGATAACATGGGTACTATCTCCAAGTTGTGGGACTTGCTACTTGAGATAGACCTCCAGAGAAAGCTGGTTCTTGCTCCTAAACTACCTGCGACAATCTACTCTAATGCAGGATAAGCTAATTGTTCTAATCCATAAACTTCCGTAGGTGACTAGGTGAGAGAGAATACAAAAAATGAAAGCCTGACACTAAAGCGGTGATACACCAGAAAAGGAGGGTGATGAGAGTATTTCTTCCAAGATGTGTGAAACACAGAGGCAAAGTGCACACTAGAAGAGTTGATGACAGTTCAATCCATAATCTAGCAATAATGTCATTCACAACAATGGTTCCAAGCATACACAATGTTAATGAATCCCTACAGAGAAAATAATATCTTTGGAAACACAATATTCGTTATACACAATATCAAAGGGGCAAGAAGAATGCAAGAAAACACATGCAGGGGAATGATACATCCACAAACTTGTAGAAATATTGCTTGCCTGGTATGCACAATTCAGTCTACTTACATAGATGAAGGGCCTAGATCACCATGCAAGGAGTCCACTACAAGATAGGCCTGCAACAAACTTGTGGGTTCAACAAAGCAATTGTATAGGCAGAAGCTTTGCATACCCATGAAATTAGAACTCTCTTTTACAATGAGCCCAACACTCCAATTTATAGAAAAATGAGAACATAAAAGATTGAGGGGAAAATGGAAATCCCAAACATCTGATCCTTCATTCCACTTGTAATGAGTGGCTAACTCATTAAATTGAGTGAAATGGACTTAATTACATTACTTTCAAAAGTAATCCCCATACCTTCAGTCCCATGTGACTGCAGCAGAGATTAAGAATGATGACCATGCCTCTTAATTGCACTCCCAGCTAGGGAAATAAATTACACTGTTCTGAACCCGTGCCACGTTGCGTCTATAATTCAAAAATCCAATTAACTCCTTACTAATGGAAAATCCGGAATATGATCTATATCTTATATGCTATTGGTCTAACGGAACTAATGATCTCCAACGGTACCAAAAATATGGAGTGTGATATATTGTTGAGAAATGCAAAAGTCTTATGGCCTTGCTGAGTGTGGGCAGCTATTTTGGGTCTGGCAGGTGTTATTCTGTCATTTGGTAACGGGAATGAGCATTAACTGACTGGAGCTGAATATGTTTATCTTTATTGGAAGATATATCTACCCTCATTAAAAATAAGAAATCCAGTTTTTTGTGGCGTAGAGGACGTCGTGCTCGTTCCAGAAAGTCCAATTTTGTGAAAATCGGAGCTCGGAGTCAAAAGTTATGGCCGTTTGAAGTTTCACGGGCCAAACGTCCACTTTTCTTCTCTGGTCTTCGGCTCGCTAAAAGTCGGATTTATCACGTCCCACGCGTAAACTTTGTCCTAAATGTCCTATGATTGCTGCGTGGGACAAATTCTTCCGAACCGCCCGAAATGGGCTCTCTCATGTCCCTTTTCTGCCGGTGACACGTGGCGTGATCTGTTTGTGGAATTTTTCGTGCTCCTGTCGGCTATCACGCGTCCCGCGCGATCCCTTTATCCCACTTGGCACAGTGCTGATAATTATCCTATTATCGGCCGAACCGGCCGGTTCACGAAAATACTCGAATGCCCAGGTTTTTGTTAAAAATATTGCTATTCGAAAACACGTCCGAGACAAATTTTCCCGATTCGCCCGGTTCGACCGGTTCGCGTACTTTTGTCCCAGATGTCCCGGATTGTTTCGGGCTGCCTTGACTCATTTCGGCCGATCCAGCCGGTTTGCGTACTTTTGTCCCGCACGTCCCAGACTGTTTCGGCAGTTAGTCAATTTATCGGTCAATTTTTTGGCCAGTATCGAATGAGTTTCCGCGTCCCGCGCATCCCTTTGTCCCAAATTGTATGTCGCATTTACCACCTGGATTATTTTATTCGGCACAGTTCGCGCCCTTTTGTCCCGGTGTCCCAAACTAAAACTGCAAGGACTAGGAGCTTACTCCAATTGTTTCGTGATTTTTCCTAGCCCGAGCTTGTTTTTGTAATTTTTTTCACATTTTCTCAGAACTTGCTCTCTTCTTCTTGGACAGGGGAGTCAAAAAATCTGAGGGGACCCTAGAAACATGACCTTTTTCCCGGACTCAATATAATTGCTTGGGACTAAAGAATTTGATGTATGTTATCAAAATTACCTTGAGGGGTGAATTTTGGATAACAGGTGTATCGTCATCAATAATTTTTGGATATTGGAAGGTAAGGGAAGAAGGAGCCTCGTCATCTTATTAATAGGTTAGAGGTCCCATGGAAATGGTGTTCACAAAAATAAAAAATTTAGGAGGAATGGATTATGGAACCATAGATTCCGTAGGTGAAGGTGGTAAATCTTAAGTAAACGGGGTGAAGTTCTTAGGATCATCATCTTCAATCCACTTTCAATGCGGGCCTAACTTGGAAGGAAAAAATAATGGTAATTCATGACCTCATCCAATACCATTTCAGTCTTTGTGTTTACGTGTGGTGCACAAGATGATAGTATGGAATCCTTGTTCATAGAAACAAAAGCTAAACCAATTCCATGCACAATGATGAAGGAAGGTGTGGGTGAAGTGGTGGTTGGTGAGGGATTGAAGGTCAGATGAAAATGGTTGTGTTTAGGAAGGTAGCTCAAGCGAGTTGGTAGAAGTATCAAGTCCCCCATACATTAAGTTGATGTGAAGATGGGGAGGACCGTAAGAGAAAACCTTCCCTATGCGGTGATCATAGTGGGGATGTTGGCGAAGGTCACCATATTGTTGAGGAGTAAGGAATGTGTCGATATTGTATAGATAGTACTCCCCTAGAGTGAGACGTTGAAAAATACCTTCTAAGGGATCGTTAGTTGGTATATGGGTAGCAGGAATAGATGAATCATTGGAAGAAGAAGCATTCGTTTGTTGAGAAGTAGATGGGTAAGTGGATGGGTTAGTTTCAAATGTTCCGGCTACAGTGGGAATAAAGGAGTTAGGTGTGGGAGAGGTAGTGGAAACATTGGTGGAAGGGGATATCAGTAAAGGAGAGGTGGCACCAGTGGAAGATTCCTTAATTGGTTTGAAGACATCATTAGGTCTATACAACTTGTTACATGTTTTGAATGATGAAGTGTTTGTTGGAATGGTATAGTTATGTCCTTCATGTTAAAATTTTACACAATGATGTAAGGTTGAAGGATCACAACCCATGACATGGATCCAAGGTCAACCAAGCAACAAGTTGTATTGGAATTCCCTTTATAAGATGTAGAATAATTTTGTAATAGTACGGGGGCCCACACGAATGTGGAGAATGATGGTGCCAAGGGTCAAAGTTATGGAATTATTAAATGAACACATCATAAATGGGTTATTATGCATATAATTGGTGGGGATGCACATTTGGTTGTATGCATAGGAGGATATAATGTTGATGTTAGAACAACCATCAATCATAACACAAACACATCTTATCAATCTAGATGGAGATGAATAGTGAAGGATCACGATCATCTGATTAGAGAGGTATAATCTCATCATCATAGAAATTGAGAGCACGTACTTGATGAGTGGTATCATGTCGCAATCTATACATGTGTGTGTGATCGATTTTTATTACCTATTACCCAATTTGATCATTAACCATTAACCAAAGTGCCCATACCCTTACCTACAACCCACCTACCTTCACTTTCACCACTTACACATTTATCAAACCACTCACAGACTCAGTCTAACACCTCATCAATTTGTGGTTTGAGGGGGATCATCTTCAGCCCTACTTGGGGCAACCTAACCTCCATTCACACCTGGAACACCAATTTCTTGTTTTTGTCATTGTCGCTTACAAATACAAGCTACACAATAAAAAGGGGCAAAATGTAGACACAAATATTGGGTCATGCTCCCTTTAAACCCTGATAATTAGATTAATAATATCCTACCTATTCATATCCCCTAGTTCACATGTTAATTAAAATAATTATCTTAATTAAATTAATTAATACCCTCACTTAACCACCTCACCTAGCCACCTCACTCAATGACCTACTCAAACCTCATTAATGACCTAATACCGAGTCTAAACATATCATAAATAGCTAGGACTTAGTCTCAACCTAAATTTAACTCCTATTAACAAACCTAAAAGGATTCCTACTTATCTTGCCATAATCTATCACTCAAGATTTGGTAGAAGGTTGGAGATCATGCCAAAAATAACAATAATCTAGCTATTTTTAGCCAACCTAGATATTCCTGCCTTGACCGACACCGACTATATCTCAACCGATGCCAGTCATGTAACCGTGGTCGGTTAGGTTTAATATGTTTCCAAAATCCTTGGAGCCTTGGCTCAGGTTGGTCATTCGATTCAGGATCTCATTTCTTCCAGAGACTTGGAGCACTCGAATTTCTTTAGCACTCAGGAAAAATAAGACACACAGGAGCACTACCAACATCGATCACCATTCATCATCCTCTTCATGATCATAGATTCACAACAGAGAGGCACAAAGTTCTGAACTGCTGCATCACAAATACAATGAATCTTCTCTCTGGATCTCTACTGTCACCATCTTTATCACCTATGTTCTCCAATTTACTTCCTAGTAAGTATTTAACATCTCTACACTGAATCTCTAGTTTCCTTGTGTAGATTTATTTATTCATAAATTTAGTTTATTTCTCTCCACACCCATATACTTCCTTCCATCAACCCATCACCTGATCATACTTAGACTTTTCACTAATTTTCACCTTCTCCTAATCATCTATGAGTATTCAGAACCATTTTATGGCCCCACTCTCACCATTTCCAACCTCTGTACAATCATAGGGAGTTTGAAATACTAATTCTAATAACTTTTTATTAATTTCCCCTACTGATGCCAATTACCAAAATGACGTTGGTCACTCTTCCTAACCGACATCAGTCAGCCAACTGGCACCAGTTACTATGTTTGTCAATATAGCTCAGACCAACGAGCTAATAACCACTTCCAAATAACCCAGAACCATTTCTTATCCTTACCATACCTTACTAAGAGCATGTACTAGCCCTGTAACTCAACACCAGCCCAATCAACCCTCCTATTTTGACCTTGAAAAACATTTTTCATGACCTTTCTTATTTTTGTGTACGAGATACCTAAATGGTTTCAATTCTAATAGGATATTTACTTCATGTATGATTTAAATAACATTAATATTGTCATATAGAAATGGACTGACATCCTATTCAGGAAGTATCATGCTTCCATTAGGGAGTCCACTCATTATTTTTCTAACTCTATTTGGTGGTATTATTTTGTATCTATAGGTAGTTCCTCCTAGAAAAATTGGAGCTCTCACATCTATTCTGATCTAGAATTCATCTACCCATGCATTTGACCTTCAACCGATATTATAACAGGTATTCCACCTTGGCCTTCTACCCTTATCTGCTTCATTAATCTACTAAGAATCTGATGAAACATTTTAGTATCATCTAACCATTTTTTTTTGGGTTTGAGTGGGTCGTAAGGTCTAAGGGTCAGAAATGTGATAACCAAGGTATCTAAAAGGTTAGCTAGAATGTTGGCATAAGACCCTGCCAATGGATCACAATGTGAGGTGAGTGTGGGGAGAGGTGTCATGGGAGGTGGAATTAGATCTGAATTGGGTTTGACCACTGGTTTAGTAGGTGGTACTATTTTAGATTTAGGTTGTACCTTCTTGGGTAAAGACGTAGTTGATGAACTAGTAATAGAAGGTGTTGTAGGCTTAACTACCGCTTTGGAGGTTAGTGGGTTTTTTAATTTTTCTTGCACATTCCTAGGTAAAGGTGAGGAAGGATTACATGATGTGGATGGAAAGGTAGATGGTAGAAGAGGATGTGTGAGCGAAGGTGATAAAGGAGGCATGGTGAAGGTTCTTGACAGAGGCAAGGTGGAAGGTATATGTTGAAGAGAAGGAAATCTCATAGGTACTGATGAGGTTAGTGTAAGTGGTGGGGGTATAGGCAGAAAGAAATATGTGGGTAATGGTGAAGGTGTGCACTGTGCAGGTAAGTTGGGTGTAATAAATTTTCATGATGAAGAGGTGAGCTATTGTGCTTTTGGTTTTCTTGGATAGGAGATTGTTTTTCCAAGGTCGACAGGTGAGGTGGATGGAGGGTAGTGGTGAAGGTGACAGAGGAGTAGTGGGTGAAACTGGTGTATGTGGCCTAGAAGGTTGGTTCTTTCTCTAAGATGGGGGTATAGTTTTCTCACGACCTTGGGAAGATGTGACTAAGTCCAATTTGACAAGAGCATGGAATGAGCTTGATGTCAGCATGACTCCTAATGTAGTGATGGTTCTAGTTGTAGGGGAAAATGTAGGTGGATGTAGGTTCTTAGGCATAGGATCATGTTTGATTGTTGGTATTGATTTAGGTGTAGGTGAGGGTGATGAAGAAGAGGCTGTTATGAATGGTATGGGCATGATTACTTTGTTGTCTAAAATACCTTTGGATAAATTGTAGAGGTATCAATAGATGCCATTTGCATTTGGGTTGAAAAGGGTAGCTAGAGACATCCCCAAAGCATGGAATTATCAATATAATCCAAGCACTCTACCAGGAATGAAAACAAAACTATTGTAAAAGGAGATGGCATTGATTTAATAGTAATCCCTATAAAGTATGTTTGTGAGATAGGGAATTGGTTGGCTTTAGACTTCGTGGGTAAGAGAGCCGAGAGAAAATCAACTAGATCTTGGAAGGCTAATGGGGAATTATCACCAACAGGAAGTAGCACTTCTAAAGGATCCTCTATTGGTAGGGGAGATGATAGGTGGGATGAGGTAGGTTCCTCTTTTGGTGGAGAGGGAGGTGAGCATGACTCTCCCGTGGGTAGGAGAGTTAACACCACAAGTTTTGCATTAGGTTAAGAGGGGATTGATGAAATGGAATTGAAAAATATTGAGGTCTTCTCTATGGGTGAAGGGAGAGATGAAGGGGACTCCTTTGTGGGTGAAGGAGTAGATGAAATAGGATCCTCCATGGGTAAAGGAGCTCATGCTAGAATCTCCACGATGGAGGGGATAGGAGGAAATTATGAAAGGGATTGTACAACTTCAAAAATAACATGAAATTCACGAACATTACTGTCATTAGTCACAAGTTCGCCAGTTTGGTTAGGTGACAGGGTGTGATTAGGAAATGGCTTCTTAAAGATACGTAAGTTCTAATTAGCCAGTGCGTTCAAGTTGTCTAAGACGAGATCTCTTTTGTCTAACATTTCCTAGACAATGTTTTTGAAGGTTGTACAATTACCATCGTTGTGTCCTTTAAGATGATGGTATTTGATGTAATCATGTTCATTGTACCATGCAGGCATAGGATGAGTAAGGTAAAAACAAGTATGTGGTTTGATGGGTTGAAGAGAAATTTCTCTAGCTTTTAGGATTTCTTCTAAAACTGATGAATAGGGCTCTCCTATGGGAGTGTAATTTCATTGCTCTCGCCTGAATTGGAAATCTTGAATAGGAGAAAGGTTGGAAGAAGGTTTTGATTGATTGAATGGGTGAGATGGGCCAAATTTTAAAACTACTGCGTTGGCAGATCCTTTGACTTTGGAATAATTATTTTGGGGTTTAGATGAGGAAGAGGCATCATTTGCCTTGAATGTAGCACTTTTTTTATGTAATTGAATTTTCTTTTCTTCTATGGGATGGATTTCAAGTTTTCTAGCCATAGTGAACACTTCATTAAAGGTACAGAAGGTTTAGACGTGGAGAGTTGGTTAGATGTTGAAACAAGTTTTAAAACCTGCAAGCGAGGATCATGAGGGACAACATGCACATCAATGGATGTGCAAACAACAGCGTGAAGATATCTTGGGAGGAGTGAGCATCAACTGAATGTGCATGCAAATATTTGAAACACAGGAAGAACCTGGTTAAGCCATAAAACTCTCCTCTATCTCATATATCAAATGGGGTGTACATATAAGAGGTGATTAGTAACCCCCAGTGCTGCAATCATGACAACTTGAGTACAGAGGGAGAGTTACATTCCTAGAATAGAAGTGTAACTCCCAATGATGCATATAATTCACTGACGCGTAAGAGAATCTCATAATGACCCTTAAATGACACATGGATCTACGATCTCACCTAAGTGAGATGACTCACCTAATGATATGGAAAATAACACACACCAACAACCCCCCTTCTTTGTAAATTAGGATGAAGCGGAAAGTGAGAAATGATAAATGGGTCCCGGCGTAAAGCCTGATGAGGTACCCATGTACAAGAAAAACATCCCAAACAGTGAAGGAAAACCCAGCGGGAAAAACATCCACCACAAGAGAGAAAAACAATTTCTAATCTAAGAAAGATGCCAAATATGGGTCCCATCTCTGGACGAGCCTGAAAGGGTACCCATGTACAAAGAGGAAATCTCTCAGAAGAAGAAGAAGAGAGAATAAGAGGGAGATGAGAGAAATGCAAAAGATGTCATGGATGGATCTGAACTCTGCAGCTCTAGGAGGTCTCCCAAAATAATGTCGATGACGAGATATTTTTCCTCTGGACTAAAGAAGAGCCACCCACATCAAACTATGTGCCTACCCTTAGGGAGGAAAAAAATTAAGTGTTAGAAGTCCACCCACTCCACAAAGGAAACTAAAGGAAGCAACATGAAGAACTCTGAGTCTGGTGCACAGAAGTGTGACATAGGTCTAGCGAGTGAGTGCCAAGGAACCGAAGGTAATGCCATGTGCATAGAACTGTCAGAGTGTGAAGAGTGAACACCTATAGGAAAGATGTCCAAGTGATGTGAAGGGAATAAAATATCCTCCGCAATAGAAAAGGGATCCACAAGCAAGGGTGGATCAATGAAGGTCTCCAAAAAAGCGGAAGTGGTAAAAGTCCCAAAATGGGCACTCCTAACAATGGAGATGATGAATTGCTCTGAAACACTTGTAGATGGATGAGGGACTTGTAGAGCATCACAAGTAGACTCTACGAAAATATGACTAAGGTCAGGCAGATACTCGTCCCAATGAGGGGGCTCAACAAACAGAATAGTGATGTATGATAGGTATGAGTCATCCAATGAAGGTAGAGGAGTGGAAGGGGTCTTGTATACTAGAAGTGGAAAGGAGGTGGCTGCGATGACTGTATGAGACTCAGAAGGAGACTGCTCAATATCTGATGAGATGTGGGGGGTGACAACAATGTCTGGAATAGTGAGAGAAAGAGGCGAAGAGTCCTCTATAGTGCTCTCTACATCAAAACTGGGTGCAAAATCCTCGTCATTAGAAGTAGAACCAAGTGAGCCTGTGTTAGTGGAACTATCATCACACGAAGAAATGGAGGAGACAACTGAATCAGTAGCAGCAATAGTGGCAGAAGTATGTGAATGGTCTCCATAGAAGGACTGAAGAATGCTTCAGACACGATGAGGTGGATCTGAGTCTGCCACGTGAAAAAAGAGGGAACGAGAGACATACATCATCATGTGACCAAAGATGTGGTCGCAAGTGTTGATAAATTCCTCTAGATGACGATGATTAGTGGGTGCAATAACTGGCCCAAGCAAGAAGGGTAAAATACGCTCATGGGTGAAGTAATGTTCTATGGAAGCATGCAAAACTAAATAGTTCCCTCTCCTGGTGAGAAGTGGTGGAGGCTATAAATCAATCCTAAGATGCTCAAGTCTGGAAAGAGCACTCTCCATGAGAAAAAAATACAAGATGTAAGGTGCACGAAAGTAAGATGTCAGACTCAGCCGATAATGCATCTGCATGCGAAAACCCAAGAGTACAATCAACCCCCAGAATGCGGCACTTTATAAAAGTAGCACGTTTACAAAATTGATAATTCCATCATGTAGAATGTGAAAAAACATGCAACTTTGACTAAAGAAGTGCTCAGATCCGAGCAACGAGTCAAAAGTTATACCACAAAACAATTCCAACAACTAATGAGAAAATGCAATAAATGTTGCAAACACATAAAAAAAGTTCCCGAAATGGGTGCAAAGGGTATCGTGTGACTACTCGTTGGAAACGACACAAAATTTTAGTAGGGGTTTATTTTGACTGTGAGAGGGGGTTAGCCTCCTACCATCCCCGAACCTCGCCCTTCGTCTTCAAATCTCGTAGGAGGGGATTAAATAAGCCAAAAACAGTAGTCTAAAAAAAATTACATGCCAATGAATGAAATGTTTTGTTTTTTAATCACCATAAAACATTAAAAAAGAAGGTGATAAGAAGTGTGTTGGGGCCCGCGTTGATGGAGTTGGCTGTCAAAGAGGAGGAGAGGTGGCCCACGTGCTTGTAACCACTACTAGCAAGAAGAAACAGACCTGCCTCAACCGTTACACCCTCTCACATGTTGGTTATGCACTGGAGGTGCTGCAGATGCTAGAGGAAGGATAAACGTGCCAAGGAGCTGCTGTTAGGAGGCCACGTGCTTGCAAAATGTGAGAGCTCCATGTGGTGGTAAAAAAAATGTTTTTTGTAGAGTTGAAATAGCCAAGCTAGAAACGGTTGGGTTTAACAACCAAAATTTTCTTTGAAACTAATCAATACTAGAGAAGGCACTGCTATTTTATAGGTTGTGTTGACTAGAATGTAGGTTTCAACAAAGGTGAGTCGAAAAACAAAAGCACAGGAACAATGAGCAGCGGCTGAGGGTCCGCTCAACCAAAAAATGAGTTGCAGAAGTTAAAACACCCAAGGCCATGTGAAAAAGTAGTGCAGGTCTTTAATGTAGACACCACCACTCAAATAAGTTACAGAGAGCCAACTTCTTTATGTGTAGACCCACCATGAAGGACAAGGAGTGTACATCATGCAACAAAAGAAAAATGCCAACAAAGAGATATAATGAACCAAGAATGCATGCAGAGATCCTCCGGGCTGGAAGAATAGGTCAATGCTATGGGAAAGAACCAATCACTACTAGTCTGAGTGCCATGAGCATTGTAGTAAATAATGAACCAGGAATACCCACAGAAAAACCATTACCAAGGCCACGTGGAAGAAGCAATCATGAACTCAACAATGGATAAGTCAAGGTTGACGGCACCAATAACCAATGTAATATACCTCATAAAAACACCTCCTAATGTGCATGCAAACCCGAAGAATCAAGTGGTCAAAGACACTAAAATAGAAAAAATACCAAAACCTTGAACAACCACCTCAGACACATAAACAACCCAAGGAGAGGTATGATGCCCGAATCAATGCAAGAAGCACACAACTAGAATATCCATTACGACACAAGCTAAAAGATATTTGAATATCATGATGGAAGCTGAAAAACATGAACAAAAAACACCGAGGAGTGCACAGATCCACAAGATCTTCTCTGATACCATGAAAGAGGGTTTAAAACCCGCAAGCAAGGATCACGAGGGATGATGTGCACATCATCGGACATATGAACGATAGCGTGAAGAGATCTCGGGAGGAGCGAGAATCAACCGAATGTGCATGAAAAGATTTGAAACATGGGAAAAACTTTGTTAAGCCATAGAACTCTCTTCTATCTCATAGATCAAATGGGGTGTACATATAGGAGGCGTTGAGTAACCCCCAGTACTGCAATCATGACAACTCAAGTAGAGAGGGAGAGTTACATTCCCATAATATAAGTGTAACTCCTAATGATGCATATGACACACTAATGCAGTGACACACTGACGTGTAAGAGAATCTCATAACAACCCCTAAATGACACATGGATCTACGATCTCACCTAAGTGAGATGACTCACCTAATGATGTGGAAAATAACACACACCAACAGATGTGCTTGACACAAGCCCTAGTGAACAAATCTAGAAGCTCAATTTATAGTAGCTAGAATGTAAGTTGGTTGATGAGGCTCCGCCAATGAGCAAAAAAATATGTGAAAGACTTGTCATCATATTGTTGTGTTGAGTACAATTTGGTCATGGTGACCTTCTTGATGATGTTGATTGAAAAATTTTCCAGGAAGGCTTGAGCCACTTGGTTAAATGAGTAAATGGAATGTCGAGGTAAAACACTATATCAATCCTATGTAGGTCCTATTAAGGACATTATGAATGTCCGCAAGAGTAGAGTGTCGTCATGAGTGATTAAATAACACCTATGTTTGAAATACCACAAGTGTTGTTGCGAGTCCTCTTTGTTGTTGAACCGGTTGAATTTGGGCATTGCCCAATGTGTAGGGTATGGACGAATGGGAATAGATGGATGAATGGGATCATTGCAGATTTTTTCGTATGTCAAAGAGTTGCAAGAGATAGAAACTAATGCTTTTAATGTTTTCATCTTCTCCATTATCATTTTAATAAGGTCATTGGTAGGTTGTGATGACTTGGCACCCCTTGTAGTATAAGGGGTTAGATGATGAATTTATGATGAGCAAAACATCCCAATATATGGTGGTTCCAACTATGAGAACTGTGCAAGGGGGGAAATAGATGTAGAATGGAAAATATCACGAATAGGCGATAGACAAGATAGGGGGTTATTGGTGATATGTGTAAGTAGGTGGGGTGGATGTAGTGATTCTTGTAGTGATTGGAGGTAAATACTGTACGAGATGGAGAGAACGATGTTTTTGAATGGAGTATGGGTTTTCGACACCATGGGTGGTTACTATGACGTAATAGGTATATACGAGGTGGTGGCGGGTACAAACGGGGCTATGCTCTAAGTTGGTTGATGAAGGAATGGTTGACACCATGGGTGAAAATGATGTCAAAAGAGTGACTGATGTTGTAGATGCCACAAATATTGAAGATGTGGTGTCAGGTTTGGATACTACGGGCAGTAAGGTGGAAGAGGGTAAGGTCGAGTTAGTACTAGCCAATGCAAAAGTGGGGGCGAGGGTAGGGGGATGGACACAGGAATGTCATATAACAATTGTACTGATGAATCTTGAGTATATGAATGGTAAATATAATGTTGTAAGGTAGTGGAGTTGTGTTTAAGGAGTCTTACGAACTACTCGTCAATGGTATTGATGATAATGGGATGATTAGGATCCATAGGTGACAGGATGGAAGGTGGTGATGGGCTAAGTGAGAGTGGTTGAAGGCTTGCATGGAATAATAGGGCATTTTCTTGACTATGAGTCAAAACCATATGATTTGGCATAGGCTTGGAAATATGCTCTCTGTAAATGACAAAGAAAAAAAGAAGAAATGGAGAAAAAAAATTTGGTAGGTGAAAACTGATGTTGTTTTAATTAAAAATTTAAAACACAGGAACCAACGGCGGTTGGGTTAACCAATGATGATGAGAGTGTGACCAATGATGGTTAAGGTGAATGATATTGGTTACTATAGAAAATCAAAAGCTTTATAAATGAGGCAATAATTGATGAAAAATGAAGTAAAACCTACATTTTACAGTGATTTTAAAAGATCCAGAGGTATGATGACGTGTTTAAGAAGTCCCAGAAAGAACAAAAAATTGATCAGTGATGTTTTGGTGAAATGACCTCAAAAATTAGAAAACTAACAATGGTTAGGTTAACTGATGACGGTTAGATGTAAACCAGTGATGGTCGTTGGATCGACACCGGTCACTGTGAAATTTGAAAAGATGAGGAAAAAATAGGATTTAGTGACTTAGATCAAATAAAATACCAATCTAGAAACCTGAGTATGGTAATGATGAATCTTGACACACTCAGAAATATTTAGAATATACCAACTATAATTGTGGAGCATGAAAGGAAGAAAGAAAATGGAGAAAACGACCTCACAACTGAGAACACAATTCAAACAAAAACTATGAAACACGATATCCTATGGGTGAATTTTAAGTTTTAGCTTATGCTATTTTAGAATGACTTGTGAATAGAAGAAAGTTTTTGCTTGGATAGAAGGTTTCCTATGAAATCCAAGATCTAAGGATGCTTTTAAGTAAATTTTTTGGTGGGGGCGACCCTTTCTCTAAGTTAATGTCTGGACAGAGAAACCAGCTGAGAATCCACTTTCAATCCTCTGATCGTGTGATCATTGAAAACTTCTTCTACTTAGGAGGATATTTAAGAAGATGTGTAAATTATTTAAGTGGTTTGGTATAGAGAGAGTGTGCAAGTTAACTGCGATTAAATTAATTAACCATCAGCTGGGCATGACTTCTAGTGTATAGGTTGCCCTTAAATTAATGGGAGCTATAATGCAACAAACTAGAATGAAATGCAAGTGTTTGAAACCCAAATCCACAATTCCTTTCAATGTAAAAAATGGGGAACATGAAGAGGGATGCTCTTTCACCAATGCAATGAAGTAAAAGGAAGATGTGTTCTTTTCAAAGCACTAAAAGTATGATTTCTTTTAGACAATAGAAATAAGGAGAATATTCTAGAGAAGAAAGTTAATGTGAATACTTTTCAAAGGGAAATAAACACACAATTTTTTCTTAGGAATGAACAAATGAAAGGAACCCCTAATGGGTCCCATTGGGCGTGGCAAAATGTTTCACCAGATTCTTAGTAGATTAATGAAACAAATAAGGGTATAAGGCCAAGGAGGAATACCTATTGTAATATTGGTTGAAGGTCAAATACACGGGTAGATGAATTTTGGATCAGAATGGATGTGAGAGCTCCATTTTGGGTAGGAAGAACAACATGTAGATACAAAACGATACCACCAAATAGAGTTAAAAAAACAATGAGTGGATTTCCTAGTGGAAGCTAGATCCAAGAAGCATGATACTTCTTGATCAAGATGTTAGTTCACTTCTATATAACAATATTAATGCTCATTAAATCATACATGAAGTAAATATCCTATTAGAATTGAAATGATTTAGGTATCTCATACAAAAGAATAAGAAAGCTCATGCAAAATGTTGTTCAAGGTAAAAACGGGAGGGTTGATTGGGTTGGTGTTGAGTTACAGGTCTGATACAGGCTCTGGGTAAGGTATGGTAAGGATAAGAAATAGTTCTGGGCTATTGGAAAGTGAGTATTAGATCACTCGTCTAAGCTATATTGACAGACACAATAACCAGTGCCAGCTAAATGACTGATGTCGGTTAGGAAGAGTGACCGACATCATTTGGGTAACTGGCGTCGTTAGGGGTAATTAGCATAAAGTTCTTAGAATTAGTTTTTCAAACTCCCTGTGTTTGTACAAATGTTATAAATGGTGAGAGTGGGGTCATAAACTGGTTCTGAAGACTCAAAGATGCTTAGGAGAGGGTGAAAATGGGTCAAAAGTCTCGGTAAAATCAGGCGATGGGTTGATGGAAGAAAGAAAGTATATGGGTGTGGAGAGAAATAGACTACATAGATGAATAAATAAATCTACACAAGGAAACTAGAGATTCAATGTAGAGATGTTAAATACTTATTGGGAAGTAAATCAGAGAATGTAGGTGATGAAGAAGGTGACAATATAGATCTAAAGAGAAGAGCCATTGTATTCTTTCCGCGGAAGTTCCGACCTCTGTGCCTCTGTGTTGGGAATTTGTGATCATGAAGAGGATGAAGAATGGTGACCAATGTTGGTAGTGCTCCCGTGTGTCTTATTTTGCATGAGTGCTAAAGAAATTCAAGTGCTCCAAGTCTCTGGAAGAAATGAGATCCTGAATCAAATGACCAACATATGCCAAGGCTTTTAGAAATATATTTAACCTAACCAACCATGGTTAGGTGACATGCATTGGTTGAGACATAATGGGTGTCGGTCAAGGTGAGAATATCTAGGTTGGCCAAAAATAGCCAGATTATTACTATTTTTGGTGTGATCTCCAACCTTCTTATGAGTCTTGAGTGATAGATTATGGCAAGATAAGTAGGAATCCTTTTAGGTTTGTTAATAGGAGTTAAGTCTAGGTTTATTCTAAGTCCTAGTTAGTTAGGATAGGTTTAGACTTGGTATTAGGTCATTAATGAGGTTTGAGTAGGTCATTGAGTGAGGTGGCTAGGTGAGGTGGTTAAGTGAGGATATTGATTAAGATAATTAATTTAATTAATATAATTAATTTAATTAACATGTGCACTAGGGGATATGAATAGGTAGGATATGGTTAATCTAATTACCGAGGTTTAAAGGGAGTATGACCCAATTTTGGTGTCTATAGGATCATATAGTTTTGGGTGGGATTTTGGGTAGACAGTTGAATGGCTTAAACTTCCTCAAAAGTCAATTAGATTATTTTATGAAGTATACCAATCAATTTGGGTATTTAAAGCCTTGAATTGTATAGGGGATGCATCAAATTATTATATCCTTATACTCACTAAGTAATGTGTAAGAGAGTGTTAGCCTCATGTGGTAGAGAAGTCATATGTTACTACAACGAAATACAGATAAAAAATTACATATTCATAGTAGTTGGTTTAGTCACTAAATCACACACTTTGAGTCAATATTTAGTCCTGGTCTCATACTAATATTCATATGGTTTTTGAGTGAATAAATTACAAATTAACCCATGTCCTATGGCCTTTTTTACTTTTATTTTTGTCGTCACTTTTGATCCTTCGACCATATCTTCCCAGTCTGTTATGTCATTTTGCGTTATTTTTATTTCTAACCAGGGAACCCATTCAGGATTGAGGCACCCCAGGTGCCCTGGTCCCCTCTAGGTGCCATAACCCTTTTTGTACTTTTCTTCCATACTTTGGGCACTTTTTATCCATTTGAGATTTCTATATTTTTAGTGGTCAGCCTTTATTGGTCAGAAAAAATCTAACACTTAGCAAAGAACATATAGAAGGTTTATATGCAAGAGTAGAGCAATTGAAAAGCACAGAAGGATTGCAAAGGAATCATGTTCTGAGGATAGAGACAAATTCAGGACTTAGCCATTTTCACAATGAGGAGATATTTTTGGAGATAGTGTGGGGAACACATAAATTGGTTGGAAATTTACGCGACACACATTGGTTATTTTTGGAGGATCAGCTACGAAGCGCTTTGCATGGATACAGGATGAGAATATATTTGCTAATGATAGTTAAGTAGAATAAGTCTATTGTTAGCAAATGTGTATGTGTGGATATTATTGTAACGGCGCGTGGCTAATAAGAGCATATGACTTATTTTTGGGGTGAGATAAGCAGTGAAGGGGAAGTCCCCACCCTTATAAATATGAAAGAACTGTGTGACATAGTGTGTCATATAAGAACTAAATTATTGTGAGGTTGTGTTGCCAAATCCGATGCACGCATAGACTATGGTACTATTTATTGTAGTAAGCTTCTATGTGTTTATCATGTTTAATACAATAGAGTGTGTTGGCTAAGTCAGAGTGTCAAATCTTGAGTATAATTGGCTCGTGCATGCTTGATTTCATGATGGTTATCTCTTAAGTCTATTATTTTTTAGATCTAGATCTGAATATGTACTGTAGAATGATATCTTATTCATAGATATGAATTCTTTAAGTCTTCATCATGCTAACATCCTGTAATAGTAACCCTAAAGAGGGACCTAGTACCATTACATGCTTTGGGTGAGCACTTGTTCTAGGTTGAGTGATGTGCTAGTGTGCCTAGGCTCTTACTGGTGAATTCTAGGCTGTATCATTTGTTCCATTTCTGGGACCTCTTTTTAAGTTTTTTCCAGGATGGTTCACGATGAAGACATCGATTGACCCTAGAAAGTGTTGAAGAGTGGATACATGACCTAGAAGAAGAATAGACATGGCGGTTCAGCACTAGATCTGAGTTTAATGCACAAACGTGGGTGGAGTAGAATTTGAATGACTGTTTGTATGATAATTTCTTCACTATATTTCTGATAGAATTTAACGAGTGGCTGGTTGCTTATGCATATAAATGGAATTGGAGGTATCACACACTTATCTAGATGTAGGAATAATTTCAAACCCTTTATGATGTTGATCTAATTTGGAATCACGTTGTGGATACGTGGTTCCATGGTGTTCTGAACAATTATATCTTGGAGTACTCAATTTCCACTTATTTATGCCCATAGATAGCTGAATTCTAGTTTTTACAATATCCCAGGGGAACTTACCTCCAAGGAATTCCACTAACAATCAAAATTTTGATGGTAGCTTTGAATTTTGAGAGAAAACTGATGGCTAACTAAACCCCACCACGCACAGGGGTAGGCGCAGGCTTGGTGAAAGATGGCAGACCTAGCGGTAGAGAGGAAGAGAGAGGAAAGGTGGCTTGAGTATAATGAGGTGCGTGAGAAGGTGGTAGAGAAGGATTGGGATGTTGCAGAACAAATGGCATCATGGAGAAAGATAATTCAGGAAGGAGTTGAAGTTCACGCAAAAGATGTGGAACCTAAGCATCAAGAACTCCCCCATTTGGGAAAGCATGAAAGGGAAACCTCCTCGACCTCATGAAGAAGTGTGCCAGAAGAGAAAACCTAAGCTACAGGAACACATCTAAATCCACTTGGCGACCTTACCCTTACAATTGGTTTTCCAGCATCTAGGACAAAAAATAGTCAACAAGTTAATTCAAGCAGTTGGAGAGCAGGAGCGAGTCTTATAAGAGTCACAAAAATGGTAGTGAAAATGGTTTCGTTGTTATATGGGAGTTTTTTTTGGGTGTATCATCTCTATAGAATTCAGGTGCGCAAATTTTAGACTATATTCTGGGAGTAGTAACACTTCCTAGACTGTTGGGCTATAGTTCATTACTATTGTTGGGACACAGGGAAGTACATCTTTTGGTCTGACCCCAACTACAAGTTTGGGATTAGGAGGTATAGGTGGCTCTAGCTCCAGTAGATATGGTGGTTTTAGAGGTGAAGGAAACACAAGAGGTTCTGGATCAGGTGGGTAAGGTCCGCACCAACCCCAAAATATTTACATGGAGTTGTCTCTTCGTCTTCTAGAGTATAGGGGCATAGAATATGTTGCTGAACATGTAAATATGTGTGAAATAATGTGTCGCAAAAAAGGAATCAAGACTTCTAAGCATAGGGAAAGTCAATTTGCTACTACGTTACAAGGGTACACAAACATTTGGTACATAAAGTTTGACCCTGGTCAGACTTGCGTAGACTATGCAGCCTTATAAGATGCTTTCCTTAAAGAGTTTCACATCCCTGAATCTGAGCAGAAGAGTATAATTGAGCTAAAGGATATCAAACAAGGAACTACTGAGAGTGTTAGAGAGTATGGTGCCCATTTTAAAATGATGTTATCTAAGCTTTCTTATGATATTCACGCAAGCCAACATGCACAATGGTTCATTAGAGGCCTGATTACACCTTTTAGAAGGGTGCTATCACATAAAACATACACTGATCCATGCAAAGCACTTGAAGCCACTTTACACGCTGAGGTAGTTGGAAGTATAGACATTGGGATAAGCCAATTTTTAGAAGTAGAGATTGCAGCTATGGAAAATCAGTTGGAGAAACTATCAAAAAAATTAGTACATGAGACATGCATAGGGATTTGGTGAACAAATTATGAAGTGGAAGGCAACACAGAGGATAGTTGTCTCTGCAGATCAATGCGCTCACTTTTGTTAGACTGTGAGATATGCCATCTAAACCATGATGCTAGCCGTTTCCTATTACTATAACATGTGTTAAGGAAGAATGTTTCATGCTACTGCAAAATATGTAGGTCCATGACTCATGACACAGAAGATTGCCAGCTGATTAGTTAGATTCATGATGCTATAGATATTGGTGTATGACAAACATGATTCTCAGATAAATATAAAGGAAAGAATGAGCATTAGTATTGGGATCAAAATCAAGCGGGTTATGATCAGAATGAAGGGTGTTTTGAAGGCATCCATGGTTGAGGTCGAGGATACCATGGTGAATTTGGAGAATGAGGCCATGATGGTGGAAGAAGTGATTTCCCTTGCAGAACATGTTATAAATTCGGATCTCCTAACCACTATAGGAATGAATGTCCTCAGAATATTACATGTTCTTTTTGTGGAAAGAATCATATTTATGAGGAGTTTCTAGAATTTTATGAGCATCTTAGCAAGCAACATAAATAGGAAAACAAAGGCGCAGGGTTGGTTAGGATACAACGCATTGTGGAGAATCAGTAGATGCCCAAGTTGGAACCAGAATATGAGGCATTGTAGGTAAAGATCATGACCTGGATTGAACCAACACATGCTAGGGAAACATTACATCATAAGCCTACCATCACTAAGGAGGAGGTTCTACATGCATGGTACCCAGATCCTTCCCATCAAAAGGAGGTTTACCAGGAAACTAGGGAGGTACTGAGGAATATCCAAGGTGAAATACATTATTTAAAAGAGCAAGCATGGAAGATGGAGAAAAATAAAGCATCAGAGATGGTCCAAACTGATATAAATGACTTGAGAGAAGTGTGCAAAGTGTTGCACCAAGAGAATAACATTCCATTGTTTGGGAATTGGTTAAAAGGAAATACTCCACACACAAGTACTGAGATTGGATGACAAATGATGCATGTAAATCTTCCCCCTCATAGCCTAGATTATGATAAGGAAATAAATCTAAATGTTGTTGTGGATGGATGGCTATTGAGTAATATAATGATTGATATAGGCACATACGTCAATGTTCTTACCTTAGATGCATGGGAACAAATGGGGAGGCCCCCATTACAACCATCCTCCAATGTATTGTTCATGGCTAATCGGACTAAGGCCAATCCCATCAAAGTTTTAAAAGATGCATCTATTACCATACAAGGAGCCAAGTTCACTAGAGATTTTGAGGTTTTAGCGCTGGTAGAGTCAGATAGCTTCCAAACTCTATTGGGGCATCCTTAGTGCCATACAAATAATGTTGATATTCGGTTTAATAAGGGCTATATCAGCTTTGAAAACAAGGAGGAAAGAGTTATTATCCCTTTAACAGACGACAAATATGCACCCTATGTTGAGCCCTTGAGTGAAGAAGACCTGAATAGGATTTATGTACACACCATCTGGGATCTAGAGGTGCTTGAGCCATGTAAACAAGGAATTATTCAATGGGAGGATGCATAATCTATTAGCGATACTACAAGTGTTGATTGTGATAATTGGGATCATAACACTTATGAGTTGGTAGGGTGCAAAGTAAAGGGCATATTTCCTAAGGACAACAAACCAAGTTATATCAAGAGAATAGGTAGTAACTCGGTACCTTGTTACACTGGAGAAGGAGATCCTATGGTATTCTTGCGCGTCATGGAAGAACGGTGGATAGATCCACTGGAGAGAAGGAATATGTTAGCATATACCCTACGCAGGACAACAACACACTGGTGGGTCGCCCAAAAGGATAATATTGTAGAATGGAATGAAATTAGGATTAGGAAAAGACTACCTTTACTACTGAATGGGGTAGCTCTTCCTAAACTGTGATGCCTTTTGGTTTGAAAAATGCACCTATTGTATTTTTAAGCATAGTTATTCAAACATTCAAGGTGTTCATTCACAACTTCTTACAGGGTTATTTGGATGATTGGACAATGCATGGATTAGTTAAGGATCGTTGTGACAATCTATGCTTAATGTTTGAAAGATATAGAAAGTTGAGTATCTCTTTGAATATAAAGAAGTGCATATTTTCTACACCATTTGGAATATTGTTAGGACACATAATCTGCAAGGAAGGTTTGTTGGCTGATCTAACTAAGGTTACAATCATTATAGGCTTACAAGATCCTACCAGTTAGAGTGAGGTGCATGACTTTTTGGGTCAGACAATATGTTACAGGAATTTTATTAAAGGATATTCCAAAGTTTTCACACCGTTGGAGGAGTTACTAAAAGGGAAAGGTACATTCTACTGGGGAGAACCACAACAATGCACATTCGAGACATTAAAGGAGAAACTTACTACCACGCCTATTATACATTTTACTTCATGGGAAAAACCATTTCATGTACATGTGGACACCTCTGGCATGGCCATTGGCACCGTATTGGATCATCCTAAAGAAGGAATTATAGATAATCCTATCTATTTTGCTAATAGAAAGCTGACTCCTGCAAAACATAAATACACAACTACAAAGCTTGAAGATTTTTCAATGATCTATGAGCTACATAAATTCTGACAGTACCTACTGGCTACACCATTTTTCTTCTATATAGATCACATGAAATTGAAGTATTTGGTAAAAAAACTCATTTTACAAGGGCACATATGTAGATGGGTACTCTCATTTCAATAATTTGATTTCATAGTTGTGGTAAAACTAGGGAAAAGTAATTGAAGATACCATGTCAAATGCACAGTTCTATAGGTTACAATGAGCACCATCATAATTAGAGGACATTTTTGTCTTTCTACGAATAGGAATGGCACTAGAAGGAATAAAATCCTTGGAAAAGAATTTTTTTTATATACGTGTGACACCCTATATGTTAATTAGTAGGGACCTGTACAAGTTAGGCTAAGATGAAGTATTGCACTGTTGCATATAGGAACATGAATGTACAGATATAATGGAGGAATCTCATGGTGGAATAACAGGTGTCCACTATGCAATTGATGCCACTGCGTGTAAGATTCTATTTGTTGGATTATGGTGGGAGACCTTGTATAAAGATTTTAAGGGTTATTGCAAATCTTGTGATCATTTTCAACCTCTTGGAAAACCATGATAATGAGATGAGATGCCATTAAGGCCTATTCCTAGTGTAGAGCCATTTGAGAAAAGGGATATAGATTTTGTGGGTCTTATTTCACCAGCTGCATATAAAACTGGATCGCGCTATATCATAACTTGCACAGATTATTTGAAAAGATGGAATGAATAAGCACCTACAAAGGATTGCATAACAGCTACAACAACTCGGTTTCTATGGTAAAATGTTATTACATGATATGGATGTCCTTTAAGTTTGACTAATGATAGGGGCACACACTTTCTGAATGAGACCATCAGAATTTTACTGGATGAATTCATGATTACACACCATAAGACTACACCATATCATCCTCAGTTAAATGGGACTGCTGAGGCTTTCAACAAATTTTTGAGCCAAACATTGACAAAAATATGTGATGTTGGAAGAAAGGATTGGGATGTTAAAGTATCTGTAGTACTTTGGGCATATCCAACAACATATAAATTTTTGAACAAAGCCACACCATTTCAGTTAGTGTTTGGTGTAGAAGAAGCTCTTCGTATGGAATTCATGTTACCTTCTTTGCGTATTGTGCATGCTAGAGGTATAGCTGATGAGCAAGAATTGGAAGAATGGATTGAAAAGTTAAGCAAGTTGGATGAGCTGTCATCACCAATCCGGCATTACGATAATTCTTCACCGGGAACTCCTCGTGCTATGATTATTTACTAATGAATAGCATTTAGTTTGGTGGACGTAATCTGGAAACAAAACAACAACCGAACACAAGAATACCATCGACTATGATAAGACGGAATGATGAAAAATCTGAAATATCAAAGTAAATTATAATATTAACATGAAACTGTTACAACCTCACCCATGAGATACTTCAACAAGACTATGGGAGAAACTTTACAATTACACCTTTCGATGGCTTCTTCAACACACCTTTAACTAATGGCTTCCTTTGCACACTTCCTACAATATTTCTCACTACTTCTTTCTATGCTAAATGAGGGGGGTGGCCTCTCTATTTATAGAACTTCCAGGCTTATCCATCCTATCTCTAAGATAGGATAAGAAATCCACTCTGACGAATCATATTCCATACCTTAACTCTTATCTGTACATGTAAGCTTATCTCTTAAGATAAGATAAACCTTATCATTTTACATGGGTTCCACATTTTTAGACTTTTTACAAATAAAATACACAAAATATTTATGACCTCACTCCTTGTCCTTATTACCAATATAATATTCTAATTCCTAATCATGTAGACCCTACTTCTCTAATTACCTAAACTTTGACATTTTAACATTACTGGACCACTTACGACAAATATTTACTTTTTACAACATTCCTATTGTACTTTGACTGTTACCGTATTCCACATTATTGGCGACACCGTACTAATGGTGCCGTTATCTTCTATTAGACGCTACTACTAATTATACTTAACAACATCCTATTCCTAATACATACATTAATGAAATAGAAATTATGGAGGAAAATTTTAGTGTCGACATCTTCCCCCTTCCTAGCTTCTACTCCGTCCTCAGAGTAGACTATTCTGGTGCTTGGAAAATCTTCAACTTGTCGTGGTTGACCCATTTTGTAATGGGAGTGCCATCCAATTCCTCCAGTCGGTACGTACTATTTTCATGCACAGCTGCTATTTTGTAGGGCCCCATCCATTTTGGAAGAAATTTTCTCTGTCTTCTTTTTTTGTATCTGGAATCATATACTAGGACCAAGTCATTCACATGAAATGGAGACCAATGGATCTTTTGATCAAAGTATTCATTCTACTTCATTATCTTCTTATAGCTTGTATCCTTTGCTATTCCCCTCATTTCCTCTAGAAAATGAAGATGTACCAACCTTTCTTTTACTGAATCATTTTCATCCATCCTTTCATTTTTCATAACTCTCACAGTGGGAATATCAAACTCAATAGGAAGAACTGGATCAATGCCATAGGCCAATTGAAATGGGGAGTATCTTGTTGCTGACTTTGATGTTGCCCTATATTCCCACAATGCTGCATGAATCCTTTTATCCCATTTATGTACCTGCAAGGTTGCATCTTTTGCTAGAATTTGACACAACACAAAATTTGTTCGTTCCACCTGTCCATTTGTGCTTGGCTTGTATGTTGTTGCCTTCTTGTGCTTAATAGAAAACTTATTGACTAGGGCTTGTACCACCTCATTAATGAAGTGAATTCCTTGATCTGTTACAATTTCTAATGGACAACCAAATCTGGTGACAATACGTTCATATATGAACCTTGCCACTTCATCCATGGAAGCTGTTTTCAATGGCCTAGCTTCAACCCACTTGGTTAAATAATCTGTGGTAACTACAATATACTTATTTTGGTGTGATGTAGTTAGAAGTGGACCTACAATGTCTATTCCCCATTTTTCAAAGGGACCAAGTGGAAGAATAGGACATAATGGAGCTAATGAAGTCTTATGGTTACCATGTGTTTGACAAATATCACATGTCTTACAATAATTATAACAATCTTTAAAAAGAGTGGGCCAGTGATAACCTGCATCCAAGATCCTTCTTGCTGTAAGTTGTCCAGAGAAGTGCGCTCCACATGTACCATTGTGGAATTCTTCTAGCAACTCCTTTCCTTGATCACGTCCAACTGCCCTCTTGTACTATCCATCAGGTCCTATTCGAAATAATGCTCCATGCAGAATAGAATATGGACGACTGGCTTGAGTAATCTTTCTCTTAGTCTTTGCATTGGCACCATCAGGAAACTTGAATTCATTCAGATAATTCCAAATATCTATGTATTCACTAGGGATTGTGTCAAGGGAGAACAATGTTGCATCGGGAAAATCATCATCATCACAAGATGATCCTAAACCATCATAGGCTCAAGAGAGTGCATCTGCATTAACATGCTTCTTTCCTGGCCTATCTATAATATCAAATTCAAATTCTTGTAGCAAAATTATCCATCTTGCTATCCTCCCTGATGGGTTAGGCTTATTGACAATATATTTCAGAGCCTAATGATCCGTTACAACTATAAATTTCTACCCTAGCAAGTAATTTCTAAACTTCTTTACAGCAAAAATGATAGCCAGAGCCTCTTTTTCAGTTACAGTATAGTTTATCTCAGCACTACTCATTTGTATGCTCCCAAAGTAAATTGGATGTTCATTCCCATTTTCATCCTTTTGGCTCAAAGTACTTCCTAGTGCTGCATCTGAGGCATCAATGTACATAATGAATGGCTTGCTCCAATCTGGATTCTTCAAAACAGGTGAAGACACCAAGGCGTCCTTCAATTGTCCAAAAGCTTCATGCGCCTTATTTCCTGGTTCATAAATAACATCCTTCTTCAAGAACTGGGTTAGTGGCTGTGCAGTCTTTGAGAAATTCTTGATGAACCTTCTATAGTAACCCACATGGCCTAAAAATGATCTCAACTTACTTCTATTAAGAGGAGATGGTAAATCTTTGATTTTTGAAACTTTATCAGGATCAGTACCAATACCATCTCTGGATACAACATGCCCTAACAAAACACCTTTAGAACATCCAAAGACACACTTTGTAGGGTTTAGTGAGGCTTGTGCTTCATCTAACCTTTGAAATGCTGTCTCCATCTGGTGCAGGTGGTCCAACTTGCTCCCATAGATGTAAAAATCATCCAGAAATACTCTGATGAAGGTCCCAATGTAGGGTTCGAACACCCTATTCATCAAACGCTGGAATGTTGCTGGAGCATTACACAACTCAAAAGGCATAACTCTATAAGCAAACGTTCCCCAAGGAGTGGTGAACGTGGTCTTCAGCTGATCTTTCTCTGCTATACGAATTTGGTTGTAGCCGCTATATCCATCAGCAAAACTATAGCACTCCTGGCCAGCTACTTCGTCCAAGATCTTATCTGAAAATGGAAGAGGGTAATGATCCTTCTTTGTTGCCTTATTGAGCTTCCTGTAATCAACACAAATGCGTAGCTTCCCATTCTTTTTTATTGAAATCACAATGGGAGAAACCCATTCTAAATTCTCCACAGTAATTATGAATCCTGCATCAAGCAACTTATCTATTTCTTCTTTTACAGTCTTGGAAAAATTAGGATTCATTCTATATGGCATTTGCTTTATGGGCTTAGCACCATCTACTAGCTCAATACAATGTTCTACCCAACTTACTTGATGGAGTTCCTTGTAGTCAAAAGTGAATAGGTGTATGTACCTTCGAAAGAGCTGGAGGTAGGATTCCTTCTCACTCTCCATCACAGCATCACCAATCTTTATTTGTTGGAGATGATCATCAACTTCTTCTTCAGATAATATTATGGGGTCATGAGTTGGTGTGACTGGAAGGATATCCATGACTGAAACATCCACCTCACTTTCTTCATCTTCAGTGTCCACTTCACTGGTACTAGAGTAATCAGAGGATGTCCAATCATCAGTTTCATCACTTGAATCCACAGGTTCTGCCTTATGATGTCGAGGGATCACATTTATCTTCACCCTCTCTTTACCACGTCCAAGTGTCATGAAACCTTCATTCCAGTAGTTTCTTACATGAACTCTCCTTAGCCATGGTCTTCCCAGCAGCATTAGGTACGCAACAGTACCATTTTTCATCACCTGAAAGTCTACCACACATACAACACCCATAACAGATATTGCCACATTTGAAACTACACCTTTCTGGTTTAGTTTTTCCCTTATTTAATGACCTTAACATAAGTGTTGAAGGGCGATCAATTTTTAAACCCAACATATTCATTAAAGACTCAGTCATTACATTAACTGCAGCACCTCCATCAACTAAGACATCATGAATTGAAATACCATTACATAATACCTCAGCTTGTGGAGCATATGGATCTGCTTCTGCCTCCAAAACACGGACCTCAACCTCCTTCCTTCTTCAAGCGTTGAGTCCACCTCGCAACTCCCGCCTCTTCTCGGAAGACATAGCCAAGAGTTGACCATATGTAATATTTGCAGGCCTTTTGGACAGATCTTCCAAGATGGAGTATGGTTCTTGCCCCTGTGAAATCAGAAAATCCTGCACACCCAACTTTCTTCTCCTATGTTTCTTACTATTTTCTCCTTTCATCTTCTTAGGATCAGTTCCATCTTGATTATCTTTTTCTTTCTTTCTTTTTGTTACAAACACATTTACTTCATTATTTCTACTCTTATCTACTACATCAAGAGAATTCACAGGTGCTTTTCCTTTATCATTATCTCTTGTACTAGATGTAGAAGCTCTATCTGGACAATTATACTTATAATGACCCTTTTTATAACAACCATAACAAACAACTTTAGAAATATTTATTTTTGGACCTCTATCTCCTCTTGAGAACTAAATTCCTTTCCTTGAAGAAGATTAATAGTTAATTGGCCCATTTTCCTAAGCAAATCTTCATACTCAGTAGATGTACTAGGAGAAATATTTGTGCTCACCGGGAGTGGTTGTGGATTCTGGACCAAAGGTTCTGGTGTAGGCTCTACTTTAACAACAATTTCTTTGGGCTCCTCTTCCATGCTTTCTTCTTGCCTTCTTGCAATCTCCTTTGCTTGTTCAATGGTAGCTGGGTGGTCATACTTCACTCGTTGTCTGATCTTTGGCTTCATCCCAAGAATGAAGTGCTTACAAAGGAGATTATCCATGTCATTCATTAACCCATCCGCTAGTCCTTCCTTCCGGATCTGGGCATCGAGCTTCCTCCTTAGCTCTAGAACACGAGCATGATAATCCCTTATCTTCTCCTTTTCTCCTTGGGATAGCTTTGTGATCTCGATCATGAGATCTGCATATTTATGTTGTTCACCAAATTCTTCAAGAAAACTTTCGGTTAATAAATCCCATGAATTTTTCACATTATCACCTAGTGTTTCAAACCACCTAAGTGCTGAACCATCCAAAAAGGTAGGAAAAAATTCAGTCCATTGTTCTCTTCTTATAAGGCCATTACAAATACAAGATTGCTTAAACTCTTGAATGAAAGAAGAAGCATCTTCATTAGATTGAGCTGAAAAAATAGGAATCTTTCCCATTTTCAAAAGTAACCACCGTGAAATACCAACCCACAAGTACAATAAAAAAGACTTATGTGCACAAATAATTGGAATTACTATAGAAATGACCACGGTAAACTATGGTAAAACTTGACTTACTGCGGTAAAAAAACTGATTTTACTGTGGTAAACACTATTCACGGTAAAAAGTGAAGTTACTGTGGTAAATACTATTCACGGTAAAAAGTGACTTTACTGCGGTAATTACTATTCCCAGCAAAAAGGACTTTACCAGGGTAACTACTATTCATGGCAAAAACGACTTTAACATGGTAACTACTATTCACGGTAAAAATGACTTTACCATGGTAACTACTATGCACAGTAAAAACAAGGTTACCCTCCAATTAATTTTTTCCTAAGTGGGAATATCTCTCCAGAAAATCCACCAACGAGGAATGGTCCTGGCAACGGAACCAAAATGTCATCACCAATCCAGCACTATGATAATTCTTCACTGGGAACTCCTCGTGCTATGATTATTTACTAATGCACAGCCTTTAGTTTGGTGGATGTAATCTGGAAACAAAACAACAACCGAACACAAGAATACCATTGACTATGATAAGACAGAATGACGAAAAATCTGAAATATCAAAATAAATTATAATATTAACATGAAACTGTTACAATCTCACCCATGAGATACTTCAACAAGACTATGGGAGAAACGTTACAATTACACCTTTCGATGGCTTCTTCAACACACCTTTAACTGATGGCTTCCTTTGCACACTTCCTACAATATTTCTCACTACTTCTTTCTATGCTAAATGAGGGGGGTGGCCTCTCTATTTATAGAACTTCCAGGCTTATCCATCCTATCTCTAAGATAGGATAAGAAATCCACTTTGACGAATCATATTCCATACCTTAACTCTTATCTGTACATGTAAGCTTATCTCTTAAGATAAGATAAACCTTATCATTTTACATGGGTTCCACATTTTTAGACTTTTTACAAATAAAATACACAAAATATTTATGACCTCACTCCTTGTCCTTATTACCAATATAATATTCTAATTCCTAATCATGTAGACCCTACTTCTCTAATTACCCAAACTTTGACATTTTAACATTACTGGACCATTTATGACAAATATTTACTTTTTACAACATTCCTATTGTACTTTGACTGTTACCGTATTCCACATTATTGGCGACACCGTACTGACGGTGCCGTTATCTTCTATCAGACACTATTACTAATTATACTTAACAACATCCTATTCCTAATACATACATTAATGAAATAGAAATTATGGAGGAAAATTTTAGTGTCGACAGAGCGACGAGCAACAACAAGTTGGAGTCAAAACCAAGAGAAGGCCAGGCAGAAAACATGGCATGACAGGCACATCAGGGATAAAAAGCTTGAGATAGGACCGATGGTGCTCCTCTATGATTCTAAATTTTTGTGTCATCTAGGTAAACTCAAACTACATTAGTTGGGGCCGTCTATTATCACTCACATATTTTAAACGGGAGCTTGTCAACTAGAGGCATTTGATGGAATATGGTTACCTAGATACTTCAATGGGAGTAGGCTGAAGCCTTACTATAAACAAGTTTTCTTTATGTTTGTAATACGGTAGTGTTACCATTTAGATTAGGTTTTCAATTATGCATTTCCTTAATGTGTTTCCTTCTTTATCACTATGGTTTGTCAATTTAGTTGGTGTGTTTTTGTAATAAGTGTGTTTACGCACCTGATGCTAATTAATATTTGGAGAATTTTTATGCGTAGAGGATTGCACATACCCTTAGTGTGGTGTGGTTATTGATATCTAGGTATAGGACTGATGAAAATAAGTACACATGAAAGTAACTATCTGCTACAGGTGTTATTCAAGTTAGAAAAATGAAAGAAAATAAAATTGCTTCTGGAAATAAGGACCATAGGTGGAGGTAGATGAAGAAACAAGTATAACGTGAGGTAAGAATATGTTGTGAAGACTACTAGTGGAAGGCACAATGAGGATATACTTAGGCACATGGAAGCATGCTGAAGAGAATTCTGTAGCCAAAAAGTAGGAGGGTGCACTAGAAGGTTATAGCTTGAGCGTGAAGATGTACCATGCGGAAGGAGCAAAAATGGTCGATTAATGAGAGGATTGTTTGTAGGTGGAGGAGAAATAAAGAACTAAATTTTTTAAAATCTATAAAAGGACAGGATGCGAGTTCATTTTTACCATTGCAATTACACGAATTTGAAAAGAGCTAAGTGAAAACGAGCCAAGCAATCATGCTGAGGTGCGAAGAGTGTGAAACCAAATGTGGAGAGAAGGTTTGTGCATAGGAGAAGCTTGTGTTCCCATAGGTGAAGGGTTTGGGTGAAGAAGACATGTTACAAATGAGCTATGGCACATGATTTTAACTAGGGAATAGAGATTTAAACTATGGTTTCAAATTTTTTGATTGCAGAGGGAAGAAAAGAGAGATTTTTCAGATGGCACTGAAAAAATCACTCGCAGCAGGAGTACAAGGGAAGAAGAAGGTCAAAGTGGAAGAAGAAATTAATCCTGAGAGTAATTTCTCATAAATGTAGTATCCAAAGGGCATGATCATGGGACAAGAATGGGATTTCCACATCCGTCAATGTAAAATTATTGATTACAACCATCATACATCAGATAATAATAAGGAGCTCGATGCATTATTGAGTACAAAAATGAACAAGCACATCGTAGAAGATATGCTAGTGTATGATGACGTTAGTGAGAAGTTACTAAAGTAGATTGGAGTCTACCAGTTATACGAGCTTCCATACTTTGGGAAGTATAAACCATTGTATCAATGGTTGGTGAGAAAAGTTCATGAGGACTTCTTTTACTTCTCCAGACGGAGGGTTAGAATCACATCTGCCTTGATTTCAATGGTGACAAGACTAAGGTCCTCAAGAGTGGATCTGGAGAGTGATTTAACAGATAAGGTCACAATCCTAGAGATAAGGAAGGAGTTGGGGTATACCAAAGGTCCATGTGGCATGGACATTGAAAAATTGAAGTAGTACCCAGTAGTTCAAGCAACTGCACATCTTATAACAAAGCTAAATGAGAAAGAAAGGTGGTCGCAGATAAACATAATATGGCTACACATTGCAAAGAAAATGTCTCAAGTAGTGATCTATAATTTCGTGGATCACATAACAAAGACAATCATTGAAGAAGCACAGACATGTGACAAAATAGGTTTTGGCGCTATTTTATTATCTTTTGTGTTTATGAAGATTAGAGTGCTCAATGGGCCAAAGGAGAATATTTGGGAGTACCCCATAGAACAAAAATCTCTAGTAAAAGGACCATTCAAGCAGAGGGCGGAGAATTGGTATATTAGGATCTATGTAGTGTTCGAAGAAGAATTGTGTATACCCAAGGAGTTACCTTCAGTAGGAAGGAAGGCAATGTAGTTCGTGGTATACCAACACTTTTGCATCATGTGGTTCGCCATGAAGGACGGGGCTTGGAGAACATGGTGCAAATTACCATATGCCTTCACATCAAGATATTTCCAAGCATTAGTTCATCTATTTTCAGATGTGCACAGCCTAACCTTCAATGCAAACAAGGTAGATTATGACTACCGCACTATGAGAAAGAAATATGTATATCCATGGCAAAATTCTTACATTGAGAGGCTTATCTCAAATATTATAAGAATGAAACCTGTAAGCTTGGCAGTTGGGGACTCTAGAGCAGCTCTTGTGTACCTGAAACTCAAGCCCAAGATGGAGAACACTAAGTATGTGGAGAATGATTTTGCACTCAGAGGGTTGCCAAAAGGTAAGCATACAATGGAAAATGTTCCAACACCTAAGCCCACAAAGACAATACAAGTAGATGATGAAAAAGAGGAGCATGAAGATAGTGGTGGTTTTAAGCATAGAGGAAGGAGACAACCTCCAATTAGGGAATAATATGAGTGCAAAACTACTCTACCCCAACCAAAAGAAGGAGATGATGAGGACCTAGATGTGGTACAAGGAGAGCGCTGCTTCAAAAGAGTATTCAAGAGAATAGGGACCCAAGGTACTACTCCACAATCGGTGAGAAAATCACCTTGAATATCTCCATAGAAGGAGACAACTGAGAAAAGAATAAGGAAGTTAAAGCTAGATGAGGAAGTGGAAGATTATGAGGAAAGTGCATCCAATTCCCCTACACCTCCAAAGAACATGGAAGAACCAAAGGATGAAGAAATGAAGGATAGAGAAGAGGGAGATAGATGAGATAGTGACCAAGAATACTCAGGGTACAACAGAACAAACTCCAAATATTGAATTCCAAGTTCCTAAGGGGCCAAGATCGAAAAGAACAAGTGGAGAATATGTTCCACTAGTCATGGGCTACGCCGAGGACATAGGTAAAGTTTTTTGTGCCTATTTTTAGAGCACAGTGACATAAGAGGAGTTATATGGCTGAGAGCTGATGGATGAAGATGAGACAACCATGCACATAAGGAAGCAACTATCATGGTCGATGCACATGCACATGGATGAACTGGACTTTGATGTATATAAGAAGTCATGTGTATCAAGGAGTTTGAAGAAGACACCTCAGGCTAGACACATAACAATAAAGCATACGGTTATGTCAAATGAACAAGTCAAAAATGGTTTAGTAAAAGTCTCAACAGAGGTGGCAAGACGAAATATGGATAAGGATGCAACAATTAGGGCGCTAAGAGAAGAGCTCAAAACTAAGGATGCAGAAATAGTGTTCCTAAAGCAAGAAAAAAGATTTAGCATAGAAGAAGAACGTTGTTTTCATTAGCATGGTAGAGGAAGATGGGGAAAATATTATGAAAGTGAAGCCACACTTAGAGCCAAAGTTACCCAAAACGTTTCCTTTGACAATGCACTATGTAAGTACCTTAGTGGACTTGGTGCTTGAATACGAACCTCTAGGAATGCTAGAACCAAAGGATCTAGCACATGAAGTAGAGTGAGAAAAATATTCAGTGATGAGAAATATTACACCATATGAGGGGTTGCTTCAGAGCTTGTAGGAGGAATTGAAGAAAGCATATCAAGAGCTGAACATTTGTATGGCCCCATAAGTAGTTATAACAACCAAGACCATTATAGAGGACAATGAAGTCCTAAAGGCCATGAAAGATGAGACCTTGGGCCACGTAGAATGATTAGCGCTTGTCAAGATTAAGTGTGAGGCCCTTATATCAGCTCAATAACCACACAAGGAAAGGATGAATGAGCTTGGGAAACTCATCACGCAAAAGATGGAATAATTAGAGGGAAGAATGACTGTCGTGTCCAACATTGTGTTGGTCTTTCAAAATGAGAAAGGAGAGTTTGCGAAAGATGAGTTAGAGTCAATTGCAATGGATATCCCAGAAAAGGCAGAGGTTGCACTCAATGATTGAAAGACTTTAGATGTGGAAATAAAAGAAGAGTATCTAGAATTGATTCCTCAGATTGAAGTAGAAGATACTGCAAGGTAAATAAATTATTTTATTCATCAAAATTCTTTCTATCCCTTTATTTAAATTCTTTGATTCAATTTGGAGACAAACCATTTCTGGAGTGGAAATGTAATTAGTGTGGGGTAATGTTGGTCAGAAAAAATTTGGCACTTAGCAAAGAACACAAAGACGGTTCACATACAAGAACAAAGCACATTCAAAAGCATAGAAGGATCAGAAAGGAACCATGCACTGAGAACAGAGACATATTTAGGTCTTAGCTATTTTCATGATGAGGATCTATTTTTGGAGATAGCATGGGGAACACACAAACCAGTTGGAAACTTGTGGGACATGCATTGGCTATTTTTGGAGGATTAGCTGCAAAGCACTTTGCATGGATACATGCTTAGAATAGATTTACTACCGATGGTTAACTAGAAGAAGTCTATTGATAGCGAACTTGCATATGTGGCTATTATTGTAATGATGTGTGGCTAATAATAGCATGTGACCTATTTTTGGGGTTAGATAAGTGGTGAAGGGAAAGTCCCCACCCTTATAAATATGAAATAACTATGTGGCATAGTGTGGCATGTAAGAACTAAATTATTGTGAGGTTATGTTGCCAAATCTGATGCATGTATAAACTATGGTACTATTTATTGTAATAAGCTTATGTGTGTTTATCATGTTTAATGTAATAGAGAGTGCTGGCTGAATCAGAGTTTCAAATCCTGAGTATAACTGGTTCATGCATGCTTGATTTCATCATGGCTATCTCTTACGTCTGTTATTCTCTAGATCTAGATATGAATATGTATTGTAGACTGATATATTAGTCATAGATCTGAATGCTTTAAGTCATCATCTTGTTAACATCCTGCAACAAAAACCCTAAAGAGGGACTTGGTACCATTACACGCTTCAGTTGAGCACTCGATCTAGGATGAGTGATGTACCAGCGCGTCTGGGCTCTTATTGGTGAATTCTAGACTGCATCAGTCTTTTCAAGGATAATTATGAAATTAGAGCAAGAGAACCATATAAATATAAAGTTATGAGACCATAAGGAGGGACCAAGCACTAAACATCTATTATCACCATCTAGAGTTACATCCATCAAACGAACCTAAAGCTAAATTTGCATCTATTTAGCACCATCACAAGTCACACAAGGTTGGTTCATCTACATCACACTTCACAGGAGGGGAGTCTATTATTTCCATGTACACATTTAATAAATTCTACATCTAGTTACTTGCTCACTACTTCACAAAGTGTGACTGGGAAATGAACACCTAGGGCACAATTTTCACACACACACCTAGAACTACATTGGGTATTAAATATAGTATAATGCTCATTGATAAGTCTATCAATTTGGTAGTTGAGGAAAGTTTGACTCCTTTATATGCATATTTTTTTTAGGTTTGATGGTTTGTCTAGGGTTTTGCAAGTGCTTTCTTCATCTTGATTTATAATGACATCTAACGAAGTTCAATGAAATTCACACGACATGCAAGAAAGGAAGGAATTCACTTAGTGACACCTAAGAGGAGCATTTTAGGCCATTTTCGTAGACCAAGGCACCCATATCTCATACTAGGGTGCCCATAGGCACCCTTATCCCTTCCCAAGTGCCTCAGACCAGTCAGAGAGCTCAGATCTATACTTTCTCAAGATTTTTTGTGGTCGTTTCCTCCTCCTGTTCACTTGGTTCACACTGCGACATAGTCTCGTACCTTCATCGAATCAGCTAAGGACTTCTTAACCCTCTCTTGCACATTAGGGTTTTACATTTCTATTTACTTAGTTTCTTGATTCATTTCTTTTATTTATTTAGCTTTTATTTACTACTTTTCATAGCATCATATTACACTAGGATATCACATTTTAGTTTAATCATTTTGGTGAACCCCATGCTCGACACCACCTTTCACTTAGGGATATTTTTCTACTATTCACTATGGCTCAATCCTATAAATAATTTATTGAATCCCATGTTAAGGCCATCAATTATAATATCACTTAGCATCCCAAGATCTAGATTTTATTTAATATGTTACTCATGTGGAAGCTACAAACCTTGCAGAACTTAATGTTGTTGTCATTATTCCCACCATAGTTACTACCCAACCAATTGATTTTACTCTTCCAACCATCTTCAATATTCCCATTTCTATTCCTACTCCTACTAATCATTATACCCCACCCCTTGTTTCACATATGCAGAAGCCTCCTTCCCCTGACACTTTGGATCTAGCCTCTCTTTATCAAGACCTTCAAGCACAAATTCATCGATTATAGTAGGTTACTTCTCATGTATCTCCATCTTTGGATTCTAATTTGCTACTACATATTCCATTTGCACCCGTTATATCCACCTATTCATTTCCTCTCAAATCTGTATCCCCTAAACTACCTATTTTAATGGCCACGGTGACCCTCAAGAGCATATCCAATATTTCCATGTAGTTTTTCTATATTTTGCGGATGATCACCTCCTCTTAGCTAAGATTTTTCCTCGTAGCTTATAATATTATGTGATACAATAGTTTTATGACCTACCTGTCCATTTGGTAGCCTCCTTCACGCATCTGGCCGATGATTTTATCACTCACTTCTCTATCAATATTAGCTCTAAGATATCATATGCCCAACTTGCACAGCTTAAACAAAGATCTAACAAACACTTACCAAATTTAATTTTAAGATACAAAAAAAACTTAGCCAAGATGTCAAACGTTCTTATGGAATCTGAAATTTAGAATTTATTCATCTAAAGTTTACTACCACTTCTTTAGGATATTTTACTCTTTGAGACCTCTCCTTCTTTTGATTAGCTTTGTCATACTCTTAAGCTTCGTGAAACCAAGCTCTTAGCTATCAGAAAGCTTAAATACCAATAGTAAGCATCATCCTCTACACGTTTTCTGAGTAAGACAAAATTTAAACCATCTATAACTAAACCTATTGACAAAAAAGTCATTGTCAATGCGGTAGCTACTACTAAAGAAGTTCAGTCACAACCACCTCAGTGAACATTCACCAAATTTCCTATTGCTCCACAACTTATCTTACAACTTCTTGAAATAAATATTATCACGATTCCTCCACAAGTTGAACTGGATCCATCATGACCAAAAGGATTAAATTACAATGAGTAGTTCTGATGTGATTATCACCACTATGTGGGGCACTCTACCAATAGGTGCTTCAAACTCTGCACTATCATCCAAGATCTTATCGATAACGATAAGCTTGAATTTCCTAAGACTATAGATTCTCCACCAATTAATGAAAATCGTAAGCTCAAATTATTTGGTAACCCGCCTCTGCAACAGGACAAGAAAACTGTTGATCTATTGACTAATCATACTTATCGAAAAGGGCCTCCACCTGAATCGGGACTCCTGAATGTTTTGTGATAGACACTGACATCACTCTGTTAGTCATCTCTTTCTATGATTATGATTATCATGTCGCTTTCTCTTCTAATCACTTACATATTAACACCTCTATTGGATATGTATTTATCAATGATAATAAGGTTGACCTATCATGGCCAATTAGTGCATGTTTTATGCCACTTCTTGATGTTATTGGTTACCTGTGTTCACAAATTTCCTACCCCATGAATAATTCATTTCGTGGGACAAACAGTTGATGGTTATGACATGATTCTAAGTCTCAACTAGATTAGTAGGGCTAAGTCCATCATCTCTATGAATCATTTATGACTTAAGTTCATTTATAGTAACCAAGTTATTTCTATCAACGGTGTACCTCCATTTATTCCATGGTCATCATTTCCTTGATTATTAGTCAATGTACCTCCTACTTCCCTAGTATGTCACCAACCATGGTACTTAAAGTTCAATCTACTCCTAGTACACCTACTCACACACCATCTATGCAACCACACTACTTTACTAGTCCTACACATAGGCATAGGCCCCTTCCTCACACATTTAATGCATCTCAATGTAGTTCATCCCCTTGTCTTATTCCATGTTGGTGTCCATTACCTACACATTCTCCTCCTCATTTCTCTCCATCACCTACACATTTTTTTGTACCTATGCACTCATGATATATTCACACCTCACATGCACATTGACTTCACTCATGTGTGCAGTGACTATCTACTATTCCACCACTACTAGAGCCTGGTAAACACTCTTTCCACTACTAACATCTGATGATTGACCTTCTTCCTTCAATTTCATTGGTTAGATTAATCCACTCACACATAATTGGGGGTCATAGCATTCACACATTCCCCCATACCATCTGATCATTGAAACATGTCCCACAATCAAATTTATCAACCTCTTAGCATTAACATTGTTATCTACACTCTATGAATCATCATTACCCGATGAAACACTCTTGTGCTTCAGTTCACACTTGACTATTGAGGGAATCCTACACATGAACCCCACACATTGCATAATTAGTACTGCACAATTCATCTTTTCATAGATTCTATGGTACATCTCATATCTTGCATACTACAGTCGGAATTTACTCTACATCATCTGAATTTTGACCTTGGCACATATACATATCTACACACCATACTAGTATTCATCATACATGTATTACACTCCTATTGTCTATGTGTATACCATTACATACTATTCATCCTACATAGAGCACATATTCACACTATTAGACTATTTACATATCTCACACTGTATTCTATACATTACATATCCCACAATTTACACATCACATGATCATCTATCATCATCGCATATACCATATCTCCTCACATGAGTTACATTCACTTTCATATGATACACTGTAGTTCCTCAGTCCATACTCGACTGCTAAGGGTTTACATATAAAATGGACCTTATCATGCTCACATGGTCATCATCCATCATTCTATTATGCAAAATTCCTAGGTTAGTGACATACATTTTAGGATAAATGGTCACCTATCCCATCATCTTGTAGTGATATATGATTTAGGATAAATCACCACCTCCCTTCTATTAATATTTTCATGATATACACTTAGGCCATAGAGTCAGGAACATGCCATATCTATGTCACATTTCATCACTACACATTCATCATAATGCGTTACACATAGTTCGACCATTTCCTGATGACGCACTCTCATTTACGGTTTATTTTTGAATACTGAGGAGGAATACTAAATTAACCTCACTGCATACAATTCCATTCACTCGGGGGGGCATGCGGCTCTTATCATCGACTTGTCATTCCATTTCATTCATCCACAACATACTACATTTTATGGTTGCATTTACTCTTGCTTGCACTTGTCTTTACATTTTCAATTTACTACACATGTTAGATAGATCTCTTGTATGTCATTATCTTTCCTATACACATATGTGCATTCATGTTATTTTTTAGTCATGATCACAGATATAGAGCTTCTACATACATCACCGATGCTTTCCACACTACCTTCTAGGGGAATCCAAATTCGTCCACTACAAGTGCTATTCTTTCATTTTGTAGTTAAAACTTTTCTTTATTAGGTTATACATGTTTTGACATGCTATTTTTATAACATGCTAATGGGTGCTTCATGTGTAACATTTGTTATGTAGGGATATTTTCTTCCATACGTATTTGTTTGTTTACTATTATTTGTGAGCTTTGCCCTTTGTCATGTGCAGATTTGTTTGTTTGTATGTGGCCACTATGGCCTTGAGCGTCTTGCGATATCATGAGTGATGTCTCATGTTTGCAACCCTCTTTTCATGGTCTATGATTTTCTTATATAGTATTTACATTATCTACTCATGTTCTATCTTACACATTTTTTGTTTGGCTTACACTTTTCTTCTAAATGCATGCTTGTTTGTGCTAATACTTGTTTTCTAGCCACTTATTTGTGTGTTCCTTGGTCTATACCAAGAACATTCCTTCCCCCCTATAGGGAACAATTTTAGTATACGTGGTGGGTCCTCTTTCGGGGTTGTATTCTCCTATTTGCAATGTTACACGCACCCCCAAATAGAAGAGGCATCATTTGGGGTTTACAACAGTCGCCATCCATGGCAAAAAAATATTTATGGTTTATAAGTGGGTTTAGACCAGTCTACGAACCCTATACACAAACAATTTTACATGGAAGATTATCCTTAGCATTCTGGGGAGCAATTACAAGTTGCTGAATATAATGGACCTTCCTCCCTACACTACTTTAGAAAGTGGTGTAAGATCATCCAAAAAACTAGATAGTACAAATATCTCTTCGCCAATCTTAGGGAAGTAGTTACAGGTTGGAGAATGACGCAACTTTCTCCCTACACTTATTCAACCACAATGGTGTGAGATTTCCCAAAAAACTCGTACTTCACCAACAATTATAGGATATCCTTTTTCTACACCCTTTTTCTCATCACGGATCAGGTGCAAATGTTCCTTTTTCATTGTCATTTTCATACTATTTTTACATGGTTTCTACATATACACATGCATTTTTACACATATACATGTGTAATTGACTACTTGATCATTTTCTCTTTTACAGGTCCATCTATTTGGGAAGAAAGTAGTCAAAAGCAACACACACATGGTACTAACCATGCAGGTACACTACACACATTGACATCTACACACACTTCCACCCTAGGTTCACTCTCATCACTTTTACATTTTTGCATCTTTAGTTTCCATGCTCCATCTTTTTGTCACTCAACCCTTTTTTCAAGTCCTTCAACGCATTTTCTACATCACTCTACATGGATATCAGGTAGACATCTCTATCTACTTTATGTTACTGAGTATTATGCTCACCAACATAGAATGGGGGAAAATGTAGTCACTATATCACACACTTTGAGTCAATATTTAGGCTCGGTATCATACTACTATTAATATGGTTTTTGAGTGAAGAAAGTACTAATTAAACCATGTCCTTTGGCATTTTAACTTTGTTTTTTGTCGTCAATTTTGATCCTTCGACCATACCTACCCAGTTTGTTTTTTCATTGTGTGTTATTCCTATTCATGACTAGGGCACCCATCTAGGACTAGGGCGGCATAGGTGCCATGGTGCCCTCTGGGAAACCTGATCCTCTTTGAAATTTTCTTCCATATTTTGGGCACTTTCTAGCCATATGAGCTTTCTATATTTTTAGTGGTAAGAATTTGGGGTTAATTACGAATTTAGAATAAGAGAACTATATAAATATAAAGTTATAAGACCATAATTACGGACCAAGAACTAAGCATCTACTATCACCATCTAGAGTTACATCCATCAAAGGCACCTAAAGTTACATTTACATCCATCTAGCTCCGCCATAGATACATAAGGCTGATTCATCTGCATCACACTTCATATGAGGGTAGTTTATTATTTCCATGCACACATTTACTACATTTTACATCTAGTTACTTGCTCGCTACTTCACAAAGTGTGAATGACGTAAGAGCACCTAGGGCATGATTTGCATCCACACACCTACAACTACATTAGGTATGAGATGTAGTACAAGGATCAATGATAGTTCCATCAATTTGGTAGTTGAGGATAGTCTAAACCCTTCACATGCATCTTTCTTTATTTTAAGGTTTTGATGCTTTGTTTGAGGTTTTTCAAGTGCTTCCTTCATCTCTGATTTGTAGTGAAATCCAACGCAGTTCAGTGAAATTCATGTGACATGCAGTGAAGGAAAGCAATCACTTAGTGATACCTTAGAGGAGGGTTTTAGGTCTTTTCTACAGACCAGGGTGCCCATTTCTCATACTAGAGCACCTATATGTGCCCTTGTCCCTTCCCAGGCACACTAGACCAGTCAAATAGCTTAGATTTTTACTTTCTCAGGCTTATGTGTGGTCATTTTATCCTCTTTTTCATGAGGTTCACACTGTGACACAATCCTGAAGCTTCTTCCAATCAACTAAGGACTCCTTAACCCTCTGTTACACATCAGGGTTTTAAATTTATATTTATTTAGTTGCTTGATTCATTTCCTTTATTTTTTAGCTATTATTTACTGCTTTGTATAACATCATATTCCACTAGGATATCACATTATAGATTAATCAGTTGGCTATGTTTTGGGTTAAGGAATACTTCTAATTTTGATTACTATCGATCATGAGAGGGAAGTATAAATCTCTCATAAGCTCGATGGGTAAAATCGTAGGGTTGTGTAAACACATCCTATAGATGGGAGTTAATATATTTTCCTTATCAAGTTAGTACACTTGAACCAACAGTGGTATAATCCTTGGTTTCATAAATTTTTCCAATTTTTATTAATAGGCAATTATACCTTTGTGCATACTTATAAAAATATATGAATTTTGGAACTGGTAATGGTTGAGTAGACTTGATTTTGTAACTTATAATATTATACTGATTAAAGGTTGGAACAAATGCATAAAAGAATAATGGAATGGAACTTATACCTAGGGTTTTTTAATTTTTACTTTCTAATATATTTATGTTGTAAGAATGTGTGATTCAAAGTTTATCATTATTAGAACGTATAGTCTATTGAATACAATATTGTATTGTATGATTTCCTTTTTGCATTTGATTAAATGATATTCATAGAAAGGAAATAGGTAACCAAATTTTACTCTTGCTTTCATAATGATGTAACATGAATAGAGTAGATGTTCCATGCCAGTTATAGTGAGCAAACCATGTATAAATTATCATTTTTAGATTACAAGTTGGAAAAGTGTAACAAAACAATTAAAGACTGGGTCATGCATGGAATGATATTGTAATATTTCATGTGATTGTACTAAATGTATTGTATCAAAATTATGCGGAAGTATTACCTTCAAATTTGAAAGGAGAATATTTGGCCAACTGTATTAAAAGATTATCTTTATAATCCACTTGTTGAAATGTAATGAAGTTATTAATTAGGAATTCTAATGGTTATGGTCCATATTTTGGTAAAAAAAATTTACGGCATTTATGTATTGTTGTTTTAGAAGAAAAGAATTCATTGTGAATTAATCTGATAATATTACTTTTTGAAGATGTTGTTACGAACTAGTAAATAAATGACGAAATAGTAATTTAAGAAAGGAAATATAAAATTATCCTCAAGAGATAATTATAAGTGATGTAATTATTATTGAAATATTAACATGATGATAAATGTATAAGCATGAAATAATAAGATAACATACTATTGCATTTTTATAGAAGCAACATATACTTTCAAGATTAAGTTGTATTGTCGTAAGATCATACTTGATTCCATTGTATCATAACATGAAAGTAGATACGATGACATGGAAAGAAGTATAAAGGGACAATGTGACCACAAAATATTACAGATGTACTTATCTATCTTAAGTAAAATAAAATAGATCTAATATCTATTCATCAATATTAATGATGTTTAATTGATGTTATGAAACGGTTTAAGTCTTGCACTTGACTAAACTAAACTCTTGATCATAAACTGATATAATTGATTTACTTGTAGTAAGATGTACATATATCATTCAGTGACTCGATCAGATTGTTGTAAAAATCTAATGTAAATTGGATAATAACGAAACTCTTTTAACCTGTTATCAAAATATAAATTATAATGACTAGTTATTGAAGGAAGGAATCATGACATGAACTTCGTGACATTCAAGTCTTACCCATATCAGTTTGGGATGGCTACAGAGAGAGGGACATAAACTTATTGACTTTGGTCATTACGTGGATGTACCTTTTCTTATAGGTATCTCTAATTGGTGTTGGCATGGACTGCATGATCCAAATGCCGAGTAATGAAATCCACAGCTTCGGTATTTGAACTTATTAACTAATATACATGGATAACTAAAGTGGTTAACTATGAACTTAATACTTAATCAATAGAAAATAATCCTAATAATATGTTGAGATGGTTGTGTGGTGAAGGGAATACACATTTTGAGTGGATTATGTGTAGTCACAAAACTAGGCTTATCAGCGCAATGCCAGAAAACTATGGCCATAATAGTCAAAATAATTGATTTTATTGTCTGTTGACCATTTATTATTTTAATTGTGTTTGGAGCTGGAGTGAAGTATTTTTATGCTTCACTGGATGACACTAAGAAGATGCACATGATTATATATACCTATAAAAATGTCTAGCCAATGATATATAATGTATATCAACTCGTATAGATAAATCAAAGGGGATCGAGAAGGAAATGTAAACCCTTGCAGTTGTATATGGTTATCATATGTTGTCAAGGTGGATTATGGAATATTAATAATACTCCAAATTGTTTAGAAAGTGGCTAATCTATAATGTTAAATCATTATAGCATGAAAAAAATTAGGTAATTGTAAACTCAATTAGTATGCTAGGTTATTTTTACTATCATGATGATAATCATTGAAGGCATCAAGTTAATTAAATGGTTTTAAAAAAAACATTCCCTTAGTTGTTGAATCATAATATGGGTGTTACATCTTGTCAGAGAGCACAAGCCTATATGTGAACATGGTGAGCCTGGTATGTTCGAGAATAAGAAATAAGGTAATGTAAAATGAAGAATGTGAAATCAAAAGCATGAGTGAATGTAACAATGGATTGACAACCTGAAATGAAATTTCAGGGTTGTTAGAAAAGTGAGCTATTCATATTGATCTTCGGTTATGAGAGGATTCATGTTGAATTTATAAAGAGGATTCATGTTGACATTCTCAAGAGGAGACATATAATATTATTCTTTTCAGGCACCTAGAGACCTCATCCAACACCTATCTTTCTTAAGAATTTGAGAAAGGGGCTATACTTCATTGAACTAGTAAATGAGTTCATAAAACAAAGTCATTTGGTGCTACCCATACATGAGTAATATTCATAGAAGAAAAAGTTCTACAATGATAGCAGGTTATCTCATGCATGTAACATAATTGATTTAAGTTATTTTTCCCTTTTTTTTGTGTGTTTCCATTTCCATCATGTGTTTTTTTTGGATTTTCTTACTTTTAAGCTTTGTGACTCTATTTTCCCAACAAATAAGGCACTAGTCTGCTCCCCTAGGAGATAAATGAGGTTCATGTTTTCTTTATTTTTCCTTGGTCCAATCCAAAAAAAGTCCCAGTGTAATATCTAGTTGTTTTCATGTTATATATCTAGCATGAAAAATTTAAAATTTTCATTATGAAAACCAAACCCACACTTGAAATTTCCTTTCCTAGTCAATGTAAACCTTTCATTCGGCCACAATTCCAACTGTGTCACACTAATTCTAGTGAAGAGGAATGTGCTAAGATGATTTTAAATTGTGTTTCATGCACATAAAAGTTTATTTATCTTGATTCATGAGGGTACTAAGATGTATGAAAGAAAAATGGTCCAAGAGGCTTCAAAAGGGCTATGGTCTTTTGTCATAGGAGGACATCCCTCAGAAGCTAAATGGAAGGAAAAAAACCATATGGAGGTTGTGTGGGAAAGTAATAAGATGGTATTAGGAAATTTATGAAGTTTTTCTTGAGCCATGAGAGGTTGGGAACCTTTCAAGAAAAATTAGGTCTATTTGGGCAAGGCACAGAGAAAAACATGTTCAAAGGAGCTAGTCGCCTTGTTTCAAGGGTTTTGGAAGCCTTGGGAGGTCTTGGGAAGATAGATAATAGGAATTGGAAATATTACAGAGCCTACTTCATGGTGTAATAATCAATATAGAATTTTGGCAGTATACAAATGTGGACACTTGTCCATCAATGCAACACAAGTGTTTTTATACAAGGTGGAACTTTCTCAAAGGGTTACCTTGGGAATATATAAGAGATTAAAAAAGGTCAAATTGGAGTACATTGGACCATACTCATGGTTCATGCATTTAATTTTTTCATACTCATTATGGGCTCTGGTGGTAACTTAAGTTCCTGGCACACACACGTAGGTGAAAGTGGAAAGTGGACTACAAAGGAAAATTAAAAAGATACATAAGGTATTGAAAATTTTGTTAATGGATTTATTGGATCATTTGGATTACAAATCATATAAGATTTATCTTCTGAACTCCATGTCTTGCTCCCGGTCTCAAAAACCACTCCGTAGTCTATTTTTTCCTTAAGATTGATGACATCAACATTGTAAGAAGCATGGGTGGAGTTTTAGAGGCATGATGTCGATTTACCCCTTTTTCCTTAGTGTAAGGGGACATGGGGGACACCAATTTGTGCTCCTCTATTGAGAGTTATGTTTTTTCACTTAAAGTGGCAACTTAAGTGTTAGAAACATGTTATAAACTCACTTTAAGTTAGATTTTGTCCGCTTTTCTATAATAGATAGACCCATGGAGGAATTTGGGAGGCCTAATGTCAGTTTTTACCTTTTTCCTAAATGTTAAGGGGACATGGGGGACACCCTAGGGGAACCCCCCTATGGAGGAAACTTTTTGTCACTTAAAAGTGACAATTTGGGTGTTAAAGAAAGGTTAATAAGTCACTCTTTTCATAAAATCTGCTCCCTCCTCATGATAACATCACCCATGACACATTTTGGAGAGTTTGATGTCTCTTTATACTTCTTACCCTATTTTTTATAGTGAAACCACACCTCTAACCTCCACTAAATATGGGTTGATCTTGTTTGGGTTTAATATGAGTTAATGTATGCAAATGGGAGGGAAAAACAATTTGAAAGAGAGAAAATAGTTCAAATGCAACACAACCATTTTTGAGCCTCATTTATGTTATTTTCTTTCCTCCATTGCTTCTTGTATGTTGTTATGCTACCAAAATTTCTTCATACATCCTCCATGCCAAAACCACTTTTTTCGCATATCTCCCAAATCCCATACTTGTTTGCCATGAAACTTGGATTGTAGCTTCCTTTAAAAAACACCTTTAAGAAGAGTAATTACATGCCTCCATTAATTATTTGTATTATTTTTTACATCCATTAAAAATATTCAGCTGAGAAATATGTTTTCTCATATCTACGAAATCCTTTGAAATTTAGAGAAAAACCTCACATTGTAAAATAAAAACTTTTGAGACTAATTTCATTCCAATCCGACACTGGTAAGACCCACTTCTAAAAATAGTAATCCTTAATAAGAATCACTATCTATAAATAGTAAGTGATGCAAATATTTTATTTTTAGAGTTTCTCTTGCCCATTGAACATTAGGGAAATTCAAAATTGCCAAAATAAGCAACTGACAACTAAAATGGAATTTTCAAAATAAGGCTGACTAAAAATAGTAAGTGTCAAGATATTGGTTGATAAAAAAGGATTATAAACCTCTATGCATGGAAAATTCTCACTTGTTTCAAAACATAAAGCTAGTTCTAGCTTGTGCACCACATTGTGACCTAATTCCCAAAAACATCTTTAGTGAATGATAGTTTAATTCTGACAATACTCATTTTGAATGGTTCTTCTTAATGATTGCAAATCCCCACCTGCAATAATGTGGTGATCACCTCTCAAGATCTTTTTTTGTAGGAGTGGACATGGAAAAGTTCATAATTGCAAAGTATTGAGAGTTGGATTGTGACTGAGGAGGAATGGAAGCCCTCTCGGTTCTCTAAAATTGGTCTCAAGGTGATTCCCATCTCATTAGATAGATTAATCAAAATATGGAAGCATTATTCATTCAGTCTCTCTCCTTCAACCATCTTATATCAGAGGATTTGGTATTATACTCCATTGTGTCTCGTCGGTCACCATGGTTCTTTTGTGATAGGATGACTAAGATCACCCCATGTAAGAAAATTTCCTCATCTTGAACACGAGGTGCATCAAATGGAAGAGAGACTATAGAGACATGGAAGTGTTTCAAAGATTGGAAGGTTGGTTCAAGTGGAAGAGGGATTTTCTCATTGGTTTCAGTGGTGTTTTGATCATTTTTTTCTCACTCCTTCTCTCAGAGTACCTGATCAGGTTATGGAAGTTGATCATTCAGAGGATTCCTCAAAGATGAGGTTTGGGAAATAATGAGTGTACTATGAGGCTTCATCATGTTTAGGGATTGGTCAAAGGATTAGGAATTCACTAGAGTGCATATCTACAAAGTAGAAAAAAGATTCTTCATCCTTCTTCACTACACATATCTTCTCTCCCCATTCCATCTCTCTCTCTCTCTCTCATTTCTATTTTTCCATTGTAAATTGTACTTTATGTATCTTTCATCCTATTCACTTAAGTGACCATTGTAATTTTTCATCGTAAAATACCAATTTTCATTAATAAGAAAGGGGATTATTTTTTATTTCCTAGAGGAATGTTAAACATCACAAGGGTCATGTGAGGGGTAAATGAAGAGACAGATTGCAAAGCTATAAATTGGAATAACTTATCTATTCCAAAGGGTTAAATTTTCTTGGTTGCTTTCTCCCATTGTCTTAATACAAGTAATAAAATACACTTCTTTTATCTCCTTGTCTTATGTTTTCATCTTCATCTCAACTTTACTCCATGAGCATGGTTAATTGTGCAATGTTATGCAAATGAACTTGGATTTACTTCTGATTTTTTCCTCTTTCCTTAACATTCTATCTTCTCATTGTTAACTTAGAAATATTATGGTTTTATTTTAATAAACTTATCTTGCTATTTATTGAGTAAAACCCCCTTTTCACTTTCTCCCATGTCTCCACACACACCTTCCCTCCAGTTACTTTTTGAACATAGGTTTAGCGTATTATTCATGTGTGATTCCTCATTTAAAGGCAACCCACGATGGTTAGAGTAGTGTATATATTTCACGTGTTTAATAAATGGAGCTGCCCCATACCTAAGTAGAGGGACCAAGTCCTAGAACATTAGTGAAAACCCCTAATTTTCCCTTGTGAAAAAATATTTTGCCAACATTTTCCTAAGAATCTACCCAGATTTGACTTCATTAAATAATTAAATGATTATATAACACTCTTGAATAGAGTGGCGGGGAATCCAATAACCAATGATTTTTAATAATGGATGTATCAATACATCTAAATCATAAATTTTGACAAGAAATATATTCACTAGTATGAGTTGATCAAAATTCTATATATATAAGTAGTTACGTGAAGTAAAAATGAACAATAAATTATACATGAATTTTTACCTTTTATATGCTACTACTAGAACAAGGTTGTTTCCCAGATTGACAATAGTGGGAGATCTAAACATTGATTAAGTTTATGAATTTTATCCACAACTCACACTTGTAGAAAACAAAAAACATTTTCACTGAATCCATGATGTTTTCATCAACTTATTTATAAATTAAATGATAATTTGGATGACACCCGATGTTCTGTTGAGGCATGAAGCACCATCACTATATGTGAGTCTTTTTTCATCTAGTTCTAAAGTTTCTCTTACATATATGGGTATGTAGATTTGAAGGTGCACTATAAGTGTTACCTAGATATTGCAAAAATAAGTGGATTTTGATAGAATTAGTATGATTTTTTTTAAGTACACAAATAATTATCTAGTTAGCATAAAAAGGGGATACATTTCCAATACCAATTAGAAGGTACATACACACCTCTTTGGTTGAATCTAGAAATATTGAGAAACAAATGCTTACAATCAGTCTCTAATATTTTCAACAAAGGTTATTGTTTGATATTCAAAGTGTAATGATTAAAATATTAGCATCCTCTAATATTAATGTTCCATATTATGAGCATTAATAGAGGGATTGCGGTAATGAAATGAGGGTAAAGAAACAAGATTGGTCCCATGTGATATTAAATTGCATATAAAATTTTGACATAGCTAACATTCATTGGGATGATTAATGATGCAAATGTTCTGGAATTACTATATGTCAAGGCCCAAATTGAACTTAGGCACTCACCTCATGCAGATTGGACCAATATTGAATCCTCCACTCTTGAGGAAAAAACCTCCATAGAGGTGACATGAACTATGCAATGTCTTATAGACCAATGAATCAAACCCAAAAGGGAAAATATGGAAATGTCAAGAAATTTCTTTGATGCAGGTGCTTCTTCCATAATAGGTGAGAATAAGAAAGAAGAGGATTCATCACAACAGAAGAAGATTGGGACCCCTAAATATGATTAGCCATTGGACACTAGAAAAGGAAAGGGTAAAGAGGTCATTAAATAAGGGCCAATGGGAATAATATTCAAGATTTTAAGGAGAATTGGTAGGTCCCAAGGTACACCCTTGTCTACAAAGGCCCCAACCCAAGTAAAAAACTATTGATTTAGACATTTTATCTCTTGATCTAATATTAAATACTTCATAATATTTCTTGGTTATTGATTCCAATATTGTTTCAAATACTATTTCCCCTCCTCTAGGTTCAACTAATACTTCCCTTCCTCCATGTCTAACTATTTTTTCCACTCCTCCGAGTCTAACTATTGTTTCCCCTCATCTTATATATATTTATTCTAATTTTGTGTCAACTTCCCCTAAGGAAAAACCACCTCGAACATTGGTTCTTGATCATATAGTTTCAACTCCTCATCCTCCATATCCTCCATTTTCACATCCTCAATATTCTTCACCCCCTCCTCCTCCATTTAGTCCCATACTCATATCATCTTCCACACTTGATTATTTTTGTAGTGGACCATATTGCTTAAAGCATGATGTATTCCTTTCCTCTACAAATTAATCAAACCCTAGTGTTGGGTTTGAAAAAATAATCTTCAAAGAAATAACTAGGGTTATCTTAGGGATATTCAAAATTTCCCAAAATGCTAAAAAATATATCTTTAAAGAAGAGTAATAAAATTATCCCACTAAAGGATATTGATTTCATGATATATAGCTAAGGAAACCGTCTTCCAAAATAAAAAGGAAACCAAAAATGGTTTCCATGATCATAATGGATAAGGATGATGAAAATATGTTGAAGTGGAAGTTCCTCCCATAGGGAAGAGTGAAAAATTACTCTAAACTTAAAACTATCATATTTCCAAATTCCTTGTGGGGATGGTCACAAAGGAAGGAGAAAAGTAAGATGTATATTTACCCCTTAGCAAATTATTTAGAAATATGGAAAAGGAAAAGGAAAAGGAAAAAAAGGAACACCTAAGAGATAAGGTGGAGCAACTATCTTCCATTATTCATAAAATAAGTTAACATATCCAATTATGTCCACCTTATTGACCTTCACATATTCATAGACTATAACTATGACAGAAGGAATTGGTAAGATAGGTTGCAGGACCAGTGTCTGGTTTGATAGACTCATTTCATAAGGCAAATAGACCATTGAATATGAAGTGTCTATATACTCCAAAATTGTTACCAAATCTAGAGCTATTAGGGCTACTAAGGAGCATCTTGAGGAAGAATTTTATATGTGGAAGACGTATTCTCCCAAGTTGGAACAATTTGAGAAAATTAAACCAAATGTCCTTATCAAAGGAGTAATGATGGAAGGGGGAAGAGGAAAAAGTTATGATCTTTAAGATGTTGTCATCTTTGATATTTTCATAGTATATGAATTATTCTTCAAGTTGAGATCTCAGAAAGAATCGAAGGCATAAAAGATATGAATGATATTTATGGTGTGATTGAAAAACTCTCTTATAGCTTCTATAACAAATTCTTGGCAATGTTTCATGTTGAGATAATATATGATCAATTTACTACTGGTAAAAGGATAATTTATTCTTGGATATTCCTTTTTAATTGATTAAATTAAAACATTTTCAATTATCATAATTTCTTTAATAAATTCAATAAGTATTTGAAGAAGTTACGATGGATTCCAACAAGGATGTTTGAAGCTTGTATGCAGGGTGAAATATGTACTAAATATTCAAAATGCAATAACAAGGAGGTAATCCAAGACATGTTCAAGCTTTTTGATGCTTACAAATAAAAGCTTAGGAATTTCCAACATGAAATAATTATCCTATATGATTATTATGAAAAACAATTGCAAAAGCAATATTAATAATTTGTAACATGTCGTTTTCTATTACACATGTAATTTCATGTAATTTTGTAATTGTATACTAGAATTTTCTTATTTACATGTGTAAATTTTATTTTTCAATTTAAAAGATTTAACAAAGTGCCAATTGAATTTGTTAATTCACAAGAATACATATTGATTTTTTCAACAAGAAAATCTAGTACAAATCAATTTTCATGTCTCTATTATTAGAAATTTTGACTTTGTCAAGATTGTATGTAGCCTTCGTTATAGGGAGTGTGTTCTTATAAATATGTGATAAAAAATTAGCATGAGGGAAATTTTTGGCTAGTATAATTTCTATATAAACGGGTGTGGAAGCTTTATATTCAACATATTGTTATAAGCAAGAGAATAAAGAGAGAGACATTCAAAAAATTTGTTGTGGTTTTTTATTTTTACATTATTATTTGTTCTTATGTTCATATGAAAATCAATTCCTATTATTGATAAATTTGGTTCATATTTAATCAATTGAACATAATTATATAATTATTGCATATCATATTTGTTATCTAATTTCCATCTCCTAGTAAAATTGATAATTAGGTAGGATAATAAATGCGCACTAGACCAGAACAGAGACAACAAGTTGACCGAAGGGGGCGTTGTAGAGAAGAAAGAGGCAATACTTGGAAAAATCAACAAAAAATGTGGCAAAAGTGGATAAAAATGTCATGAGTAGTCCGAGGGATAGTTGGGATGAAAGTACTCATGGGCCCCAAAAATATGAAATAAACACAACTAGTAAAATGTGGAAAAAGAGGATAAAATGTCCGGGACAGCTGGGACACGCGGACCTGAAAAGGCTAAAAATCTCAAAAAATAGAGCCAACTAATTGCATTTATTACAGTATGACACCCTCATCTTCAGACGACCATAACTTTTGATTGGAAGCTCAAATTTGCATGAAATTGTATTAAGTATTTAAAAAAAGAAGAAATACAGTCCATCATTTTAGAGGGTGTTTCTCGATTTATCACTTACCACATAAAGAGGCATGGGTTTCGCAGTGGAAACCATAATTTTTGTAGGTTATTTTATTGTATTTTTTGGTGGTTGAAGTAGGATTTTGAATTCCTTCTCTCCTCTTTTCTCCCATTCTTCTTATATATTGTAAGGAGGGGCTCATTTGAAAGCATTTGAAAAAATTGTATTTGCCCCTCCCTTCTCCTTTCTTGTCTGTAAGAGATTTTGTGGAGATTCCAAACCTCCCTGATGGACATTGTAATGAAAGATATTTTCCTTTGAGCTTGAGTGTGGCATATTGTATCAATTTCTGAAGCAATATAAACAAATTTGTGGATATTCCAGACACCTCTTTTGTTTTTTGTTACATCTTTTATGGTATTTCAACACATACAAATTATTTTGCACCATTGTGTTTTCATTGCAAGATGTTAGTTGTGTTGTGTTTATTATATAGGTTAGCTAACTATACGCCAGAAAAGCGACAGGTGAGCGTGAGAATCTACAAGTGACTCTTCCGCATACCCGACCTCTCGAGGTCGTGCCGAGACAGCCGGTGGGGGTAGAATATGCAGACAAACTAGTTAGGCAGTCTAATGTCTTCGACACGCACTAGTGGAATTTGCGAATCTAAGGCAAAGAAGGCCCTTCTAACTTGGACTGGTGTGATAGATCGATCAGCAAGGATGACTGCTCGAAGGCTCCAATCAATATCGAGCTCTGGCGTGATTCGATCTATGGGTTGCGGAAAACGTGGAAAATGACCTGGGATTGTTTCGTGTATATCTCGTGATAAGGTCATATGGTGGATGATGAATATAATTGGCTCTACGGATGATTTTCTAGCCTAGTCCAGAATTCCCTAGCTTCGTTAGCCGCTATATCTAGTAAGGACAGTTGTTCGACGATGATAGGTGGAAGTGGAGTGGACCTGAATACCAAGGTACGTAGGTTAGCATCTATATCGGATTGACCTGTGGACTCGTTAGGCTGTGGGATCTGTGGATCACAACCATAGATTCTTGGTTGTTGCGGTCCTGTTATGGTCATACGTGAGATCAAGTTCTAATCCCTAGTATCCAGTAATCGTAAGCTTTCTCAGCTTCTACGTTTAGAACCAACAGTTGTGCAAATCTTCTCAGAATACCTCACAGGCGTTCTTGCGACCTGGATTCTTAAACCGGTATCTATATCTACGAGGGTGTCTCCAGCGTCTGGCTGTGGAACTAAAGGATCACACCCGAATGTTTGTTCTCTTTCGAGCCCTTCTACAGTCATGTGGATATTTTCTAGGGTAATCTGTAGTTTGGCTGACTTGACCAAAACGCATGTGCTTGGTCGTCTTCTATGTTTAATCCTCTTAACTATGAACTGATCAGTTGTAAATCTGTGGTTGTTTGGAATACTTGTATCCTGAGATTTTGGTCTATGTCAACTATCGACTGTGACGAGGTTTGGTTGAGGCACGATTGGCTCAAATATATATTCCCTGGGCTCTTGAGGTCCCGTAATTGTCATAAAAAGTAAAACTAACTGTAATGAAGCAAATTCTAACTACGTGAAATAAATCTAACTGCATATAACTTTTATTCTTCTCTGAAATATTTAACAATTTTAAGGAAAGCAAACTATTTTAAGCATATCTAGAAATAATAACTAAACAATAATTAAAAATAGACAAGATAACTCGAGTGTGGTTATTTGCCTGTGTGATTTGTAGAATTATTCTAAAATGAATAAAATAGCCTGTCTAATCTACCTGCAAGATTCTCGATCCTACCTCAGAAGTGAGGAGTGAATCATAGTTTCTCAGAAACTATCAATCCCCACAGCTTCCCTGGCAATATCGAGAATAGAATGAAATGAAATAAAGCGATTAACTACTCTACTTGATATGATTCTGACTAGAACTTTGAAATTTAAAACCTGGATTCCGCAGAACAGTGGCGAATCCGATGGTGTATGTATGATCTCGTCCCCTCAGTATGATCTCCTCGTTCTTTCGTGTTCACTTGGGATCCAGAAAAGCGTGTAATGCTAGCACCGATAGGAGTAGATTTTGGGACAAGGACAGCTCAGAATGCAGACCGAGAATGCGAGTAGGAGAGGGATAGCGCAAGAGTACAGAGCTTGGCTTATGCGATTCCTAGCGGGATTTTACTGCGAGTCATGCAACATGAAGTCGACCAGAACCTGCAACTATCCTATACGAAGAGCAAAACCTGCAACTTTAATGGCTTCCCAAGCTATTCTGTTCCAAAATAAAGACATTACTTGCACAAGTTGGATATGTGGCTTACCAACAGCTGAATAAAGCTAACCAGGTATATAATGAATTGAACTAAGAACTCCAATTGAACTAAGAACTCCAAGACACAGTAAAAACAAATCTACAACAAAGAGGAATTCAGAGGCAAGCTTCTAACTGGATTGGATGAAACAACAACACTGCCTGCACAAGATGGGTCTGTGGCTTACCAACAGCTGAACAATACTAACCAAGTATGAAACAAACTATGCTATCAATCCTAAGCAAGCTAACCAAAACACTAAAAATCAGAAGACTCTAACAAGGAAAAATGGTGACCAAAGACTCCAGACCAAATTCTTCACCATTTGCATGTGCACAAACCATGCATTTATAGGAATTCCAACACTCAAAAACCAAAACCAAATTGAACTCCTAAACAATAAACAAAGGAAAAACACTATTCCAGGGGACCAAAAACATAAATGCATGCTCAAGTCGGCAAGGAAAAGCTGGTGAGTCATGATATTTCACGCGGGTCGCGTCAAAAGAGCATTCTGGAAAATGCGCACAAGACCGCCGCTCTGAGCAGGGCGGCGGTTACAGGACCGCCGCCCTGCTCAGGGCGGCAGTTACGAGACCGCCGCCCTTCAGGGTGACGGTTACGAGACCGCCGCCCTTCAGGGTGGTGGTTTCGTCACTGAAGGTCAAGAGGCCAAGGAAAGAGGGAAAAAGGGGAAAACAAAGGGCGCGGGGGCTAAGCGGGGCATGCGGGATGTTAACGCATACTCCGAGGGCTTTTCCGGATCCCGAACACCTTGCGAGGAGACCTGTATCATCATCGGGGCACTTGTTACACTGTTCTGGCAGTACCGTACCCTACAATTTTGGGTACGTACATATTGCCCCCTCAGAGAAGCGTTTTAGCCATGAAGAGGCATAAAACGATGGGTCCGAGTATGGCAGTCCCGAAATGGGGAGTTAGAAGCTATACCTTACTCGTCCGTGCGTTGAAATGACGCCATCGAAATTCCTGCTACCTGTAAAATGAAAAGAGAACTCAAGTGCAGATAGATACAATAACTTGGAAGATAAATGCTAAAATAGTAAGGAATGAGAATGTACCATTCGTGCGGGGATAGAAACTTACCTCCAACAGCGCTCCAAACCTGCGAAAAAGTCATTTTAAAACGAAACAGAATGATATATATATGAAAGTGGGCCCATTTTCCTATTCATTTGCGCGAGTTGATTTGATTGGTTTTGAGCTCTGGGACCCACGGTGACGGTTTCTCACGCGAGTAGAGTCGAAACGTTCGTAGCGAGATCGTGATCATGCCTCCACGTGCGGAACACCGCCCCGCCAGATCACAGGTTGGTTTTCCTCAATTTTGTGTTTTTCCCTCTTCAAATTTGAAATGGCAAATTCTTTGCAATGGGGGGATTATTTTTGAAAATGTTAGGTTCAAAAGGTCCATCTAGGGGGGGCGCCTACTGGGTAGGCTTTGTTTTTAGTTAAAATGGTCTATTTTTTTATGCATTTTTGGGCTTTTTGGGGTTAACAACCCGCGCGGGTTTTCGGACCGCGACCGCCGCCCTGGCCCGGGCGGCGGTTACATGACCGCCGCCCTGTTCAGGGTGGCGGTTACACGACCGCCGCCCCTTAAGGCGGCGGTTACAAAACCGCCCCCTGCTCAGGGCGGTGGTTTTGCACAGAATGCAAAAGAACTTAATTTTTGAGTTTGCACTTGTATTTTCTTGCATTTCTATATGTTTTTATGACTCTCTCGATATTGATTAGATACTAACTTGCTCTGTTTTGTGTGTTTTGGTTGTATGCAGGTGAGAGCAGAGTATATCAGATGGAGCTGAGAGAGAGAGAGTGTGTGATTGGCTTTCGGGGGTATTGGATGCCCTTTCTCAGGATGAGGAGGATACATTACAGAGGGCCAGCATATTGCGTATATCACGCGTGCCCCATGTCACACCATCCAGTCACATACTTTGTGACTTGTTTTCATATTGGGATGCAGATCAGAACACTTTCTGACTGCCAGGGGTCCGTGGTGAGTGGACCATCACTTTGGAGGATGTCTACCGTATCCTGGGGGTCCCGATCATCGGGAGGAGACTCACACTGGAGACGGCAGGGTCTCGAGCATAGATTGCACAGTGGGCAGGCTACATGGGGGATGCAGCCATCTCTACGGGGTCGAAGAAGGGAGTGAGAGTTCGATCCATTCCTTCTTTGCCCATCCCCGTATTTCGACAGGCTATCATGGGGATCCTTGCCTCGAGGCTGATCGGGGACAAGGGAGGAGATACTTTATTATACTGCTGGGCCCCCATCATTGCACAGATAGAGGGGCATGGCCGGATATATGCCTGGGGCGTAGATATTCTGGGGACCACCTACCATGACTTATACAGGGTGGTCCGTTTGCAGGGACAGTCCTTGAGCCACCCGACTCTAGTCATGAGTTGGGTGTACGAGCATTTTATTCCTTATGGCAGAGGGGTAGAGGTGGCAGACCCAGGGGCTGTGAGGGCAGCTAGATGGTCAGATATGTCGGTGCTTAGAGCACCTCACCAGCCAGTTGCCTCCCTTACCACAGCAGATATGGAGGCGACGCCGTACCGGCTTATGGCCGGCATATGGGGCAAGGAGACCCTTACATTGATCTCCTGCTCCACCACAGGGCAGCTTATCGACCGCGTGGGACGGGTGGAGGTACACCCTTTTGGCAGAGTTCCTCAGCAGTTCGGCCTTCCATATGCGGGCATGCTTCCCCCAGCGGCACCAGTTTACAGATCAGTCCGTGAGGCTAGAGGGGGGCCTAGAGGCCGTGGTTGGACAGTGATCACTCCTGGCACTCCTATTGCAGCCAGGAGGGTAGTTCGGGCTAGAGGGAGAGCCGGTGCGCCTCGGGCACCTTTGCTTCAGATTGCCACGGGTCCTGCTCATAGCAGCGATGACCCTATAGATATCGACTCCGATTCTGAGGAGCTTACAGAGGGAGGGTCGGAGGAGCAGACGGATGATAGCGATCCTGAGTGGCATGACACTCAGGATATTTTGCAGGCAGAGAGGGCCGAGCAGAGTGCGGAGAGAGAGACTCTAGCTTCAGAGGAGCCACTCTCCCAGGGCCATGGTGGAGAGGATGAGTCAGTTGTGGGGCGACATGTTGCTCCTGCCACAGGAGCAGCCCCTCAGTCGGCAGCGGCATCCGCAACGGGTGCTGGCCCCAGCGATCCATCCTGGAGGCCCGGTGATCTGAGTAAGTTATCCTCTCATCTTTTCAATGTTTGTTTAATTTAGGATTTGTTTTAATTGCTATCTCTCCTTATGTTTTGCTCTTGTATCTTTTAGCCTCTTGCCTAGTTTCTAATTCATTTTTCCTTCTTTGTTTGCAGAGACTGTTGACGAGTGGCGGGATCTAATCCGCAGGGTATGCACTGATTCCCTGATGATCCCTATGGATAGGACCCGTGCGGAGCTATCTGTAGATGCCGGGGAGCCCTCAGTAGCCGGCAGGCATACCGACGTCTTCGCTCCCGTTTGGCACGTGGCCAGGATGGTGTCGACTCTCCATACAGAGTTGGCAGGCTATATGATAGCCGAGCATCTTATGAGGAGCCATTCTCGTGGTGAGACTGCGGCTGCCCCTCGGGACCCTGAGCCCTCCGTGCATTCAGAGCGCCGGCGTAGCCGGAGCCCTAGGCGAGGGCGCGCACCTTCAGAGGGGTCGCGCAGGGGTTGAGAGACTACTTGGCTCCTATGCGTTTTGTACTATAGATTCTTTTGTATATCATGGGCTCTTTGAGCGTTTTGACCATGCCTAGAGCATGATGGCATTGTATATAAACATTGATTATTTATATATATGCATTCGTTTTTGGATCAAAACTTGTCACTGGTGTTTTCCCTTTCTGTTTCCAGCTTCCTCGTGTATACTACGATGTATGTTTTATATGCTTTCTAGAATGTATGCAATGGAAAATAGATGATGCAAATGTTTGCTTTCTTTTTGTGTTTCATGATGCTGATACATGATATTGTAGATATATTGTGATCTTAAATCTTAGCTTCTGTGAGCAATTTGGATACCTCATGTTTGTTTTGGCAAAGTGATGAAAATAACCAGTATGATGAACAGATTAACTTGCCCCACTCCTAACTCCACGCAACTAGTAAGATGCGAGGGCTCATCACCAAGAGCCAAGAAGGGCGCAAGTTATGAAATATGGTGAAATGACAGTGATGAAAGACAGACGAAGCTTTGGTGGAACCAAATTGAAAACTACAAACTTACTCCACCTGAATGACTTCATAGTTTTGGGTGCAACTTGCTTTGCGGTTTATCTAGACTTAGACCTGTAGATGGCCACATGGTAGACAAAATATGGATTTTTAGGATTTTAACTCTCTTGGAATTTTGAACATCTGATTCATTTGTTTTTGACTCAAAGTTTGAATAGTTTGTTTATGACCTTTTAACGTTTGCATTGTCTAGAGGACCCCCTACACTTTGCCCCATGCTACCTGTAAGAAGCATGGGTTTATCACCGTGGGCAAGGCATAGGCGAGTAAGGGCATTTCCATCCTTTCCCAACCCTACGTCACTAGTAAGAGACGCAAGCTCATCACCGAAGGTTGGTGGGGCAAGGAAATGTGTAAAAATAAAATTTTCTGTTTTAATCACTTTTTGACTTGTCTTTTTGAGTAAGATGTCAGTATATGCTTATTTCCAAAGAGATGTATGTATGGGATAGATGTGACACCATGAAGCTTCTAGAACAGACCTTAGGCAAGACACCTATCCTAAGAAGAAATCAAAGCGAGAAAAAACTTGCAGATCTTGGTATGGTTACTGTTAGGATTTCGTCATGTTTGATTTTATTTGATAAAAGATTCTGAAGTGATTGATGATATCGTGAAAATGGAGAGATATGATTAGAAAGTTTTGTGTCAACAACATCATGAGTTTGTAATGAATTGCTTTGAGAATAGATTCCTTGATCACAATTTGTGTAAGAACAAGTGGACAAAATGATCCTAATCTATATGAAAATGCAATGTAGATAGTTATACAAGCAGTGCTAGCTTGCTTATGCGTAGAAACGTTTGAGGTGCAGGGAATTGACTGTTTCGCCAAATTCCTCACCTTCTAGCGTGCATAAGAGGTATGCACCATTTCCGTAGTCTTTTGTGACTCGGTATGGGCCCAACCATTTGGGCCAGAATTTCCTTCCTTCGCCGGTCTTCTTGTTGATCTGGCTGTCTAGTCTTAGAACTAGATCACCTTCGTATATATCACGTTCATAAACCTTCTTGTTATATTGCCGGCACATTCGGTCAGCATAAGCTCTATGCCGCTGTTCAGCATCTAACCTAGTTTCATCTAGGCTTTCTAGTTGGGAAAGACGTGCTTCTTTGTAAGCGTCTTCATCCAGAATCCCTTGTAGTGAAATGCGGAGACTGGGTATTTCGACCTCAAGCGGGATAACTGCTTCTACCCCAAATACTAGCGAGAAAGGAGTTGCTCCCGTTGGTGTTCTTATTGAGGTTCGGTGGGCCCACAAGGCCGGATATAACTTCAAATGCCAATCTCGCTTGTTTTCTTTCACCATTTTAAGGAGAATGGCTTTCAGCGTTTTGTTTGTTGCTTCAGCCTGTCCGTTGGCTTGGGGATAATACAAGGAAGCCGTATGATGGCTTATTTTAAATTTACCGCATAGTTCGCAAACTTCTTCATTTTTGAAAGAAGTTCCATTATCGGAGATAATGATTTGCGGGATACCGTACCTGCAAATGATTTGATTCAAAATGAACTTAGCGATCACCGAACCAGGTACGGTAGTAAGAGGCATGGCCTCCACCCATTTGGTAAAATATTCAGTGGCCGTGATTATAAAATTGTGGCCGTCTGTGGATGAGGGAGAGAATTTCCCTATTAAGTCTAGGCCCCATGTAGAAAAGGGCCATGGAGTAGCGATTGGTTGCAGAGCTTGTGCTGGCATGTGGATCTCATGAGAGAATTCTTGGCACTTATGACACCTGCGTGCAAACTCTATCGCGTCATGTTCTAGAGTGGGCCAGAAATAGCCCATTCGATGTATTTTTCGAGCAGTGGCATGGCCACCGAAGTGGCCTCCACATATACCGCTGTGGGATTCGTGGAGAATCCTCTTGGACTCTTCTGTGTCAACACACCTTAGGAGCATTCCATTGAATGCTTTTTGATAGAGCACCTGCTCTATAATGACGTATTTAGCTACGATTATGTGTAACCGCCTTCTTTGTTGTGGTGTAACTGTCTCCGGGTATGTATGGTCCATGATATAATTAATGATATCAGTGTACCAAGGGCACTCAGAGATAGCAGGTCGAGTTTCGATGTAATATACGCATTCATCTGGAAAGTCCAAATCTACTAAATCGCCTCCGTCTAATGGGTTGTCAGCTAACCAATCCGCGATGATTTGTCCTTTAACCGATTTCTGATTTACAAATGTTAATTCGAACTCTCCCATTAAGGTTATAAAACGTCCAGCTTTTTTGGACAAGGACCCTTGTGTGAGAAAAGTCCGTAAATGGTCTGTCTTTACCATGACCTTCGTTTCTTGATTCAGCATGTAATGTCTTAGGCGTTTAGTAGCAAATACTATGGCAAGGCATTCTCGTTCTGCCTGTGTATAGCGTGTTTCATAGTCGAGCAGCGTTCGGCTAATGAAATAAATCGCACGTTCTCTCTTGTCATCGTCTTCTTGGGCCAACATACAGGCCAGCGAGACATTGGTAGCTCGTGAATATAGGATTAACGGGTGATCCAGCTTAGGTGGCATTAGCGTAGGTGGTGATAATAGAAAACGCTTAACTGCTTCAAAAGCTTCATTGCAATCTTCAGTCCAATCAATGCTATAGTCCTTCTTGAGTAAATTTTTGATTGGATGAACGGCGAAGCTTAGGTCCGGGATAAATCTCCGGATTGCACCCAGCTTTCCGAGAAAGGATTTGATTCCAGATTCCCTCGAAGGTGGGACCATTTCGAGGACAGCCCGAATTTTTGGTTGGATCAACATCTATCCCTCGTGACAATATGATGTAACCTAGGAGCTTTCCTCCTGTTACACCAAAGACGCATTTCTCTAGATCTAGCGTGACTCCGTATTCTATTAGACGTGAAAGAATGACACGGAGTACTTCCGGATGGTCACAACGCTTCTTGGCCTTAGCCAACAAGTCGTCTACATAGGATTCCACGATTTTATGAATTAAATTGTGAAATATATAAGTCATAGCCCGCTGGTATGTAGCACCAGCGTTTTTGAGACCGAAAGGCATGACAACATAGCAATAAGTTCCCCAAGGAGTTATAAACGTGGTTTTAGCTTGATCTTGCTCGGATATTCTGATTTGATTGTATCCCGAGAATCCATCCATGAGAGACAAGAGTTCAAAACCAGCTGTTGCATCAACGATAACGTCTATGGATGGTAATGGGAAATCATCCTTAGGGCAAGCTTTGTTGATATCTCGAAAATCTATGTAGATGCGTATCTTTCCATTCTTCTTGAGAACGGGAACGATGTTAGATACCCATTGGGAGTAGTCAACTGGCTTGATGAATCCTACCTGAAGGAGTTTTATTACTTCCTCTTTTACCATGAGAGCTACTTTGGGCTTCATGGGTCTTGATTTTTGTTTAATTGGCTTTGCATCTGATCTAGTGACGAGGTTGTGCACTGCAATGTGGGGTGCAACTCCTGTCATCTCTTTATAATTAAATGCAAACGCCTTTTGATGTTCTTTAAGAACCTGAGTATGTATTTCCACTTCTTCTGGGGTTAACGAAGAACCTAGTTTCAATATTCTTGGTTCCTCTTCTGTCCCGATGTTGACATCGATTGTTTCTTCGATCAAAGAGGCGTTACCCTCTTCGAACTCAGGTGGTGCTGGAGGTAAATCTAAATCATCCCCATTTTCTATTGCGTATATGCTAGGTTCCCTTTGTGAGGGAAGATCCGTTACGGGATTTCCAAAGTAGGAAGACGAATGTGGAATCAGGGATAAATCTAGCATGTGATAGGAGAGATGTAATGCTGCATAGGCATTTAAATAATCCAAAGTAGCCGCATCATTTCCAACATGGTCTAGGACGGTAGATTCACTTCCGCTTAAAAGAGGATTTTTCATTGTTTTTATTAATGGTTTGTCATGAATGGATACTGTGAACTGAGTATCTTCTAGCTCATTGCTTGGAGTAAAACGTGATGCTGAGGTTGCTATTGAATCGGCGAGAAGATTTTTCTCTCGCGGGATTGCTTCAATGGATATGAAGTTAAACGCCTTGCTTAAATCTAATACAGCGTTTTTGTAGAGTTGTAAATGTTCAGCTTTAGTTTCATATACTTCAGAAACTTGGTTTGTCACTAATTGCGAGTCTCCCAAGACTCTGACGTTATCAATACCAATTCTTTTGGCTAAGGTGAGGCCAAGGAGAAGGGCTTCATACTCAGCGTCGTTGTTTGTGCATTCAAAGTTTAGCTTAAAAGTAGAATGGGAGGACTTTCTCCTCGGGTGAAGTAAGAATTATACCTGCCCCCACGCTCCATAACGGACATTTAGCTCCATCGAAATGGAGAGTCCAATACTTAGCCGGGAGTATAGATGTTGGGGCATCTGTTTGCGTTTGCGCACTCTACTTCTACCATACAGAGATCCTCTGCTGGCAAGGAACCAACACCTAGGGAAAACCCCATGCCTACTGAATCGAATGGTAAGAACATTGGTGAATCTTGTTCTATCAACTCAACGATTTTCGCAGTAGTCCCTAATGATACTGTTTCTTTAGTTTTACCTTTAGGGGTTGGAATTGTTTTGGATATGCTGGTAGTTTCAAGATCCGTCGTAGGTATCAACTTTTCCTCTGGCTTTGGGTCAGAGGGTTTATTAAGTTGGTTTGTTGGAAGTTCAAATTTTGAGTGCACCCCTGGTCTTTTCTTTAAATTAGCTAGGTGCAAATCGAAAGGTTTTGGATCACCTTTGGCTACAAATACCTTTCCCAGATGCAGGAATCTTACTTCTTGAAATAAAGTGGAAGGGATTGCCTTCATTCGATGTATCCAAGGTCAGCTGAGGATCATATTATAGTTAGTTTCCCGATCTATAATATAAAACTCAGTCAAGATGGTTTTGGGCCCTAAGGTGACCGGCAGTATTATAGTTCCTATCGAAGTGGCTTTAAGGCTATCATAGCCTCTCAAGGTATTTCATGTAGTGGAATAGTTTGTTTCTCCATATCCAAGTTTTTGGAGGAAAGAGAAAGGGACTATGTTAACTGCGGCCCCATCGTCAACCATTTCCCGTTTTACATAGTTATTATAAACCCACACTTGCAAGTGTAAGGCTGGGTCACCTCGACGTGCAATCTCAGCATCTGTGGGCATTTTACTTATTTCGAAGATGAATTCGACATCCTTGTCCAGCTGCCCCGGAGGGTGGATATCAAAATCTACGTGATTTACTTGTGTTTCAGGAGGTGAAGTGATGTTAATTAGATGGCCTAGACCTAATGCTTCTAAAAGAGCAGCTCTGTGAGGGGGAGAGTTCTTTAGTAAGTCCAAAAATGAAATGTGTGAAAAGGTCTTTGTTAGGTCACTAATTAAATCATAGGCACCGATGGGTTTTTCAACTATTTGCTAACTCTTATCTGTCTCTGGCAGATGACTTGGGCTTGGTTGAGAGAAATACTCTCGTGTTCTTGTTATAGCTTCGATAGGTAGTTCAACGTCTAATTCTACCAAACTGACTATCTTAGGTCTCGGTTGAGCTCCCAACTATGGTGCGACTGACGGATTTAATGAAGTCGAGGCTTCATGGTCATTGTTTCCCGTCACTGCACCTTTGTTTGTTCCAGTTGGATTCAGCCTATTGCTGTCATGATTTGGGAGCAGATCATTAAAGATCTTGAGGGGAGCATTCTGAGGAGAAACTACCCCTGCAAGAGTATTTGGTGATGATGAGACGGGATCTGCTAAGAACAGGTCTGTGAAGAACTGTCTTTGTTCTTCTGGCAAACGTTGCATAAATTTATTGTAGTCACAGCACGTTCTAGTATCGTGACCATGAATTTTATGGATACCACAATAACAATTGGGGTTGTATTTCCCATTTTGTTGGTTTGGTGTGTATTGTGGCCTAAAATTCTGATCAAATTGTTTCCTATTAGGACCAAAGTTTTGGAATTGTTGTTTTTGGTTTTGACTTTGGTTTTGGTAACTAACTGAGTTTTGGCTTGGCCCTTGCATGGGATTTTTCCATTGTTGTTGTTGTTGTTGTGGATGGTTAAAATCCACTGTATTGACCGTTGGGGTAAAGTTGTTGTTTTGCTGGTTGTTTGTTTGTGACGGAGTATTAACAACATTTACCCTCTTGGGTTGGTCAGTTACCCCATCCGTTGTTACCCCACGATTTTTGTTAAGGATTTTAGGTCCTTGATTGACATTTTTGGTAGTTGTAGCGTTTTGAGTGGAGGTGATTAACCTCCCGTTTGTTCCATATGTCTTACGACCACTATCTATCGCTGCTTGATCAATTCACAGAGCGCTCTCAAGTACTTCATCATAAGTCCTTAGTGGGAACTTCTGGACTTCTTCCTTCACTTCTCTACTGAGAGAATGAAGGAATAAATCACATAGTTCCATCTGATCCATGTTTGGAGCACTTGCTGATGAATAAAGAACTGTACGCCACCTCTGGATGAAATGGGCAACAGACTCATTGTGTTCTTGTTTGATATGCAAGAATTCCCTGATTCCTGTTCTCAATAGTTTGTTCATGTCAAAGGTTTTGATGAACTCTGACACGAGTTGTTTAAATGAATGTATGAAAGCTTCAGGTATTCTATAATACCAATCAAGAGCGATGCCTTCCAAGGTTTTGGGGAATATTTTAGCAACAACCCCATCTCATGGGAGTAATTCCCGAATGGCTGTAGCGTAAGCTTTGATATGCGCGTTTGGATCTCCCTCACCCTTGAACTTGGGCAAATCAGGGAGAGGTCTTGGAAGCATGACGCTACGTATGGTGAAGTCTAAGGGTTCATTTAGGTATTCTGAATAAGTCCCTATCGCATAGCTTTCGACCATTGATGGTGGTTGCTGAGGGAGAGGCGGTGGGATAGGTTGTTGATACGGTGCAGCGTATGTGTTGGCAGGGGCATAGGGAGGTCCCTGTGTTTGAGCAAACATGCCGGGAGAGGAGAACATATCTCCTTGTGGGGATTTAGAGTACATGTTTAAATAGGACGGGGTATTGTCAAGGAATGGATTGTTCGACACTAGACCTAGGAGGAATAGTGTTAGAGATGGTGGGCCTTCTTGGCATTTGTTGTGGATATTGAGGAGGCATGCCTAACGTGCCTACTCCCGTAAGGAGATCTACCTAGCCAGAGTGGTATGGAGGATTGGAACTTCCCGTTTGTATAAACGAAGAATTTTGACTTACCTGAGCCAGTTCTAACCCTCTCACTCTTTCCATTAACGTTGAAATGACTCCATTCGGTGAAGTCACGGTATTTTTCCTGAGCGGCGTTTTGTTGTATACCCTGGTGTTGTAAAGGTACGTGATAGCCTGTCATGAACTGATTGCTATCTTGCCAAGTTTCTCCAAGAATATTTCCTGTATGCAGTGGCATAGAGGTATTTTCTTGGAAAAGAGATCTTGGGTTGTATTTGTAAACTTCCTATAGGTGGGTACATATCCCCGGGAGCGTTGTTCACGTCCTAGGATAAGGTATTGATTGTCCATCATCTAAGACCAGGTATGGATCTGATTGTCTACTAATATGTGGTCTGAGTAGTATTTGAGGAGACGAACCGGATTCTCCGGTAAACGTCATATTGTTTGAACCTGAAGGCTCTGTTTGTTGGGTTCGAGGGGGTTGATCTAACTCCTCAGTTTGAAAAGACGAACTATATCTGATTCTTGGGGTTTGTGTTGACAACTGATTAGTTAAATAGTTGTCGCCCCATACTGAGAGTGAGGGTGATGATTACCTGTTTCTGTTGGGCGTAGTATGCCTCGAGACCCAAGAGGGGGTCTGCCATATGCATCGAATCCCGACATATTCGGGGGGTATATGAATACCCGCAGAATAATGGGAAGGAGCGAAGGTGATTTGTGAAAGGAAACGTGATTTTTATGACTCCGAATAAGAAGGTAGGAAGTTTTATGTCAACTTCACTAATTTCGTTTTGAGTTCACGTCAGGTTCACCAATTTTGTTGGTGAAACTAATGTGAATGCTAATGAGGTACAGAAGGTGAAACAATTGTTTGTTTCACGTCGGGTTCACCAATTTTGTACGCCGGAAAAGTGACAGGCGAGCGTGAGAATCTACAAGTGACTCTTCCGCGTACCCGACACTCTCGAGGTCATGCCGAGACAGCCAGTGGGGGGTAGAATATGCAAACAAACTAGTTAGGCAGTCTAATGTCTTCGACACGCACTAGTGGAATTTGTGAATCTAAGGCAAAGAAGGCCCTTCTAACTTGGACTGGTGTGATAGATCGATCAGCAAGGATGACTGCTCGAAGAGCTCCAATCAATATCGAGCTCTGGCATGATTCGATCTATGGGTTGCAGAATACGTGGAAAATGACCTGGGATTGTTTCGTGTATATCTCCTGATAAGGTCATATGGTGGATGATGAATATAATCGGCTCTACGGATGATTTTCTGGCCTAGTCCAGAATTCCCTAGCTTCGTTAGCCGCTATATCTAGTAAGGACAGTTGTTCGACGATGATAGGTGGAAGTGGGAGTGGACCTGAATACCAAGGTACATAGGTTAGCGTCTATATCGGATTGACCTGTGGACTCGTTAGGCTGTGGGATCTGTGGATCACAACCATAGATTCTTGGTTGTTGCGGTCCTGTTATGGTCATACGCGAGATCAAGTTCTAATCCCTAGTATCCAGTAATCGTAAGCTTTCTCAGCTTCTACGTTTAGAACCAACAGTTGTGCAATCTTCTCAGAATACCTCACAGGCGTTCTTGCGACCTAGATTCTTAAGCTGGTATCTATATCTACGAGGGTGTCTCCAGCGTCTGGCTGTGGAACTAAAGGATCACACCTGAATGTTTGTTCTCTTTCGAGCCCTTCTACAGTCATGTGGATATTTTCTAGGGTAATCTGTAGTTTGGCTAACTTGACCAATACGCATGTGCTTGGTCGTCTTCTATGTTTAATCCTCTTAACTGTGAACTGATCAGTTGTAAATCTGTGGTTGTTTGGAATAATTGTATCCTGAGATTTTGGTCTATTTCAACTATCGACTGTGACGAGGTTTGGTTGAGGCACGATTGGCTCAAATATATATTCCCTGGGCTCTTGAGGTCCCGTAATTGTCATAAAAAGCAAAAGCTAACTGTAATGAAAGCAAATTCTAACTACGTGAAATAAATCTAACTGCATATAACTTTTATTCTTCTCTGAAATATTTAACAATTTTAAGGAAAACAAACTATTTTAAGCATATCTAGAAATAATAACTAAACAATAATTAAAAACAGACAAGATAACCGAGTGTGGTTATTTGCCTGTGCGATTTGTAGAATTATTCTAAATGAATAAAATAGCCTGTCTAATCTACCTGCAAGATTCTCGATCCTACCTCAGAAGTGAGGAGTGAATCATAGTTTCTCAGAAACTATCAATCCCCACAGCTTCCCTGGCAATATCGAGAATAGAATGAAATGAAATAAAGCGATTAACTACTCTATTTGATATGATTCTGACTAGAACTTTGAAATTTAAAACCTGGATTCCGCAGAACAGTGGTGAATCCGATGGTGTATGTATGATCTCGTCCCCTCAATATGATCTTCTCGTTCTTTCATGTTCACTTGGATCCAGAAAAAACGTGTAATGCTAGCACCGATAGGAGTAGATTTTGGGACAAGGACAGCTCAGAATGCAGACTGAGAATGTGAGTAGGAGAGGGATAGCGCAAGAGTACAAAGCTTGGCTTATGTGATTCCTAGCGGGATTTTTACTGCGAGTCATGCAACATGAAGCGACCAGAACCTGTAACTATCCTATACGAAGAGAAAAACCTACAACTTTAATGGCTTCCCAAGCTATTCTGTTCCAAAATAAAGACACTACTTGCACAAGTTGGATATGTGGCTTACCAACAGCTAAATAAAGCTAACCAGGTATATAAATGAATTGAACTAAGAACTCCAAGACACAGTAAAAAAAAATCTACAGCAAAGAGGAATTCAGAGGCAAGCTTCTAACTGGATTGGATGAAACAACAACACTGCCTGCACAAGATGGGTCTGTGGCTTACCAACAACTGAACAATACTAACCAAGTATGAAATAAACTATGCTATCAATCCTAAGCAAGCTAACCAAAACACTAAAAATCAGAAGACTCTAACAAGGAAGAATGGTGACCAAAAACTCCAGACCAAATTCTTCACCATTTGCATGTGCACAAACCATGCATTTATAGGAATTCCAACACTCAAAAACCAAAACCAAATTGAACTCCTAAACAATAAACAAAGGAAAAACACTATTCCAGGGGACCAAAAACATAAATGCATGCTCAAGTCGGCAAGGAAAAGCTGGTGAGTCGTGATATTTCACGCGGGTCGCGTTAAAAGAGTGTTCTGGAAAACGCGCACAGGACCGCCACTCTGAGCAGGGCGGCGGTTACAAGACCGCCGCCCTGTTCAGGGCGGCGGTTTCGTCACTGAAGGTCAAGAGGCCAAGGAAAGAGGGAAAAAGGGGGAAAATAAAGGGCGCGGGGGCTAAGCGAGGCATGCGGGATGTTAACGCATACTCCGAGGGCTTTTCCAGATCCCGAACACCTTGCGAGGAGATCTGTATCATCATCGGGGCACTTGTTACACTGTTCTGGCAGCACCATACCCTACAATTTTGGGTACGTACACTAACCATCCTTCTTGGTGCATCACCTTCCCTTAGATTAGGTTTTAATTTCATGAATTTTCTCTATCTTTGTCTCCTTGGAAATATTAGATTAGGGTTAAATCTGTAACTCTCTACACTTTAGAGTAGTTGGCACTAGGATAGGATAGGAAGTCGACATTCTTCGAAGAGCTTTCTCAATTACAAAGTCCCACACTTTGGGAAATGCTCCATGTGATGCAATCACACTGACTGTAACAATCCTTTGAATTAAAAAATAGATCAGGGGTTATGTGATTATGCATCAACAATATTCACATGGGACTTACAAATATATATAAGTCAAGTAGCTCTTGTAAAAAAGGAGATTGAATCAACTACACATCTCAAAAATATATCACATATTCCTATATACATGAGTTGTTTTAAGTCACATAATTAATATTTTTATATGCATTGTGTATTGAACAAATCTAACAATATTAAATTTTATTATTCACGTGATTAATTCTCATGTTATTACAATAATATAACTCACCTAATATTTTCCATGTGAGTACTAACAATGATTTCCTATAATTCCCCCCTTAGTTGAAACATGGGAGAAAAATAGTCTCATTTCTTCTGTAACACTTTACAGTTGTGTGCTTAAGACCTTAGTCCACAACTTGAACTTAAGGTAGAGAATGAAATCATCAACCTCCCATTGACCATGTGCTACTAGGAACTAATCTAAATGAAACAGTGTCAGAACCACAAAAAATAGTTGTCTACTTATCAACCATTCACTATAGGGAACAAATCTAACCTAACCAATATGGCATCTCAAGAAATAACCATATGCATATCCTTAAAGGGTTTTACAAGGTTTAACAAAAAACCTCGGTATGAACCTCAGTTCTTCCTCTTTAAGTATCATGGTGTTGCTTTTATCCATGTTCTTCTTTTATCTTTCCGCTATATTTCACTCCAGATAGATACATAGTAAATTTTGATCACTTTTTACAAATTTGAATAGGAATGTACTTATGTTCTTATTTTCAATCACACAAAACTTCAAAAATGAAAATAATGAAAACAAACATGCACAAACTTCATTGTGTGATCCTAACACTTGTTTTTAGTGAGAGGATGTTGATTTTCCTCCATCTTGGTGTGCCTCCACCTATATGTCACTGCTTACTCAAATAATGACCCTAGCACTCACTTAACCCCCTTTAAGTATATTCCCTTGTATTTCGGTACATGTATGTCTCCTACTCATTTCCTAGATACCATTTTCAAACAAATGATTTAGGAGTGCATGCTATTGAAACACATTTTGGCCCACATACATCCTCTGGTGAACTTGATGTGAATATTAGAGACATTATGATCGAGCACAACTTGTTAAATCATCCAAGATTCATTTTCTACTCCATATAAATAACCAAAGACCATAAAAAATATCAAAAAACCATATGTACAAACACCATCACCTTTGGGAGATCCTGTTTATTCATGTATCCTCATATGTAGAGACCTTTAGCCCCTATGCAGACCTGTTTACATGGCTGATATTTTTTGTTTGACTAAATCCACTACCATACGCCTTTGAACTTTGTGTGCAGTTTTCTATAGGGTTTATTTTGTCTAAAGCCTTCATTTCTAGACATGTTCTTAGCCAGATCACCACTCCATCATGGAGTATCTAGGCATAAGGTCCTTTGACTTCGTTGTGTAATCATTTCCAGAAATATACCATCTTGAAGTTGAGTTTCTTTTTTATATGGGTTATTACATTATAGGAACACCTAGAAAGAATCCTTCTAACCATTGTAATGGTCCACCTGAGGATGAGGAAGAAGAAATACATAACGATGATAATTTTAACCATCCTCTTTAGATTCATAAATTTCTATCTTTGTTTCCTTAATACAAAAAAGAATCAAAATAAATGCTTGGAAAATGCATTCTCGAATTGATTTCTGTATTAATTGACCATAGAAAAGAAAAAGGGAACAATGCTAAAATAGGCTCATCAGAAAATGCCTCCAATAATGATCCTACTAATCTTATTCTTTAGCTTATTAAAAAATGAACCAACAACTATCTTCCACTATCGTTTAAATCCTCTAAATGCAATCCAACATGGCTTAGTTAGTCAACCAAACTACAACATGCTCTTAGGGCATCACGCCCCCTCCTTTACCAAATGGACCTAATAGGGTGGCCATCACTCAACCCCCATTCAAAACAAATTCTTGCAAGCAGTCCAATAAGATCCATTAGCACCCTCTATTTCTAGTATGGATATTGGTGGTATTATTCCATCTATCTTTTACGATGGGTCTACTGATCCCACCCTTCATATTAAGGAGTTTGGAAATCTTTATAAAGAATGGATTAGGACTATTTTGTACAGTGAAACTAAAATCTTAGCTGAAAACATTATTAGAGATTCTCTAGATTGGTATCACATGTTTCCTCCTAATTATATAGTTGAACTAGAGTCCCTAGTGACAACCCTAGTAAATGAGTTCCAATATCATGATATTCCTAAAAATAACATCAACACTTCCATAAATTGTCAGCATTATGAGAATGAATAAAAAAAATATTTTTATCAAGCATTAGAATACCTTATACATGCGGGAATAACATAACATACCAAATGATAGCCTATTTCAACTCTTATTACAAGCCCTTGAACCTCTCCTTTAATACAAGGTGAGGTCCTTTTATCCTGCTTCTTTAGAAGAGGCCTTTGAACAAGCCAAAATGTAGGACTATCTCATGATGAAATTTGAGAAGGATCCTCCTAAGACATGACATCACACACAAGTCCAAATCCTTAAACGATCTAAGAACAAGAATGTGAAAGATGGTGAAGGATCAGATACTCTTCCTTGTGTTGCTTCTTCAAGTAGAAATGTTTTCAACATTGACCAACAACCTAATAACAACAAGAACCAACCTAACTATCATAAACCAATGAGTAAGGAATATTTGAAGCATCAAATGCCTAAAACATTAAATGTAATACTAGATCCTTCTCAAACCATTCCTCATCGACATGATGAGAGTAAGTTTTGTTGGTGGCATGCTGATTGGGGTCACTGAGATGATAATTTTTGTGCACTATGATATGTTTCCATTAGCTTCTTCTTAGGACCCAATTTTGATTATGAGGCCATTACTGGCAAGAGTTTTACTGAAGAAATCAAATCTCATGACAAAAATAAAAAGAGGGATCTTCATGAAACCATCAACCAAGATAATGAAAATATTCTCTAATCCCATGCCTAATCATGATGTTTTAAAAGTTATAAAAAGTTAGAACCAATGTAGTTTACATAAATTACCCTGCTAAAAACATGGTTGTAATTAATGATGTAAAACATGTCATATATTATGTAGAACTAGAATATCTTGTAGCATTCCAGCCTTAGAATCATGGGTTCATATACCCTTTTGTGCCTTAGAATTAGGATCCTCAAGTTAAAAACTTGTGCTCTCTAGACCCTATCAACCCTTGTAGAAATTCTCCCACATGATTGTTTGGGTCTGGGTCTATCTCTTTATATAAAAACACCATCAACCATTGTGTAAATAATTTTTTTAGGGCCGATGGCATAGTAATTGAAGAAAAATCAGTTTCAGAAATATCTCTAGCTACCCCTACTCCTTTTGGATCTGTTTATGAGAAATCCCAAAAATCTCAGCCTATTAAACAACTAATTCATGATTTGTAGGATCCTCTCAAAGAAATTTCCCAAATCGCTGATCCAATTCCCTTATAGGAACGCATGCACACATCACCTTACCATCATAGTGTATCATGATTTAACTATTTTATATGAACATCGATTTACCTCCCTCTTTGGGAAAGAGTCCCACATTGCATGGCTTGGAAGAAGCATCAACTGAAAATGTAGGAACTCTTCGTTTGTACTGATCTTGCCACAGATAATCATTCTTATAATTAATTTCCTATAGATTCTATGATCCTAGATGAGCTATTGCTCCATGCAGATGATCTGTCACTCTTCATTTCAGTTCAAATTAGTCACACTTCGATTAAGTGTGCTCTCATTGGTGAGGGATCATACATGCATGTGGCATAATTAGATTTCATCAAGGCCCTTAATTATTCTATTGACAACCTAAAATCCACAAAAAATACTTACCAAGGATATGACTACTGTAAAATGCCTCTAATGGGGTGTATTTGGTTACCATTCACCATTCCCCCTAGGACTATCTCCATCAAAGTTATGGTATTCAATATTCCCTTATCTTATAACATTATCCTAAGGTGGCCTTGGGATCATTGTATGATTTCCATCGCTTATTATGCATGTTAATGTGTGAAGTTCACTCACCAAGGAGTTATTTATAATATTTAAGGGGAAACTAACCCTTGGAATTACGATACACTCTAGCAAAAGGGGACATACAAGATCCCTATGCTTGAGGAACTATCACCAAATCCATTTCAAGAATATCAATGCTTTAACTACCCTATAGATACTCTTCGGGGAAATGTTAGTCATCTGAAGTTGGTTGGGAACACGCTTCTCAATCTCTTTTATTTAAATGACGATGCAATCCTAATGAACTCACCCTTAGAGTTAATACTTCTAACCTTCCTAAACTCGTCATATCTCAGCTACATCTTTCTTTGTGACCACGCAAGGAGACTTCAAATCCTATAGTTATCTCACAAACACCACAACCCCTACAAGACCGTATGGTCCAACTCAAAACCATAATAGACTCTTGTGTGGTGGATGATTTAATAGCATACTATGATGATAGTTATGTTTAAGATGATCCTCATCTGGCTAGCTATGCCCAAATTAATGATGGGGAAGTCTTTCACTACCAAGAAACCCTACACACCAATATTACTCATGACATGAATGACATCCTAGTATAAGAGGAGCCTTTAAACGTAATTTATGATTACTCCCCACCAGTGAAAAAGCCTCAAATTTCTCTACCAGTCACACTCTCATACACCAAAATCAACTTAGATGACCCAATTTTCTTGATAGAAGATAAGGTTACCAATTTTGAATACAAATTCCATGAGGTCATGGGTGATGATCCTATTTATCATTCCTTGCTTACCGAGAGGCATACTAATTCTCAACACCATCCTCACCCATCACATCGGTGCCCCTATCAGACACTCCCACTAGCCCTCTACAACCTATGATACCTCTCCCTCACCTATTGCCCTTATGGCTCCTCAATTTTATATTACCAAGCCATTCTGCGCATGGAATGAGGATTTACAACATGATTTTTGTGCATGGAAAGCGTCCCATTCTAGAAACTCCCTCTTATAATTATAATTTTGGAACCAATTCATCTTAGAACTGACCACCTTCCCCTAGACAAGATAAACCACAACCTACCTATGGAACATCATCTCGTTATGATCATCATCCTACCATGGATGCCATTTGACATGATGTTATCACTAGATTGGAGGATTAGATCGATGATACCTTAATCACCACATGGTCTAAAGTTCAACATAAAGTGGTTATTACAAAAAATTCCATCGAGTACCTCATGACTCATGCCCAAAGCCACATTATGCATCAAGTTGATGACATTATCACTGCCGCATTGCGATCTTTTTCCCCTCGTGGCTAGTTACCTACAAATATCTTGATTACATCTTACTTTCTTACTTCGGCTTGATCCGTTTCCTTCACTTGTGCTATCTGGCCACACTTGGGTTTTATAAAAACATCCTCTATCTTGACTTGGTCTCTCGACCCTCCCTTGGGTTTATCACACTATCTCTAATATCTCATTACATCTTCACTTGGGTTGTTCGCTCAACTTGGATTCATCACCATTCGTGCCCTGACATCCTACTGTTGGATGTTTTGGCCTTGTTCCACCTCTTGGCTTCTTCACATCACCTAAGTTGGGATATCTTATCGATTACCTTCTCATCGAGTTCTCCTATCTATCAAATTATCATTATTCCTAAGTACCATAGTATTATTACATAAATAAATGTAAAAAGAAGGAAAATGATAAGCCAAATATCTAAACATCCAAGTATCAAAACATCGCCAAATACTATAAAACCATCATATATATAAATATATATCAAATCAGTTTTATACATAGACAAAAATAGTAAAAAAAAGACTCTGGCCCATCTATAATATGACTCAGACACCCTTGTTCCCTATAAGGTATCTCTTGATGCTTTGGGCCAAGGGGGATGTGCTATCTGCTCTCATTATGCAAGCTAGGAACACCACTCTATATTGGGCTCTGGTGGCCTCTCCCTACATTCTCTTCAGCCGAGTCTCTAATGAAGTAATCTATGTTGCAGCTCTCCAAGAATATGTTAGGAAATCTTCCTACTCCTATTCCAGGGCTGAATGTGCATGTAGTAGAATTTGCAACATGACATCTATGTTGCAGGTAGCCTCGTATGCCTGTGGATATCTGTATCGTTGCAGTGTACTAGATTCCTCGCCCACTAAACAAAATGATTTCACTAAATCCACGACCGGTGGTGCTACTAGATCCACTATCACTGTAGTATCATATACATCTAATATGAAGTCCAGGATCTCATGGTGGGCCCTTTCGATCAGTGAGTGTCACTACTTCACTGTTCACTCTTCAAAGCCAAAAACTATTACACGTAACTAATAATACCACAAATATCTATCTAAATCATCTAACTAGCATACTGTGACTCATATGTGGATACCCAAATCTCTCGATGATGGTCTTACTGTCTCCTTGGCCACCCAAAACCTCCTCCACCTCATCATCAAGACAAGGTTTGGATGCCTACGTATACTTTTACCACCTATCTGTAGGACACCAAATATCATCCCATCTCATCGCCGCTTTGTTCAATGGTCCTCTGTCTTATATGCATGACCATATGAAATCCAAACGATGTAAAAAATCCTCCCCCTGGTCGTCGTATCTTGTGCTCTCTTAGCATGGTGATGGCTTTCTAGATCGCCCTCCTATAATACTGGAACCTGCTCTATCTTTCGGCCTTGTATCTTTCGATCCCCCATCAAATCCCTCTTCCGAACCAATATTTTTTATGACCTGTGGTGGGCCCCAAGCATCCTTGTCATGTTTGCACTATCACAACCCTGGTATACCCACTTCATGTACCCTACAAGGTAGTAATGATGGAACTCATACCTCTACTCTAGCATGACGACGCTGGTAGGGTGGAAATGATGGGATCATTGTTGGTGCCATCTGTCCAAAATGTATCGGTACTTTGTTTACCGCATGTATCTCCGCCCAATACAAATAGTGTCCCATCACCTCTGTCATGACCTCTAGGTACTCTACTCTGATTCAGATGGGCCATTGGTCTACTCTCCCTATGTAGGGATGTCATATCACATCATCCGGACCCACATGTGCAAGTGGCTAGTATATCTAAAGTGTAATCACTGTCAACCCCTATGCCCATTGAAGTACTCTCAGGGCATCTACAGCTAATACATGTGGTTTCGCTATCATCCTGTGTGTCAAGAATCGCTCATATATCCATTCTGACCAAAAAATTATGGGTCTCACGACCCTCTGACCTCTACACCTCACCCTATACCGATCATGAACCAACTACACCCATATGGTGGTTCCCTAACTGAACAAGACACCTTGATCCATAACATCCTTGCATAATGATATCAAGAACAATGGGATAACTCCATCGGCCTTGTGACACACTATGTGTGCCACCACAATCCCCATCATTATCTTTTGGATATCCATGGAATCCATGTTTTCTACACTCTGCTACAGCCAGTTGAATGCATAACATGTGTTCATCATATATACTGCTTCATGTATCCCATGTGGTCAATGCTCTCTTCTCTACACGACATCATGTGTCATATAATAGTCCATATGGGTGCCTCCAATAAGAAATCCCAAAATCTATATACATCCTCAAATGTTTACTGTCATCTCCATAGTATCCCATCCTTTTCCACCATCAAAAATGTGTTGGACATGGTCTCCCGTGTTGCCAAAGACATTTAAAGTAGGTCCATGTCCAATGGTATCACTAGGCATCTGCATGATACCCCCAAATCCCCCAACCCTATAGCATGGTTATCTATGCATGTGTCAAGCCCCACAATCATCCCACCAAGCCATGATACATCTACACTCCAACGTAGGTAGATCCTACACTCTATCTACATCTAAAAAATCACAACAAACAAGCATCAAATGTTTGAAAACATCAATTTGATCCAGCCAAAAATCAAATTTCTACAACCTATTCCTACACTGTTCCCAATGCTATTGACCCCCTTGTAAAATTTTCCCTTGATTCCCCTGCACCATCGTCCCTCTTGATGTATTTTCCTTCTCACAACACCATCATCCCTGCTATTGCATCAAGCTAGATGGCATCTGGCCAAATCATTGGCCACAACTCCTCATATTTTGACTTTCAAAATATGACAAAATGAAAATATATCATTTAAATTCCTCCCAAATATGCTTATATTTCATTCTAACCTACCTGGTCATGTAATTTTGGACAAGAATGACGTGTCTAATGACTCTGAAAAAATCTAAATAACTGAAAATGCACCTAGTCTACTCAACCAATTTAATGCGATGACTCGCCCATAGTCAAGTGACATCGGGTGATCCTCCTTTTCGTCCTCCATCTCCTCCTCACACTCATGTCCATATCATCTAAATTCTCCCAAATTTGGAATTCTAGAGCCCAGTTGTCTCAAATCCAAAAATAGTAATAAGACAAATAACAATCAAAATTAATATATGAATCTCAAATTTCTATTCGAATTCGATCATTATTATCTTCAATATTCAAATGCCCTTCATTTTCTCTCTTGATCTCCACAATGTGTTTCATTTGTTGTGTCTTGATCATAATCTCATGTCATTTATTTTGACCTATTACATACATCTTTACGATGATATCTTGATTTTTGGCCTACTTTTCATGACACCGTACCTCATATGACATTTCAACATCCCTTGACGTCTATCTTGTGGACCCCTAGCTAGGTGATTTATGTCTTATTTGTATTAATAATCCTCTAGTGTTTCCTTTCAATTTTTCTTCTCTAGGGTTCTTACAGCATAGATGTGCCCACACGTGGTAGGACAAATGACACTATCAGGTATGCATTGGTGGGTATATCTCATTTCAGTTAGTCATGTCTTTATGCACTTACTTTCAGTATTAGTTGTTACAAACTATATTTTTTTCATTAACCACCCCATGTTATGCTATTGCGACTTGTGTGATCAACGGATGGGCATATGTATACACCTAATTTTTCACTTTTCATATTTGATACCTATTAACTAACTAACTTCTTTATGAAAATAGGGGTCACCGATGCATCTATTTCCTTAAGTGAGTGCCTTGATGGCCCTTCTGGGAATGGGAAATGTAACGTAACCATTGTGGGTTAGAATCAATACATGAAAAGGGTGTCGATATTTGGTCCCATCCTTAGCTTTCCTTGCATTATTTATCCTTTGTCTCCCTAGGTCTCATATGCATATCACATTCATGACTCATGGCTTGTGCATTTCACTTATTCACCATTTTCATTCATGTATCCTATGACACTTACTTTGTCACCCATGACACAATTACATTCAAATCATCCTTGAAAGACATAATTGTATGCAGGTGATTATGTCAGCATTAGGTTTTTCCATTGACGAAACTAACACAATGACATCCTATATATACTTCAACTCATTTGAAACTTCAAGATAGGACAACAAAAAACTTCCAAATTTCCATTTTATTTTCTCTTTTGTGTCATCTTCTCACATAGCTCTTGGTTCATCTTACATTGTGTTCGGATTGGATTGGAAACCTCTTCTTCTTGGATTATTATTGCACTATTGCGTCACCATATAGTACGATTCTATGATGGATATGGTCTTCCCTTACTCCACCTAATAGTGATTATCTCTTTACATGTTTATTCTAAGGGGTGATAGATTCATCAGATACCACCATACATGTATAGGTGAGTGCTACTAACCCTTCTTTGTCATTTTTCATAGACTACTTTGTCCCCTCTTCCTTCATTGTACTATGTTATCTTAGTGTTAGATGTTTTTTGATACTAGTTAGTATAGTGCTCTTATGCAAATGACCAAATCCTTAGCATCTCTTTGTCTTTTTTATTCATATTGTGCATGGTTTCCCCATCTTTTATCGTTGATCTATATCTTCCCACACCTAAATACAAATATCTTAGTAGGGTTCCTTCCTCTATCTTGATTGTAGACCTTGAAAACCCTAGGTTAACCTAGTGTAATTGTTACTTCCCTCTAGATATGTGATCCTAGCTGCTCACTGTAGCCCCTTTAAGTCTATATACTTGTATGGTCGGTACATGTGTGTCTCCTACTCGTTTCCTCAATACCCTTTTCGAATAGATGATTTAGGAGTGCATGTTATTGAGATGCATTTTGGCCTCCATACACGTTAGTCGCTTCACACAAGGATAATAGACTAACCTAACATGCATCGAATGAGACCATGCTCCGAAATAGATTTTAAAATCCAACTAGCTAAGAGATATCAGTTTCCATGAATGGTAGAAAAAGAGAGATCAAAAGCTTATCAGGAATGCAACTAACAAGGGACGAAACATAAAAGAGAACAAAAAAGGTAAACGTTTCTTAGAAGCCGCATGGAGAAGTATAACACCGTTTATATCTTAACACAAAAATAGCTATATATCTTATAACTCATAGTTTTTAAATTTTAAAACTAATACACCTTTGAACGAAATCCTCATTTTTGTAACGTGTGTCAACTATTGAAATGGTTCTGAGTTCATCAGGAGTTGTTCTGAGAAATGATCTATTTAGAGAGTCAACCAATGCCATGGTTGAATACATGACTTCTTTGAGAACTTGATGCCCAATTTGACATGAGTAGAGGTCTTCTTACAGATTTTCAAGTCTGCGGATGGTGTTTCCTTTTAAGAGGCTAAGAGCGTCACTAGTGGCGTAGATGAATTAGAAAGTTCCAAACTAGCAATGGGAGTAGCGGTTGATGGGAAGGCCAAGTAGATTCATGTTGAAACAGAATGAATCACTGATGCACTCTGAGCTGAGACAGAATGTGATAATTTGTTCTTTGATTGATGCTACAGATGGATAAATCTGCCACAAGTCTTCTCAAACTATGTACACGTCCAGAGGTTGAGAGTCAAAATAGGATAGATAAGAGCGATTTTCATGACTAAAACGACCTCGCGTTTATAAAATTAATAAGCAGGTGCTAACATCAAGATCAATGAAAATATGTTATCCCCATTTCAAAAATAATAATAATATCATATCAGGAAGAAAGCACCTGAAGATAATCGATATGATTGTCACAATATCCATGCTTTACTCTATGGGTTATGCTTATGCTTCACACGTTACACGTATCTCCAACATGGAGACCACACCGATCAATTGAATACAAGGTGTAAGCCAAGATAAAACTATGCCTGATAATCCATATGTGAACTTGAATAGTCAGTTCGATGCTCAATCCAAACGGTTCCAAATGTGAAAAAATGGCTGTCATGGCCGACATCTTGGCTGGATGCATTCACGATCTTCTATAATTTTAACAATCTAAACTTCTACTCTATGATACCATGATCTTATAGAATCCTTAAAAATTAACATTAGAGGCTACCTAACACAAAAATAATCTATGTTACAAAAACTTTCCATAAGTATCCCTTTTCATCAGCCGGGGAATCCAGGAACTATAATGTAATGGCTTTGCTCTCCTACAATATCTTAGGTCTCCATAATTGCTCTAATACCAAATGATAAATTTGGTTCATGTTTGATCAAGATGATAATGAATATATGAACATAATTATATAATTCATGCTCAAACACACACACACACACACACACACACACACACACCCAAGACACCCAAGTAGTTTTTGTAAACAAGGAGTTTGACTCAACTACACATGTCACAAATATCTAACGTATACATATATACATGAGTTGTTATATAGCTCACACAACTAATATTGTTATATGAATTGTTTATTCAATAACTCTTAACAATATTAATTTTTACTATTTAAGTGAGTAATTCTCACATCATTACAAATATATAACCCACACAATATTTTCCATGTGAGTACTAATAATAATTTCCTAAGAGTTATTGTAATATTTTAAATTAGTAGATGGCCATTGTTGTTAACTAACACTTTTGTGATTATATAAAGTATCTATATTTTCCTATAAAAAATATAACTTTTTCTTGACCATTCCTTCCCATAATATCTTCCTATATTCCTTTTCCTATTCCCTTTCCCCTACATTTCCTTTCTTGAAAGTAACATCATTGGGATGAAATCCCCAACTCCCGGGAACAGATTAATGTAAATATTTACTTTCCTTACTTTTTAATTAATCAATAAAGGGTTCATCCCCATTATAATACAAGAGAGATTCAATATCATTCACATTGTTTCCAAATCCCACCATTTCCCCCCTACAAAATAATTTACGAACAATGCCTTATAAGAACTATATGAGTATGGAAATGGACCCCTCTTACAAATGTTTAATTAATCTGATAAACACATTCATATGGTTTTGAGATCCAGATTTATTTTTATTTAAATTCAAGTGACTAGGAAACCATTCTTCTTGTTCCATGCCAAACCCCTTGCAAAAATAGTAAAACATGGGGTTTTGATTTAGTGGGATGTCTCAATCATACTTCTTTTGAATAAAATGCATCTAAATCAACGCTTGATGAAATTAAATAGGTAATCTATAGTATGCAAGTGTCCTAATCCTTATCTTTCAAATGGATGCAAAAAATAATAACTACTAGATGCTCCCTAAATATTTACATTCAAATTTAGGAATGGAAATTCTCTTGAAACAATTAAATTTTTCTCTACAACTTTAATATCACTATTATGTAATACATCCCTTCATTTTTAGATATTCTAAATGTACTCATGTATTTATAGACTTATCAAATTTAATTAAGGAACCTATTAGTGCACAAACTGACACAAAATCAAACAAAAAAATAAAAAAAGTAGCACAAATCCGCTGTGAAATTTTCAATCATGGAACAAAGGCCATGAATGTAAGATCCGAAACTATACAAGTATTACTCTCAAAAAAATCCCAAAACACAAAAAAAGTAGAAGAGAAGAGACAAATCAAAAGTAAAATGGATTAAATGTCAAAATATGAAAGAGAATAAAGATAAAAAATAATAAAGAAGAAGAAATGCTATAATGCCCACATCTTAAATTCAAAAATCACAAGACAAAAACAATTAAATTTTTGTTAACAATTAAAAAGCTTAATACAACACAACAATTCCTGAACACCCACACATTAATAAACTAATCATGTAATGCTTTGAATTTTACTTGGAACAAGAGAGAAGATAAATTTATAACACTAAATGTAAAATCGACACATACTACCAAGCCTACTAGCAACAAATAGCATACCATTTTCCCTTCACTTAAACTACCCCCTTTTCCCTCCTCTAAGACTAGCCATAGATTACCTTGGTTCCTCCAATGTAAAAAAAAACAAATAATTATTTCTCCCTACTACTAATAACCCCTTTTCTCTCCACTAAACAACGATGTAGTCTCACCCCCACACATACATACAACCTTGACAACAAAAAGTTAAGTTTAACATTTTATCAAAAGAGTGAATCATAACACAATAGATAAAACAATAAGAGAGAGATGGGGAAGGATATTTTACACATTTTTCATAGATTACAATTTATATTATGCACTTAATATAATTTACTTTCTTTTCTAATCTTTTGTTATACAAGAAAATTAATGTACATAAAGAGTCATAAGACACTCATTTTTTATGTTGTGTTATTCTATTTATTGTTATCATGTTTCCATCACATAAATACTTCAATTTTAATTTAAATTTAAGAAAACATAGGTTTCATAAATAATACTTAAGGAAGAAGCATTTTAAATTACACATTATGGCACCAAAAACATTTATCAACCAATAAGTTACATTTTTACACAAGGTTCATAAGGAGGTATTCTACTATAATTTTGGGGTATAATTTACAAAAATATGTTGATTACCACTTAATATCACATATTTTATGTGAATGAAACATGCAATGTTGAGGCTTAACCATCTTAGATACTACTGGAGGATCTCTAAGATGCAACCCTTTCCACATGGCCACACAAGGTAAGAAGTGTAATCATCTCATGTTACCCAAGTCTTTATACCCTAGTTAAATAGATGTTATGAAAGAGTAAAAAAATAAAGTGGATGTAAGGGTATGTAATAGGGGATTATTATGATCTAATAAATTTACAATATGTTCTCATGCAAATGTGTAGCATGAAAAATTCAAACTTTAACCATGACAAACTAAGCCAAATTTGAAAATTTTGCTCTTGAGTCTTCTTGAACCCCATTCGGATAAAATTTCCTTCTTTACCATACTCATCTTGACCTTTTAGGTCCTCCCAATGTGTTTAAAAATATTTCTCTAATGTTTGAAATGTTTTTGCAGGGTCATTCATCCCATTTTGTAAAGTGCTTCCAAAGGCTAGTCTTCTGACAAGCCTAGAAAGGAAAATCTCGTCTGTTTCATGACAGGTGTGCATCCCCCATGAAATTTTTAAAGGATAATAATAATCTAGAGATGGTATTTAATATTCATGAAGGTTTTAGAAATGATTTAGGAAAGTTTAGGAAAGTTTTCGAGGTTTAGGGAAAAACTGTGCAACAGAGGGTTTTTTAGGAGTAAGAAATATGCAGTCAAAATAGGGACTTGATCTTCCACAGAGGATTCCGAGAGTTCTGTAATGAATTGGAAAGAAAAAAATATTCATTGGAAATATTACTGAGTTATATAAATAGTGGAATCATAACATATTTCACAAGATCTGGTTTCTCATGACAGCTCAGTTTTAATAGACGCACCCTGCCGTCCTGAAGAAAAACAAGTCATTTTTTAAAGATGAAAGAATAATTAAAGTCCAAAAACCATCAAATTGTTCTTAAAATGGTCTTGGGAGTCATAATAATATACCAATTAATCATAAAAATACCTTCTGGAGATCTGGGAATTTCTTCGTCAAGTTGTCTCTCTTGTAGGTGTGCTTCTCACAATTAATCATTTTTGAGTGAGGACACATGTCACCTCCTATTGAGGGTGTAATTTTGTGTTCCCATTTTCCCCATTCCAAGGTAATAGAGGGGAGCTATAAAATTCCTCTCATCAACCCCTCTACTTGGTTCTTCACATGACCAAGTCTAGCACTCCAAAGGGCTTATCTGGCAAATATCACCTTCCCCATCTTGCATCATGAAGGAGACACTTAGAAGCATATGGTGAGGCTGCATTTTATTATCCACATTTTCCCCCTTACCAAGGGGAAAAAGGGGAGACAATAATTCACCCCTCTCTAGCACACCCCCAGTTTTCAATATGACCAAGTTCAAGCCTCCCAGTGCTAAATCAAGCTTTTCCCCATCTCCCCCTCATCGCATCTCGTGCTGACACTTTTCCTCATCTGGTGAGGGTGAATTTTTGTGTTCCTATTTTGATTATTCCCAAGGGTATAGAGGGGACACAATTTTTTTTTCTATTCTATCCCCCTCTCATGGTTATCCATGTGACCAGATGATGACTCCTATGAGCTAGGGCATACTTTTCCCATCTTTCTCACACTGCGCATCTGATTGACACTTGGCCTCATCCCCTTAAGGTGAATTTTATTGAACCCTTGTCCCCATTCCAAATATTAAAGAGGTGAAAAAAAACTTCAGCCCATACTTTCCCCTCAAAACAATAGTTTGTGCCATAACTATTTTTCCCACTCGCATGGATAAATTTGACTGCCAGGGCAATTTAAAAACATGAAATTACTAACTATCAATAATTTTTCCTCACTTGGTTAGACCTTGATTCCATTTTTGAATCCATGAAACATGAAAATTCATCATAACAAAATCACCAAGATGCAAAAATAATTCTGGGAGAACCCTGACTATGAAAACAAAGCTTTTTCCACTACTTGTTAATGAGAAAGCTGATTGCACCAAACATTTCAACTAATTTTTATCCTCTCAAGCCACCTGTGATCACTGTAACCTCAAGTATCTATCAATGGATGTCATGAAACAAAAAATAACTTGATACTTGTTCCCTAGAAGTTACTTTTTTTATTTCCAAGAGTTCTAGCAAGCGGAACACAACAAAAATTAGAGCACAAGATCGTGGAGCCGAGATGAATCCAATAATGATGCTTTCATCGTAAACGGAAACCAATACGTACACATTATAATAATAAAATTTTATACATAGTGGATTTCTAAAAAAAAGTAAGTATCTCAAAAACCTAACTCCAATCACTCAGAACACTCAGAAACAATACAAAACAACAAACAAATAAAACAATCAATTTTCCCAGAATAACATGTTCAGAAAAAGTAACCTACTAAAAATAGAAGATCAAATTTGAGAAAAAATGTTGAAGTATCATCATCGGAAGTGAATTGAGTTTTCTTGAAGCTTTAGAAGATCAAATTTGAGAAAAATGGTGAGATTTCCAAAAACAATAGCTCCTAGTTTGACCTGCCAAAAATAGAAAGTTTCAGTTTTCGGTGTAGAAAGATATAGTTGTCTTTATTTTCATTCTTCTCATTGATTTTTCCAACCTTATGGGGTTGTAAGATGTTTACATAGCTCAAAAAATTAAATAAACTCTCAATAAGGATCCTGAAAGTGAAGTTTTTTATAATAATTATGGATTGTTGTAGGTTGATTGAGATTTGCATTCATAACTACAAAAAAAATGAAAGCTACATTTCTTCCATTTCCTTTACTCATGTTTTCCACTTTTCTATCTCTTTTCTTCAACTTTGAAAGCGTAGTGATCTTGAATAACCAAGAAGGAACTTGACGTCCTTGATTGATTAAATTAAAGAACCATGTGTCTCTAGTTTGTTGGTCTTGTTAACTTCCTACATTTTTGCTTTCCTGTATTTGACTATGGACCTACTCTAGTTATTTTGTGTTAAGTCTGCAAGTGTCTACTCACAAAAATCACCCCCTCTTTCCTAATGTCTCTCCTTTATCCCTTAGCGATGCAAATTCCTCCCTTATACCCCATACAAGAATTTTAGGACATGTTCAGTGTGTTAGCCATTATGTCTTAGTGTTGTCTTTGATGTCAAGTCCATTGATGGATAAATAGTGTTATGGTGGCATATAAATCTCCATGAGGTGCTAGTCAAAGCTCAAACATGAAGGTTAATTGGTAGTTTCATTTTTGGTGAAGTCATATAATGTTCTTGACAGCATGGTTCTAGCTTGCATAGTCATTAGTATGAGATCCTCCTAAGCTGTATGAAATTAAGGGTTACATGAGGTCATAGCATGGTCCTAGAGGTGTTTTGTAAGTGTTAATTAGTTTTGTAATTAGCTCATCAATGGTCAATTCATGTGGATGTCATGGGTTGTAGTCAAGTCATTATAGGCCTATTCCTAGTCGTGGACGCATGCAGTACTGGTATGGTAGGCTTGAGATTTGGAGTTGATCAGTATTTTTGGAGCATGGTATAAACATGGTGATGAATTATATGGAACATGTATGATGATTTTCATGATATGGTTCTCTGATGATTTGATAGTGTTTCATTGTCCTTGGGAAGCAAGAAGGTGAAGAGAAGACTAGGTAGACACATAGGTAAGTCATTTTGGTTGGATATTTCTAGGAATATTTGAGCTAGATGGTGAGTATGTGAAGTTAGAGGATATGTTTTCATGATGCTGGCATGACAATTTTTAGGTTAAAGTGAAAAATATTTTTCAAGATATGAAGATTTTGGTTAAACCAGGTTTTTTGAGTGTGTTTTTCTGCTAAAGTGGACGTTCTGATGCTCATTGTGAAATTTTTACTTTGAATGAGACCCAAATGTTTTTGGGGATGTTTTTCTATTGAGACAAGAATATTTTACAAAAATATTTTAATCGTCAGGATTTTATGAAATACTGTTAAGAATATAAAGTGGTTTGAAACCCTACTTAAACCCTAGTTCAAAGTGACTTGGAGGAAATTGATTATACCAGCCCAAAATTTATTAATTATTCAAAATTGAATATTTTAGGTTGTAGAGGACTCCTCCAGATTATCAGAAAGGTTTGGTAGAGCATGTGAAAGTATGTGGGCCCCACTCAAAAGGCTAGTTTCCAAAGATTTTTAGTTTGTGGAAAAATTATCCATTGAAGGTATAAAATAAATCACTCTTTATGGAAGCTTGGGATTTGGGATATGTATCCGTTATAGTTTCAAGTCATGGTTGAAATTCTAGAGGGAAAATTGTGCCCTATCTTTGATGACTAGTCTTTATGGTTATAAAGGTAGTTTTGACCAATTATAAAGATTGACCTGGTTGAAGGCTTCCACTATGAGTTAGGAGGAAATGTAATATGTTATGGAAATAAGACTCAAAGAAATTTCTAATTATGTATGTTTTTTCTCTTGGTGAAATTTTTTTATAGGTAAACTGTCTATTTGTAAGACCTAATTTAGGGGTCTTGAATTCAATTTGGAGCAACTGTAGAGATTGAGCTATTTGGAGGTTTTCCGCTTAGTGTTGGAAGAAAATGTGAGTTGTTTTAGAAACTAGATTCAGATATATTTCCAGTGATATATGGTTTTTTTCTTGACGAGTTTATTTGATAGGTGAACCATCTCAGTTTATAAGACCTAATTCTCATGCCTTGAAGATAGTTTAACAATGTTGAGAAATGGAAGTAATTGAGCACTTGTGGGCACAATGAAGAAGTATAATAAGATTGGATTTTTTTAAAATTTCCAATGTGACATGTGTCATGTTTTGGTGAATATTTGAAAGTGTACTTATTTTCCATGGTTGAGGTCACATGTTTACCTAGTTTGATTGTTTCAGGACAGAATTGTTTTGGATATAAGATTATTGTAGAAGACTAATGGTGTGGATTATATGATGCTTTATATATATATTGGAGAGTGAAGAGAGATGAAATTTTCCCCTATTAAATTAATTTATGGGTCTTGAAAGTAACATCAAGGGTGCAAACTAGTTGATTTTCCAAAACTATTTTCTAGGAAGTTCACTTTGGTGAAGAGTAAAATATGTGTGGTTTGATTATTTGGATGTTTCATGAGGTATAAAAAGAATGGATGTGTCCTAAAGTTTATTGGATTTAAAATGAGTGGTTACATAGAATATTTTAGGTTCTACGGTGTGATATTGATATTTTTTTGTGAAAACTATTTCATGGAAGCAGTTGTTTTGTGAAGGAAATGATTAGTGCAGAGATTTGTGCAAGCATGGATGATGTTTATATGATGTATTTGACATATGTGAAGACTTGGGAAGTAGGAAAAATCATGGTGATGTGTTTAAAGATCTTTGATGAGCTTGATGATGGGGTTTTAGGCCTTTTTGAGGCTTGCCTTGTGTCTTGGCACATGTTCAACCTACATGGGTCATTGTTATAATTTTTTATAAGTGTGGTGTTATGTTTTTATGTTGTTATGGTTTTGATTTAAGTCTCATATAAAGTGCATGTTTTGGTTCATTTTTGAATTAGTGTATTAAGAGGGAAAAATGCGACCTAGGTGATGAAGTGAAAGAGGATTAAGAGCATAAAAAAAAATTGAGGAAGTTTTTAAAATATTGGAAGACTTTTGAGTATCAGTCATGAAATGAAAATAGATACAATTAGTCTAAGAGGAGGAAGAATAAATCAATTTGAAGGAGAGAGAAGTTGAAGAGGGTTTTATATGTGTGTGACATGAACTTGGATCATAATCAGCTGTAGGATCAGCCTATTTTCAATGATCATTCTTCTGAAAAATGTCTTATGATGACTCATATTCATAGGAGTCTCTCATTTTGAGTAATATCAATAAGGGTTTAGGGGTTGGTGTTCCTTTTGTGGTTGGTGCCTCACTAAATAAATCTCTTGTGATGTGTAATATTCACTCGAGTCCTTATTTTGATTAATATAAGTGATGGTTTTCACTGGGTTTTATTTCCCATGAGGGTTTCCCACTTTATATCTTGTGTTTGTGTGTTATATTTCCTATGTGGGTATTTTACATGTTTTTATTAAATGGTATAGTGGTTAAATGAAATGAAAAGAATGTATTTAAAGGATTGATTCAATCCTCCCCTCTCATTCCTTTTTTATTCTCCAAATTGGTATCAGAGATGGTCCTTGTGAAGTAAGTTTGAAAAATTTAAGGAGATCCTCTTGAAGAATAAGTATGGTGGATAGTCAGGATTAAGTTGAAGAGAATCAATTAGTTAGAATCAAAGTTTATTTGAAACCATTAGGGTTTTATATTTGACCCGATGTTATTGGTATGTGTACTCCCATTTCTAATCCAGCCGATGAGAAGATTGATGAAGTTATCAAATAATATCCTTATGTTGTTATTGAAGAATATTACTATGAAGATGAAGGTGTGGGCGATGATGATGTTCTAGGAGCTAAGCTTGATGTTTTCCATGATATGATTGAATCTCTCAATGTAAATGATAATTTTGATGTGTTTCATTGTACTTCCATCATTTTCATAAGCTATGAAGAATCCAAAGAGACCATTGTACTTGAAGATGAAGCATATGTGGTTTAAAATATAAAGGAAAAGGAAGTGTGTTTTGAAGCCCTATTATTAGAATTTAGCTATGAAATGATACAAGAGTATCTTGAAGCAAAGTTGTCCATTTATGAGAAGAAAATTAGTTTGGTTGAGACAAGGTTGAGGAAATTTGCAGGGTTTGAATACAAGAAGGAATTGTCATTCTCAAGAGATAAGCTAGTTAATGATCCATCATTCCATCTAGCAAGGTTTTTGCGTATATTGTTTCTTGTTCAAGAAATGTATACACAGGTCAATAGATAAGTGGAAAAAGGAGCTAAAACAGTTCTATGGAGGTAGTATAAAATTTTAAGAATGAGGATAATCACTTTAGAGTTGTTCAAGCATGAAGAATATTAGGATAAGTGTAATGGATGTTTGAGGTTTCTTTGTGAAGTATTCAAAAGTTTGCATATATGTCTTAAGGTCATATCCTTGAAAAATTATGATTATATTGGTTCTTTTTCAAGTTATTGTGTCTGGAGGTCATGTCTTAGTCTAAAGTCATAAGAAGATTCTCGTGAAGGATGAAGGACTACTGGTACCTTGATATTATTACTCTAGAAACAAAAATATTGTTTTTGAAATGATATAATACAATTAAAGAGTATAAAGAAAACTAGGTCTGTGTAAATGAAAAAGAGGTTCTTATCCCACAAGGAGAAAAGATAGAGCTGGAACTATGTGTGCTAATTCTAGATATTGAAGTTGATGGAATGTTCTAATATGGTTTGAGTGGCATCAAGAGTATGTCAAGAGGTATGATATATTGTTATGGTTGACTGAACAGTTAAGTATAGATCTGAGTCAAGAAACTTGTTGGATTCGTATGATATAAACGACTTGTGATATTTTGAAGCTTTAGTATCATCTATTTAATTATATGGTTCAAAAAGGAGGAGAGTTTATCTGATGTTAGTCTTTGTTGGAGTAGTGTATTTTATACTTGAGTCTGAGTTTGTATGGAAGAAGGTTTAAGTTTAGTTTATCTTCATGCATGAGTCAAAATACTATGAGGTACTACCAAGTTTAAAAAGATCAAAAGTGAAGTGTGACAAGGTTTGTAAAGTTTTAAAAGTTGTTCATACAATGAAGGATTTGAGTTTATGTCTTCATTGATCTTTGTATACTAGTATGGGATTTAGTAAGAATAAAGGATTCAGGTATGAGGTATTTTTTTCTATTTCTGAATGAAGAAATCTAAGTTTTACTTGAAAATGTGGGTGTGTACTTTTAAATGATGATTTCGAGTTATGTATCAAGTGTGGTTTATATCAAGAGAGTGAGTTATTATTCCTAGTTTCTCTGTTATAAATCAGGGTAAACATGTCTGTATAAGTATTGTTTGTACTAGATTTTCATCAAGGAGGTTAGGAGTGTTAAATTTCAGAAAGTTTGAAGGATTAACTTTGAAAAATTAAGAATGAAAGCTAGTACTGAGAAAGATTCGTTATCATATGCAATGAGATCTTATAACAAGATAGGTGTCTACATGCATAAAATTCTATTATGTGAAAGTAATGGAAGTGTTTAGTAAACATAGTCAATTTGAAATCATGAAGATTTCAAATCCTTATTCCAAGTAAGAGCAAAATATGGTTAAGGTGTTATCATGGTTCAATGATGAAGAGCTAAAAAATTACAAAGGGAAGTCACATTATCTAAGACAGAGGAAAATACATGAAGATACTAAAGAAATTATGTGAAGCTGCTCTTCTGCTGCATTTTTTTGCGATCTTGCTATGGTTTTGATGTGATTTTATTGTATTTTTGCTACTTTTTCAATAGGATTTCTCATCTTCCTCCAAAGATGATGTTAAAAAGTTGAAAGGATAAAGAATTAACGATACTTTTTTTCATTGATTTTGAGTCAGGATGGTAAGAAAATTAGTTTCATTAGTTGTATATAGAGTTAGGCTTGAAGGATTTTTAAAATGAACTCATAGATAAAAAATGAAAAAGTTTCCAAATAAAGATGTGGATACTTGGAAGTGATTAAGAATAACATGATTGGCTATAGGACATCAGTATGCAGAGTATGGTATCAGAAAGGTCTGTAACATGGTGTGTAATCCATGAGAATGTCTAAAGGAAATATGTTTGATATGCTTCCTTAGGAAAACATTTTAATTATGATATAAGGTATGAGTCTTTACTATGTGATTAGTTGCAAGAATAATTCTTTGATGCTTAGAATTAGAATGTGTTAGTTAAAGAGGATACGAGTTGCATCTAGGGCAGGTAATAGAGTTTGTTTCATGATCATCAAAATTAAGAAGCTATGGTGGTAAGAAGGCCTTGTAAGGAAGAATTGACTAATGATTGAAGGTATAAGTACAAGGGGAGAATAAAAAATATATAACAGATGTATTGACATGAAAAGAAGGTAGAAATCACTGAATTAATACTTCAAGACTTTGACAAATGTGTAGACCTATGTTTATGACATTCAAACAAGGTATGAACTCCAAATTTTTGTATTTTTAAATGAGATTATGATGATATATTTCTAGGGGGAGTGTTGAGAAAATTTTCATGTAATATGATTCCTCTCATTTCTTGTAGAAGTTAGGCTAATTTGGAATAAAGATATGGTTTTGGGACATTGTTCCTAAAGATGAGTTTTAAAGTATTAGAGGCAGATTTTGTGATTGTAAGCATGGTACAGACATAGAAATAGTATGAAAGGTATGAAGATAAATTGTGGAGAGTATACACTCAAGGGGAGTCATATGGATGATCTTGTTAGGTCCTTGGATCAATTATTGTTGCTGATGAAGACAAGAAAGAGAAAAGTATAGTCCAAGGGGGGGTCTTTTGAGGAAGTAAGTTTAGTTTGTGAATTTTTTCCATTTTTCATTTCTTACATTGTCATCTTTCATATTATGTCATCACATTATAATTTTTCATATATGTAAAAGGGGGAGAGTTGCATCAAAAACATGATAAGGAGGTCCATTGGGTGTTTATTCTTGTTGGTTGCCATCAAAGTTTCTGATGGTGGTTGTCATCAATGGAAAAGGGGGAGATTGTTGGCCATTGTGTCTTATTTTTGTGATTTATGTCAATTCCATTAATGGAAAATGGTGTCATGGTGTCATATCAGTCTCCATGTGGTGTTAGTCAAAGGTTAAACATGAAGGTTGATTGGTAGTGTCATGTTTGGTGATGTTCTATGAGGTCCTAAAGCATGATCTATCTTGTGTAATCATTGTATGATCTCTTTTGAGTTAAATGAATGGTTTCATAAGGTCATAAATGGTCATATAGATGTGTTATAAGTGTTAATTATTTTTGTAAGGAGTCATCATGGTTAGTTCATGGGACATATGACTTGAATTAGGCCCTTCTAGGCCTATTCCTAGTCATAGGGTATGTAGAATGGTATGGAGGTATGATTTTTAGAGCTGATTAGTCTTGATCAAGTATGGTATCAAAATTATGATGAGGTATATGCAATTTATGATTCGTTTCAGGAAATTTATCATTATTTTGATGATGTTTCATGGTCCTTGGGAAGCAAGAAGGTGAAGATGGACTAGGAAAACATAGATAAGTCATTATGGTTGGAGAGTTCCAAGAATAGTTGAGATATATGGTTAATATGCACAGTTATAGGATTTTTTCATAATGCTTCATGACAATTTTTATGTCAAAGTTAATAATATTTTGCAAGATATGAAGTTTTTGGTAAAACTGGGTTTTTTAGAGTGTGTTTTTATGCTAAAAGTGGACATTCGGATGCTCTTTGTGAAATGTGTGATTTGCATGGGACCAGCAGGTTTTGGGAAAAAAAATTCCATTGATATAAGAATATTTTCAAAAAATAATGAAGCGGTTTTATCCTAAGGTTTTTATGAACGATTGTTAAGAAGATAAAGTGGTTTGAAACCCTAGTTTACACCCTAGTTCAAAGCGACTTGGAGGAAATTGATTTTACCAACACAGAAATGATTCATTATTCAAAATTGATGATTGTAGGTTGTATCATACTCCTCCTTATTTCAATAAAGGAATGGTAGAACATGTGATAGTATGTGGGCCTCGCTAAAATAGGCTTGTTTCCAGATATTTTCAGTTTATGGAAAAATTTTCCATTGAAAATATGGACTAAATTGCCCTTTATGGAAACTTGGGAGTTTTTATAGATGTAAATGATAGTTTAAGGTCATGGTTAAAATCCTAGAGGGAAATTTTTTCCCTATCTTTGATTATTGCTCTTTATGGTTGTAAAAACATTTGTGAGTAGTTGTAGAGATCAATGTGGTTAAAGGCCTTCCACTATGACTTGGAAGGAAATTTAAAATTTTATGGAAAGAAAAATTAGAGAAAATTATAATGATGTATGGTTTGTCTCTTGGAAAATAATTTTGATAGGTTAACCAACTGTTTTTTTAAGACCTAATCTGGGGTATTGAAGTCTATTTGGAGAATTTGCAAAGATTGAGTTGTTTAGAGGTCTTTCACTTAGAGTTGTAAGAAAAAGTGATTTGTTTCACAAACTAGATCTTAATATATATTTCTAGTGATATATGGTTTGTTTCTTGATGAGTTGATTTGATAGGTGAACCAATTCTATTAAGGAGAATTAGTTCTAAGGCTTTGAATATAGTTTAACAATGCTGAGAATTGGAAGTGCTTGAGCTCTTTTAGGAATAATGATGAAGTATAATGAGGTTTAGGGTGTTGCAAACATCCAATGTGACAATTTTCATGTTTTGGTGAAGATCTAAATTTTACTGAGTTGCCATGGTTGAGGTTAGAAGTTAAGCTAGTTTGTTCGTTTTAGGACAAGATTTCTTTGGCTAGAAGATTGATGTAGAAGACTAATGATTTGAATTATCTGATGTTTGATATCTATTAGAGATTTAAAATGTATTAAGTTTGTACCTATTTAAGGAATTTGGAGGTCTTGAAAATAACAAGGGTGAAAAATAGTTGAGTTTTCAAAACTTCTTTCTAGGTAGTTTAATTTGGTGAAGAGTAAAAGAGGTGTGGTTTTCTTTGTTGGATGTTTCATGAGGTCTAAAAAGCATCTATGTGTTATACAGGTTAGTGGATTTCAATTTTTTGGTTACAGGAATAGTTTAGGTGCTATGGTGTGATATTGATCTTGTTTGGTGAAGACTAGTTCCTACAAGAAACTGTTTTGTGAAGGAAATGATCCTTCTTGATATACTTATGAAGAAAATAATTAGTGTAGAGATTTTTGAGATCATGGATGATTTTTATATGATGTATTTGACATGTGTGAAGACTTTAGAGCCATGAAAAATCATTGTGGTGTTTGAAGATCTTTGATGATCTTGTTAGGCCTTTTTAGGGTTTGTCTTGTGTCTTGGTGCATGGCAAACCTACATGAGTCATTGTTATAATTTTAATAAGTGTGGTATTATGTTTTTATGTTGCTATGGTAGAGATCTTTAGTCAATACTTATCTATGTTATTTGTTTGTGTTAAGTCTCATATAAAGTGCATTTTTTTGGTTCATTTTTGAATTAGTTTATTAAGAGGGAAAAATGCAACTTAGGCGAGGAACCGAAAATGTATCAAGAGAATCAAAACAAATATGAGGAAGTGTGTGAAATACTTGAAGAATTTTGAGGATCAGTCATGCAAGGAAAAATGATACAATCAGCCTAAGAGGGAGAATAATAGAGTGAGTTGAACGAGATAGAAGTTGAAGAGGATTTGATATGTGTGTGAGCTGAAATTAGATCAAAATCAACTATGGGATCAACCTATTTTTAGTGATAATTCTTCTACAAAATATCTTATGATGAGTTGTATTAATAGGAGTCTCTTATTGTGAGTAATATATAAACAAGAGTTTAGGGGTTGGTTCTCACTATAGTAATATCTTGTAATGTTTAATATTCACGTGAGTCCTTTCTTTGAGTAATATAAAGAATGATTTTTAGTGGGTTTTCTTCCCCATGAGGGTTTCCCACGTAATATTGTGTTCATTGTGTTATCTTGCTTATGTGTATGTTTTGAATGATTTTATTGAATAGTATAATGGTTGAATGAATCATGAATGATAATAAATTATGAATGGAATGGAATGATCATTTTTAAATGACTGATTGACCCTGGTCCATTTTGATTCTAACATAGTGAAGTGCTCTTGATTGATCCCCAACCTATTGGCCACCCCCATAACATTTAGATAGAATTAGGATAATTTACATTCAATAATGGGAACCTCCCCATACATAAGAAGGAGCATAAGACCATGAGTGCTAGTGGAAATATATAATTTGTAAGATGGAAAATTATTTCACCAATAGTCTTTCGTGACTCCATTGGGGAGATATATTCTATTGTGCACCTATAAAGGTCTCTGGAAAGACAAAAAATAATAAAATTTAAAATACAACAAAAAATAGTATTTGAATGATCAAAAACTATTTTTGTAATCCTGTTGATAAACTTGCACTTTTTAAGTTTCTTTCCTTCCTAAGTACTTGAGAAAACTTGACTAAAAGAAGATATACCAGATTGAATAGATTGAGAGGATTGTTGAACATGATTTTTAATCTTTGAAAAATAAGCAAGATTGAGTAAGAGATAATCCATATTACTTCTCTCAAGATTTATATTCATATGATTCATCAAGTGGTTCCCCTAGAAATACTATCCAAACTCCTATTGAGAATCCCCCTTAAAAACCTCTCAATTATCCTATCTTTCACCTACCATTGAATTTTAAATTCCCATAAGAAGAAGAAAAAGAAGAGAGAGAAAAAGGAGAGGAAGACAGAGAGGAAGAACTAGAAGAAGAAAGAGAAGAGGTAGAAATGGTAGCATAAGTACCTATTCCATGGGGACATAACACTTGTCCATTGGATTTGACTCTACCTATTCATGAAATTCTAAAAGAGTCAAGAAGAACTTTCCAAAATTATATCCAAAGATGGAAACAAACTTGCTAATGATCATATCACATTCTTCATCAAATCTTGTGGCATTTTTGGAGTGCAACACGAAGATGTTGTAGTGTGGTTATTCATGGAAACATTATGTAGACACAAAATCACACACTTACTAATATATTACTATATCAACAAGTATGATGTTTAATGTATGGATCTTGAGTGAAAAGAGTATTCACTAGCAACACATTCCCTTATCCTTCCCGTTTGTTTTCATTGTCTTCTTTTATTGATCTTTTATACCCGTCACTTCTGCTTTTGTCACTCTCACACTTTTTTCTTGTCAGGTCATAGGGATCCATGTATTTTAGTATTTTCACATTTTTCATCATTTTCTATGGGACACTAGTGTCCCATACTGGAATCTAGTGTCCAAGTGATTCTATCCAATACTAGGCACTCTTGTGCCCATTATTTCTTATCTTTATATTAAATTTTTTGGTTGGTCTTTTTGGTTATCCTTTCCCCTATCCTGAGGTACCTAGTCAGAATTTCGTGTTACTAGTGTCAAAATTAAACAAGATATCCCTATATAAACACATCATACATACCTTTATTATGATTTGGAAACTATCATCCTATCTATATATAAAGGGACTGCATTCTTTGTGCTTCTTAGATCTACATAAAATACATAGGAGGGGTTTCTTTTGTTCCATCGACACATTTTGCATTCTATCTAGCCGTAATTTGCTATCTTTTGCGTCATTAGCGCTAGGGAACCTAGGACGTTGTTTCACACACATAATCATATATAAATACTTTAGGTATGAGATGTACTATAGAGTTTAGTCATAAGATCACCTTTGTGATAGCTGAGGATAGTCTGAACCCTCATTTTACATTTTTTAGGGTTTGATGCATTTGTGGGGTTTTACAGGTGAATTTAATATTGTAGGTTTATGGTGACATTTACTAAAGTTATACGAGATACTAGTGATAGGCAGGAAAGATCAGTGACAACCTCACAACCCTCTAAAATTCACCTCTTGAGGTTCTGCATAAACCCTGGCACCCAGGAAGGGATTCTAAAACCCAGGTGCCATGGTACCTACCCAAATGCCTCAGTCCATGCTCATCTGGCACTTATATAAATTTTGTTACATTGTTATGACATTTTCACAATCATTTTTACCAATTTCTAGCATTAGACACTTCAATATTTTAGTAATTATCAAATAATTCATTCTTCCTTTTTATTTTACTTATGTTTTTTATTCTATTAACTTATATGATTATGATATAACATTCTTTAATCATTTGTGCCAGTACCTATTTAAATTTAACAAAATAAATTAATATCTATATTTTTAAAAATCATTTGGTGAACCTACTCATATTCACGCTCATTGCCCTAGGATCCTCATGGATAAATATTTTCCTCTAGGAAAGATATGTCTCATGAAAGTGTGAACCCAATCCTTGATGATGAGGTTGTTTTGACTAGACTTATTTATCTTTATCGTTGTGATCAAGCTACTAATGAAACTTACTGCAATATTACAGCTAGTGAAGACTACCTTCCCACCACTACTCCTAATGAATATGGTTTTCTTGTACTTTCACTAGAAGATGCACAAAATTTTATGATCTGCAAGCCTTGTTATCCCAAATGATCTCCTACTGCTATTGAGTTTTCCTCCACTATTGGTATGCATACTGATGTTATAGATGCTATTTTTCATGATATGTCTTCTCCTTTAGATGCAAGTAATTCTATTTTTGAAAATGTAAATACACATGTACATGATGTGGTTTCTACTCATAGTCTAGATGAATCTAATGATTTATCTCATATTATTCATAGCACTTGCAATTATGTATCTCATACTAGTTCTTTTTATGTTGATGATATTTTATAAGAATTAATTACCTGTGAAAAGTTGGCTAATAGTGGCATAGATTCCATTTCTGATAATGAGCATATTAGTCAAGATGATTCTTCTCTACATATTGTTGAGTGTGAATTTTCTACTCTACTTTCTTCTACTTCTGAGATTGCTTCCAATGTCATGCATGATGATTCTCCTCCTCTCATTTCTACTCCTGAATCTGCATCTAGCATTACTATTGATCCTGCATGTTATTCATCTCCTATTTCTTCACCTATCAATAACCCTCTCATTTTCCAATCAGAGCTTCCATCTCGCACTCCTATTGAGTCTTCATCCTCTACACCTCCTTCCCAATCCATTATTCCTCCAAAAATTCCAATGATAACTCACAATGGCAAGGTTCAACCACTTAATGTGCCTCTTCTTTCACATACCATTCCATCACATGATATCTTATCACTCACGCATGTTGTTGATTAATTACAATTTTAGGTCCAATCTCTCACTTTAGAAAACAAATCCTATTATGCCTCTATTGATAACAATTCTCTTAATGGTAACTCTATTCCTAAGAAAATTCATAATTTTTGTTTTCCTAAGGATTTTTTCATGCCTACTTTCACTTGCTTTGATGGAACTAGGAATCCTTCCTTTCATCTCAAGCATTGTCATCTTGCTATGTCCTCTTATTCCAATGGTCAGTAATTTCTCAAGGCCTTTCACCATAGTCTTGTCAATGATGCTCTCCAATGTTATACACATTTACCTTTTGGGTATGTCAACACATATTACGACATGGAATATGCTTTTCTTAGGATTTTCATGATTAACAATGGTTCTAAAATCAATCATGATCACTTGCCTACATTTTATAAAGGAAAAACTAAGACTATTTTAGACTATATCTTACGCTTCAATTCTTGCATGCATCAATTATTATTTCATCTAATTGAATTAGAAAATAAAGTTATCTTTTATCATGGATTGATCCTTGCAATTAAAGAGAAATTGCAATATGAAACATGTGAATCATTTAAACTTTTATGTTATAGAGTCATCGATCTAGAACAAGACTTGATTACTACATGTGTTATAGATCCTCCTCCTCTTTCTTTCACTTCTATTTCTAAGGTATATTTTCCTCTTCCAACAGTTGAGAATCCTCATAGGTTTCCTTCTCTTCCATCACGCAAGCTTGTTCCATCTCAACCACCACATCAACATCCTATTTATACTCCACATAGGTCTCTACAAAATACTCCTACTACTACTTGAGAACCATTGCAATTTCCACATGCTACTAAACCTCATGATGTGTTGTGTGATTTATCAGATAAATGCTTAATTTAATTTCCATATAACCAACACAATCCTCCTCATCTCTTGTAGTGTCAATACGATCATCCCTATTACAAATTCTATCTCATCAATGGCCATCGAGATAATGATTTTTGTGCTCTACATGAAAAAGTACAAGAACTCGAATATGTAGGTGTCATTGCCTTTGGCCCTCTCTGTCTCATGAGAGGTATTTGTATCCTATTTTGCAAAAGTGTGCTTTTTCTTCAATTCACTTGTATCCACCACCTAAGGTTGGTTCTTCTCCACCACCTAAGGTCATTCTTCTCTCACGTCCTCCAACTAGTTATTCCATTGCTGCACCATCTCATTCATCACATGATGCTACACCTTCTCAGTGGCTTCCTAATCCATTGGCATTTCCTTTATTTGCTTTCACATCTCTATTTATCGTTGCTACTTTACTAGGCATTCAATTTGGTTCATGTACACATGTTGCTACCATCTCACATGCTTCCACCATGCCTCGCCGATCTCTCCATCTCTGGTAGGTGATTTATTTGAAATAACCTAATTTCCTAATGATGCACTCATGTTCTCAAGATTATTTCATGACTATTGAGGGATATATATAATAGGAGCCTCACATTTCTCACTATATATGTGCTACACTTCATGTTCTATCTTTCTCGTATACGCTATCAAACCATTTCCCGACAACACATTCTTGTTCTATGGTTCATTCTTGATTGCTGAGGGGTCTTATATAAATGAACCTCATGTTGTTTTCTACACACACACTAGGGGAATAACAATTCTTCCCCCATTATCTCCTCATCATGCTTACACATGTTTACATACCTCTCGGTGCATATTTTTCAATCTACCATGCATCATTTTACTATTTACTATCATCTTCATACTACCCTATGTTTATTATAGAACTATCTCATACGTCTATCAATTACATGTTATACATCAACATCCATTTTTATATCAGCATTTATTACGCAAAGAAAATCAGATATCACACAGAACACATCACAAATCACACATCAATATCTACAGAAACTATCATCATACATCACACAACACAAATCAGTATCAGAAAAACCATCATCACCTTATACATTAATAGACAACAAAATATGAAATAGTGCTAAAAACATCCATCTCTACATATATCAACTAAAATTATCATTTCAAAAATATAACCGCTAGGGGGAAAGGCCCTATGCCACGATACATCAAAAATACAACGTAAAATAACTAGTCATATATCATCATCCTCACTATCACTATATAAAATTGTGGAATCCCTAGAACTAGATTCTTCTCCACTTAATCTATGTTGTTGATCGCAAATCCTATATCACTCTAGATGACTCTGTGCTAAGAAAAGATCCACTGTCTATGCCACATACCGGTGCTAAAAATCCAAAAATGTATCAAATACATATTGGGCTAAAGCCCAACCACCTAGAAAATATCTCACTCAATCCATCTCCACAAGAGCCTCGTCTTGCTCACCTTGTAACACAGTACAAGTGGCTATTACAACCACCATTGGCTCAAATAAATGGGCATGCTCACCTAAAATTGCATCCACTCCCTCTAATAGCCCACCACTCAGGAGCACAATGAGGGGTACATTCCACATCAATTTTTGGATGGATGTATCAAAAATCAACATCCAATATGTGTCACCTATAATAACAAAAACATGTGTTAGTTACTATAAATTAATGCTCAAATATAAAAAACTATAAACATGTTATACTCACGTTTGGATCATGCCACTACCATAACATCTCCATCAGATGAAAGAGCCTCTACTCCTCTTCCTCCTCCTACTGACGTATCACCAGCCACATCTACCATCACAGGGAACAATAACACTCACCTATGGGTAGCCCACATATAAGTATACATTTGGGTACAAATAACATCATCCACTCATATTGGTTCGATTTCCGAATCTACCTTATCTACACCTGGATAAAAAAATTGTACTCATGTGGGGCGTGTTCTTACACCTAGATGCCTCGATGTTGTGCTGGATCTCACCCACACATACAACTCTAGGGGCACATCGTAGGCCATACCAAATTGTCTTGATACTCAATGTACCTAAAATAGTTTTAATTCCCTAGGAAATCGATCCTCCAACCACATAGTGTAACAAATACATCTTAAATCTAATGCATCCTCGGTCCATCCACCATACTCCCTATATGGCCTCCATATAACGAGCCTTGACTCCATCCGATCTAGCATGGCCATATATGTCATAGTATCCATCTACCTACTCTAGATTCCCACCCATCTAGTAGTAAATATCTCTAGCCTCACCCATTTTGTGTGTGGCCCACCAAGTGGCCTCAGTATAGAAATATTATCATAAACCCATACTAATAATGTGGTGGTTCCAAGGCCACCCTCATGCTCATCATGTGCAAACCTATATAAGTCCCTGTAAAATTGGGATAACACACATCTCTCCCAAGAAAACCTTGTACCATGCTCCTCGATATGTTGACATATATCATGCATCTTATACAAGATGCCTACACCACCACCCTCTACCACCACCGACGACGCTATCACTACTGCGATAAAATTTTTCAATCAAAGATCAAATAATCTTAGTATTACATATAAATTGATATGGCTCTCTATCTGGACCTGTTTCCTTGTAGAATATCTCCTATATTCCCACATCTTCCTCATAACATCATCTACTACCATGACCTGTACCCTCTCCCCTACTACTGGTAATTGTAATATGCAATATACATCCTCTGAGGTCACGATCATCTCACTTATAGGAAACCAAAATGTGCACATATCTGCACACCATCTCTGACATAGTTCTATAATCATAGGTGTATTAAGGGGAACCTCCTCCAATCTCACTATGTGCCATAGTCTGACATGGTCTAGAACATCCCACTCCTCGTTAGACAACCCTAACATCAACAAATTACTAAAGTGTCAGCCTCCATAAAACTCCCTCGAATGGATGTCTTGTTGTACAACACAAACACAACCAAAATATTGACATCAACACTTCAACTCAGTCTAAAAAAATCACAAACACCAAATATATTCATCAAAAAACCAAAAATTTGAAATCCACAGGCAATCAACTCTCTTGGGACTACACCACCTAGGAGTAGGACTCTGGCACATGGGGGCAGGATCTTGGTGCCCAGAAATTGGAATTAGTGTCATGAAAGACATTTGCACCGTGACCGCTACTGTCTAGGTCTGAAACACCCAAAAATTCAAAAAACCTAAATTTGCAAAAAAATCGAAAAACAAACACATTTTCATCAAATTTGTAAAAATATTCATACCTACCAATTCATCAGTCATCTATGTTGCAACACCCTCGACCACTAGCTCAAATCTAGTCCTCCTTGCTTCTCTAATTTATGGCATCGTCATAAGTCCAAAGCTCAATTTACAACTGACTCACATTTCAAATGAAGTAACTATTCACTTTTTACCCCTACTATATATAACAACTTTCAATTTTTCCTATACTATAGTTACTATCCGCGCTCATTGCTCAAACTAATACAAGACATACAGTCTCACTCATATCTTGAGCTTCGTTACTCTATTTTCATCCATGTTTGTAGAAATCACTCTAGAATTCCTCCTGGTACTGCACTAGATACATTTTATAACAATATATTATAAACAAACTCATATTTCAATGACTTTCACATAATCTTACAACAATCTTCTATATATCGTTCAAACACTTTTTCATCTCTAATTTTGGCTCAGTTCTTGTCATCACATCCCTTCACCCTTTCGCTAAAATGGGGGCATATAATTGAGACCACCTTACGATCCCTCTCTAGTTTCTATGCAATTAATCGATAAACTTCATATATCACCACAAAAGTTTTATTCAAATAAATGAATAATTAAATCTAATCATCATTTAAATTCATTTTCATTTCCACGTAATGACCTAATCTAGGGGAATCAAACATAAATTTATCCAAATATTCTACTAATTAGGTCAATTCTATTCCTCCTAATGACTTAATATGGGGGAAAAAGGTGAAAAATATCTCTATCAGTATTATACTTCAATCAAATCAATCAATCAACAAAATGTTCTATCATAAAATCAATACAATAAGCACATTCTGTCATTCCTCCCAGATGACCTAACTTGGGAGCTACATTTTTATCACTCTTAGATGACTTAACATGGAAGCCATATAACATTCATGATATCCTTGGAGTGGGGTAAATGAGATGTCATTTCCTTTCCTATATTTCTCCTATATGGGTTATTCAACCTTGGATTGAGATTGAGCAATTTTTGTCTTTATACCATCTACAATGGTTTGACCTTTTGAGGATGTAGTTAAAGTAAGAGAATAACACTAATAATTTCTCCCTACACTCTTCCTCTGATAGTAGGATTCTTAAATCCTTCAATTATTTGAAAAACATACGAAATCAGGTTGGGAACTGATCACTCCCTCCCTCCTTCGAATATCCTCTTTGCAACACAATCAAAATCTCCAAATTCTTTGAATCAAAATCATCAATTCTCTCCATAGTTCTCCTTATCATGGCTTGATTTCTCTATTTATGCCACGTGGATTGAAACATTGATCCATGGTTTACCACGCTACAAACTTATTATGTGCCTCTGTATGCAACACGAGCTTCTCGGGATTTTACACATGTATGTTCCCTACTTTCTATACACTAATTAAATTTCATTCAAATAGCATAAAGGGGGGAAAATGTAGAAAACAAATCACACACTTACTACTATATTACTATGTTAGTAAGTATGATTTTTTTATGTATGGATATTTACCAAAAAGAGTATTCACTAGTAACACATTCCCTTGTCCTTCCCCTTTGTTTTCATTGTCTTATTTTATTTCTCCTTTATACTTGTCACTTATTTTTCTTCTCTCACTCCCACACTATTTTTTGGTCAGATCACAAAAATCCTGTCTATTAGTATTTTTAAATTTTTCATTGGTTTATCTAGGAAAATAGTGCCCCATACTAGAATCTAGCATCAAGGTGCTTCTGTCTAGTATTGGGCACTCCAGTCCCCCTTATTTATTTTCTTTATCTCGACATTTATGGTTAGTATTTATGGTTATCCTTTCCCCTATCCTGAAGTACCTAGTTGGCATGTCATGTTATTAGTGTTGAAATTAAACAAGAGATCCCTATATAAACACATCTTACATACCATTATTAGGGATTGAAAACTATCAAACTATATACATACAAAGGGAATGCATGCTTTGGGATTCTTATATCTGCATACACTACATATGAGGGGTTTCTTTTGTTACATCTACACATTATGAATTATATCTAGCTGGAGCCTGCTAACTTTGACATCACTAGTATTAGGGTACTTAGAAAACTATTGCACACACACAATCACATGAAAATACATTGGGTCTAAGATATAGTGCAGCGATCAATTACAAGATCACCATTTTCGTAGATGAGGAAAATCTGAACCCTCATTTTTCATCTTTATTTTTATGGTTTGATGTGTTTGTGGGGTTTTATAGGTGGATTTCATATTGTATGTTTCTGGTGAAATTTTTAAAAGTTGTGTGATATACTAGTGATAGTAAACAAAGATCGACAACAACCTCATGACCCTCTGAATTTTATCTCCTGAAGTTTTTATAGACCTTGGCACCTAAGAAGGTATTCTAGCACCTAGTCACCATAATACCTACTTAGATGCCTCAATCCAGGAACATCTGATGCTTCTGTAAATTTCTATACATTTTTACGACAATTTCATAGTCCTGTTTACCAGTTTTCCAACATCAGACACTTCAGGATTTTAACGTTTATCAGTTAAGTCATTCTTCCTTTTTATTATACTTAGGTTTTTGAATCTATTAGCTTATATGCCTGTGATATAACATTATTTAACCATTTTTTCTATAATATATTTAAATTTAAAAGAAGAAAGTAATAGCTAGATTTTTTAAATCACATTACAAGATGTCATTGCGGACTAGTTCTACTAATTTACATCACTCTCAATCAGTGATTGGGAGAATATAAAGAAAAAAATTGAAACAATATTCAGGACCACTAAAGATGCTCACACTCTACTTCTTCAACTTACTAAAATGAAGAAATAACCGTAATAGTCCATGAGATACTTCATGGAAAATTTCAACAAGATCATTAACAATATTCCTACCATTTCCCTTCCTAATGCAGATAATATGAAAATTTTGTTCGTGAATACCCAATTTTGTGAAGTAAGTTTCAATCTATGGAGAGTTCAACCAAATAATTTTGTAAATGCTCAATAAATTGCTATTGGAGTAGAGGATGACCTGATCTTGTTAGGAAAGATAAAAAATCCTTCAACGAAGGATAAAGCCCATTGTTCCAAATATGAGAGAGTTGACTCACTATTGTAAAATTTGGCCAATGACTTGACATTTTTGAAGAAAGAAGTTTCTCCATGAGCATCTCATCCAATTTGGAACATGAACTAGATTGCAGGAGCACCCCGAAGGCTTGCCTTGTAGGATCAATTAGTCAATGCAATATGCAAGGCTAATGAAGATGAAAGAGAAGAAATTTTTGAATCATAATTTGAAATTAAAGGAGAAGAATGTGCTTAGATTAGATATTATGAATGCATGGTTGATGAATATTTTGAAGAATCTACAAATAGTTACTCCTATATGGTTTTCACTCGGTCAAAAAATGAGAAAGAAGGATCTTCTTCTGTTGTAAAAACCAAACAATTGAATCCTCAAAAGGTGACTCCATGAAAAACAACAATGAAAGGAGGATCATCAAAGTACACTTCCACAAGGATAGCTGAGAATAAGCATGAGACTACTTCAACAAGGAATCATTTTTCCTCTTTAAGTAAGTCTCATTCAACTTCCTTTGAAAAATACGTTTCTATTGATCCTAAGAACATTCATGTCAAGGATGTCATAAGCCTTGATGTGCCTAACACCTTTTCATCCTTTGATATCATTGACCATTTCAAGAAATCCAAAGTTTAAATTTTTGAGTATGAGTACTTGAAAACCCATCACAAGAATTTTTATAGGATTTTTCAGCATATCAAAAAAAGTAGTTCAGTTTCATATCCTAAAGATGCCACTACCAAATAAATTCCTCATGCCTTTCATTTCACTCCATTTCTAAATTGTCTTTCTTCCACACCATCCACCTCTAGGAAGGTAAAACCTTTATACATAGCCTTGTTGGTCAATGGTTATAGACTGAATAATTGCATCATTGACTCCAGTGCTTTGGATAATATCATGCCCATAAAAGTGGCTAAATCTCTTGATCTATCTCTCTCCCACATCTAGTCATTTTCTCAAGAGAAGGATTCTCTCAACATGATGTGGTTCATGAAGCTCAAAATAGACAAGATGAATAATATGGTAGTTTCCATGTTGCATGCCCAACCTTGAACTTATTATTTTTCTAAGAGGATTATTTAATCTACATGCCACACTACATATGGTAACATGTTGAGAAAGAGACAAAATATGTGAAAATAGATTTCTTGGTCCAATTGAAAAGTAGATAACATCAAGAGGCTAGTGATAACATTGAACTTTCCAAAAAATATACTGAGAATAAACCCATAAAAATGGTGGTTATGAAGTAGATGGAAAAATAAAAACAAATATCTTGGTATGAAAATGATAAGCCACATGAGATCAATACTCTTCTTCACAACATCAATGGAAAATCAATAATAAGAATGAACCTGAGAGTCAAGGAGAAGATGGAAAGAATATATCAAAGCAAAAAAGTCAATGAATTGAATGAATGGGTCATCAATTCCGATAACATTAATTATTAATTTTTCAAGAAGATGAGGAAAGGTTCATATTTCAGTGATCATGTCAATGGATTTACTGAAGAAAGGCATTCGGTGATACTTCTTTATGGGTAAGAACTCAACCCAAATTAGTGTTTCAATAAAAGTGGGTTGCCTTCCCGTGTGTACATAGGTGATTTAGGATGTTTCCATTATAATTTTTTATTTCACTTATGTTGTGTGTTTCCCTTCTTGTTTCATGTCTCCTTTTCCTGGTATGTGTTTGTTTCTTTTTATTTTTGTGTGTTCAACAAAGGAAGTCTCGTTGTGTATCTTTGTGTTGACTCTTTAGCCCTAATGGATAAGGAACTGGTCCACATAGTGTCTTAAGATTATAGATTTCCTACTTTTCATGTACTCATTGAAATCTATTCAGGAAAATTCCCCAAGATAGATCCATCTATTTCCATGTAAATGTGTAGTGTGAAAAATTCAAACTTTCAAGCATGACTACTAGCCAAATTTGATAATTTGCTATTGAGTCTTTCTGAACCCCCTCTCCTGATGAGTTTTCATTCTATATCATAATCATCCTAAACTTTTAGGTCATTGCAATTGTTGAAAAATATTTCCCTAGTGTTTTAAATGTTTTGGCAGGGTTATTCATCCAATTTGGTAAAGTTCTTCCAAAGGTTTGTCTTTTGGCAAGCCTAGAAAGGAAAATCTCAGTTGTTTCATGACAAGTGTGCATCCATTAGGAAATTTTTAAAGGATAAAAATCATCTGGAGATGGTATTGAAGAGTAATGAATGTTTTGGAAATTATTTATTAAAGTATACATAATTTTTAGAGGTTTAGGGATAGATTGTGTAATAGAGGGTTTTTCATGTGTAAGGAGTAAACAGTCAAAACATGGACCTAATATTCCATGGAACATTTTGATATTTCCGTAATGAATTGGAATGTAAAAGATATTCATTAGAAATATTAAAGAGTTATTTACATGATGGAATCAAAACATAATTCAAAATACCTTATGGATTCTCATGACATCTTAATTTTGGTAGACACACCCCATTGTCTTTAAGAAAAAAGGGCCAATTTTTGAAGATGAAAGAATAATTCAAGTATGAAAAGCATCCCGTTTTTAATGAAATTGTCTTTTTAGCAAAAATAATATAAAATTTCATTATAAAATACCGTCCAGAGTTCTAGGAATTGCTTCAAAAATCTGTCTCTCTTATAGGTGTGCTTCTCACAGTTAGTCATTTTTGGGTGAGGAAAAATGTCACCTCTTGGTGAGGACTAAATTTTATGTCCATATTTACCCCATTCCCAAGGAGACATAGGTGACTGAAAAATTCTCCCCTTCCAAACCCCTCCATCTCGTTCTCCACATGACCAATTCCAGTACTCTAGAGGACTTATTTTACCTATCTCACCTTCCCTATCTTACATCTTGAAGGTGAAACTTGGCAGCATATGGTGGGGTGCACTTTTTCCCCCTATTTTCCCCCTTCTTAAGGGAACATGGGGGATACTAAAATTTTCCCCTCTCTAGTACCCCCTATGGTTTTACATATGACCAAGTTCAAGCCCATCAGTGCTAAATAAAGTTTTTCCCCATCCCCCCCTCATTGCATGTCATGTTCCCAATTGTCCTCATCTTTTGAGGGTGCATTTACAATTCACAAGGGGAAAGAAGGGAAAAAATAATGTGCCACACTCTAGCACCTTTAATAGTTCTCCATGTGACTAGATGATGACTCCCATGAGTTAGGGAACACTTTTTGCATAACTCTCACACTACACATCTGATTGACACTTGGCCTCCTCTTCTCGATGAAATTTTTATTACACCCCTTTTCCATTTTCCTAATAGGATAGAGGGGACATAAATTTTTTTCCCATACTCATCCCTCAAAACCCTAGGTTGTGTTACACATAATGTCTCGAACTTGTCTTTACAACTTTATACATCATACCTTAAGTGATAAAGATCCACCATCATTGTCATCAAATATCTCTGTCTAGCTTGTTAGGATACTTCTAAGATCCTTCTATAGTACTAATTTTTTAATTTACAAAGGATTGAGAGGGGGGTGAATCATTCCCAAACAACCCTATTACTTTTTATATTTCAAACATAAAAAACACATCCTCATGAAAAACATATATCAATGCTTGATCATAATCACATATACTTCACCATGAAAAATACTAAAATAAAATATCACAATATATACAATTAACCTTTCATTATTGATATTAAAATTAGATCACAACAATTGATGCCTTCAGTAATATGACAAGATATAATCAAGAGTATAAATGCAATCAACATTACATCTTAAATACACCAGAATATATCCCTCTTTTTCAAAAGACTTCAACTCATCATCAGAACAGAAAATACTTTAGAACCTTGTAATGAAATCAACATGATATTATATTAACACACAAACACATGACTCTAACTCTTACCTCTTTCATCAACTCATCATCAAGGAAACTTTACCATCCTTTGCTTCACTCAAATAAACCTCATAAAAATATGCCCATGTACTAACCTATAATTTTATTCAAGGGGTTTTAGGATAATACCAAGGGGGTTTTCTTTACAGCAACGGGTTCTTCAAAGAATATAAAAGGGTTTTCCAAAAGACTAGAAACTTTGCATCCAAAACATTACTTTTATAGCATCTTCTTGATTCAAATTAAAAAGAGGTATATTTCCCTTGTTTATCTCTACCATATCCACTTAAAAACATCCCATAAGAATCACTATAACATTCACAATTGACCCATATGGGTCGACCATGCCAAAAACCTTCATCCATCCACCAAAACTCGTCAAAACCCTACCAATGAAATGCCAAAACTCCCCTCATGCCAGAATTAATTTTAGTAAAGCTTTAAAAATCATCACACATGAGTAATATGTAATTTTAACATCATCCATTGTTGTAATTTACTTTTTTAATATTATGATTTCATTTAATGGGCCCACTGGCTCATTACCTTCACAATATCGTTGTTTCAAACAACATAATTTTACCTTTGGACCTAAATACCCCTCAAGATGAACTTAACCATGGCATGTGACCACTCAATGGAAATACTATATCCTTTAGAACATGTATAATAAAGTTATACATCATGAAATATCTAATGGTTCAAACCACAACAACTTTTGTCTTTACCAAATCAAGCTACCCAAAATTAGTATTGGAGACCAAACTATTTTTCACTCTTCACAACACTTCCAAGACGTAAAAATGGATTCAAGGGATTCCAAATTCATCCATCTTCACTTTCCTGGTTATATCAATAAGCAACTAATCCATTTCATGCTCTAACCAACTCAATCTTTCAACACAAGTAGTCTTGTCCTGAAAGTCAAGAAACCCTCTTGCTCACAAAATTACTTGTCAACCACATAAAATCAAAAAATCATGACACAAAAATTACACAAATGGAAATACATATGAATTAAATTTCCATATCATATTTTAACTCCTTCCAACTCTAATTGGAAGGCCTTTAACCAAGGTGATCTTTGCAAATTACCTGAAATTGCCCCAAAACTACCCTTTTAACCAGTCAACATAAATGAAGCATATTTTACCATTTAAATACATCACCATGACCTAAAAAAATCATTTAAATCAATAAAAAATAACATAAGGATCATTTAGTTTTCAACTCCTTTGGATAACCTTGTCCCAAACTAAACTTCTTCAAAAAATGACATGTTTGAGTGGGGTCCACTTATCACCACATCCTCTATCATACTTTTCTAGAAATCTAGAGGAGTCAACTAAATTTTTTAATCACTATCCATGCACTATTAATAAATACATGCCACTTAGGATCAATTTCTATTCTACTACTTTTGAGCTATGATTTCAAACTCATAAAAATTTATTTACCTTCTTAACATTCGTTCATAAAAATGTGACCAGAAAAACACATAATTATTTTGTGAGACCATTTAGAATAAATTTAAAAACATACTTGAAAGCCACAAAGTCCCATGAAAATTACACAATTCAGGGTGAGCATCAAAAGACCGAATTCGAGCTAGAAATGACCTTATTCTTGACCATGTTTCAGCAAAACTAACCTAACATGCAAAATAATCATCATGGAAATATAATTTTTTTCCCACAACACAATAACACAACCTAAATACATCTATAATCATCACCATTTCACAAAAAACACTCCATCTCTATAGACACTAAGACTTGCATCGCTAGCCCTTAGGGTTTTGCACTGTAAAGGCTAGGGTTAGCCGAAACAGCCTCATAAATCATCCTAGAAACTCTCCAAAATGTCCTAATATACCTGGTACTTCAGGATACAACTAAATACATTCATCTGTGATCTCATATAGCTCCACAACTCAATCATATGCATTCAAACAACCACACCTATTCCAATTAAACACTCGAATCTTGGTCATTCACCTGTATCTACACCCTGAAACTTGTGTGAGTGCCCAAAACCTCTCCAATCATAATATCCATCATGATAATATTATTCTCAAGTAATTGAGAAGCTCATACCACCATGTACTGTCACATAGGCTAGTCAGGTCACCTGAATAAGCTTGTAAGAACAAGTAATTCTCACTAAAACACCTAATATCACCATGAATACCTTTGAATTTTCATGTCATCATCATCCTAAACATTCTATGACCATACTCCATTATCCACTTTGTCATTAATGAGGTTTTTCATCGATGAAAACACGTAAACCACAACATGCCAACAATCTTCCCCTTTGTCATTAGTGGAAAACCATATGAACTTCTCCCCCTTTTTACATTAATGACAAAGGAATACCTATACAAACATGTTATTTTTCTTCCTTATCTTCATAGGGTCATTATTTGGTTAGAAATGTCACCAAAAATCTTCATTATAGCTCACATCCTTGAGATTCTTCATAAATTTTGATTTTTGGCTATTTTCAAGCATGGAAACACTATGCTCCCCCTAGGAAAAGCACATAAAGCATAGAAAACATGACCAAAATCATCAAAGAAACATAATTTTACCTATAATTTTGAGAATAACATCATCATCCACCTCCTAATCACGCAAAAACTAGTCATTTCTCCTCCAAAAAATGTTTTTACCTTTATTGGACCACTGTAGCACTCTAATATCTGAAGCATACATTTCAAGAACATGCAAACAATGATGTCCTTGAGCACAACAATTCACCTTACCTTCATTCTTATGCTTACACAATATTTTCAAGGGAAAAATTTGATTTTTCAAAACCATATCTTAACCTCAAACCTATCATGAAATGATATCCCTTAACTGACCTTTCAGTGTCATTTCTACAAACTTTAATAAGATTTAAGACAAAATACATGAAAAGATACACCAAATCACAACCCCTAGATTCAAGACATCCTCCTCACTAGAAAAACATAAAAAATTTCAAATAAACCTTTCTTGTAGACATTGCGATAAAACAAAACACTTAGGTACTTCCCTAAGTCTCCTTTTCAATGTTTAACAATCATATTAGGATGATATAATGCATTCATGAAATTTAACTCACTTATCCTTGGATAAAATAATCATACCATGCCTCAAATTTCTTGACATCATCAAGGCCACCTACAAGAAAATTCATGCCCCCTGACTAATTTGGATCATAAAAACTATTTACTGGACTGTAGAGGCATCTTTTCACACTGCTTGTACAATAGCTATCATCAAAACTTTATCATTCCTTCAAATCTAGCTTCAACTTTGTTAAGATAGATACCATTCAAGAACATGAGTTCATCAAAGACTTATTTTTTGAATATAATATTTTTACTCCCCTACATATGAAAGAAACCAACATACATGTAGGTTATAATTTTGGTGCAAGAAAATCACTTATAGTCATCCAATAGTCTAACTTACCTCTTTTAGCAACCACCCCAAGGTCTTGATAGATCATATATTTCTTCATTATTCTCAAGATATTTAAAATCCATGGGAAGCATATCATGTACATGATCAAGTTCAAATGCACTTATTTAGGCTCAGTGATCTTCATCATACCTGTAGGTGTTCATGATAGATCATTATGTAGTCACCAATCACCATTTTCATGGAACAAGCAAGCTAGATACGTCAATAAATTCTTTTGATATACCATATTTATTTCAAGACCCTCCAGATAGGTTCATAAATTCTTTGTACATTTTTTCTTATTACATTCATAGGAACCTCTTGAATAATGGAAAAAACTTCATTACAGTGTTCTAGAAACTCATCTCAATCATCCTTGACATTGGTAGAGGCATTCAACTATCACAAGTGCAAGAAGGTACACACCATACATCCTTCCATCATATTGATGACCCTGCAAAATTTCACATTATTCTCTTGTATCTACCACCCTGATCAAGAAGTGAATTAAGTACTCCCTGCATTGATGATTCATTTGAGACCTGTAGAATCAAGTTTTGAAGAATAAAATCCAGCTACAGATCTTATAGACCCATCTTTATACCTATAAAAACATATTTTTTCTTCACAAACCCTTAGATGACATACCTTGACAATACACCATCAAGTGACTTCTTGACTCTATCATAGAACTTTAAAACCCAATTTCAAGCTTCCTCTACCTTTATATTATCCTATGTAATCTTTAATAAGACTTCATGAGGCCTACAACACATCATTTATTCTCTCAAAAAAGGATCAAACATACATACCCTTCACTTATCAACATGAAATCATCTTAAACCATGCAAATTTTATTCCTTTATTGCTTAGCATAGATTCACCTTTCACCAAGAACACTTACAATCCTCTAGCTACTGATTTTCCACAATGAGATTCTTCTTTAGACATACATTCTAGATATAAACTCATAGAATCATTAATAACTTGACATCATTTATCAACCATGAGATAAAATTATGGTTTATGAGTTCAAACCATTGAACACATTCTTCAAGTACTGTAACACTTATTGCTTCACATTTGACATCTTCTTTGAGTCATAGAAACATACAGAATACAAATGCTTCACAAATACTTTTTGATAGAGACAAAACAATTCTTGACAGAGTGAGAAGATCGTGACAAACCATTTTGGATACCCTACAAACAAAATTCTCTATGAGTATCATTATACATACTCGTGAAGGTCACAAATTTACCTTTAAACATCAACATAAGACCATAAAGACACCACATTCAACATTTAGTACAATCTTGAGACACAATATGAAAGAGACTTGTGACAAGACACGGTATTGACAACAATGAATTTTTCTACTAGTATATTCCTGTAGCCTTCATCTTTTTAGCATATCAGTCATGTTATTATTCACTATAATCTTCCACATTTGAATGAGATGGGATATTTCATCCAATTCACTCTTACTCATCATAAACTCAAACAAATTATACCCATGGACAACCATTGGGAAGTCTTAGAGTGTACAAAAATGACCTACATGCCTATAACATGGAAATGCACTGTTATTGATGCTCTAAGAGTACATAAGAGAAAACATTAACATATTTTGACATTATTCAATATCAAGGAAAATTTCATAGGTTTCAAACTCTTAATAATTCCTTAAAATATCTAAGAAGCACAATTAATTCACCTCCACTTCTTCACATCATGAAATCACACATACACAATCTATTGTACCTTGCAACAATGAAAATCACACCTAAATTTTGATGAAGAAGCTTTCATGAGGAAACCTTACTAGTTATAGATACCCATTTGGCCATAATTTCACCTTTATAAACTTTTAAATATTCTCCTAAAGAAAATACCCAGTTTGAAATTTTCTCTTTTAGCAATTGGGTGTCTTGTATCTTCATAGTAAAAAACTCAACACTGCTAGAGATTCCCATAGTTTTAGAAATTTGGAAGAATTAAAACCACAAGAATCTTGAAGAAAATAATGTCTAGATGATTTTTTAAAAAAATAGCTTTGAACTCCTCGATTTTCACCTTCAAACTTAATAACCCTTTAATATCGCTCTATGTGAACACTTAAAACCTAGTTATAACTGAGATACCTCAAAAATTTATGCATTTTGATTCCAGGAGCACAATCTTGACCATCAACATTGAAATAAAATATCTTAAACTCATGAGAACCATTTGATATCATTAGAAAACAATAATACCATTTGCTTACTTAGATCCACCTTTGATTTCACTTGAATTCTCCTGAAGTGACCACATCATACTCACGGACAAATTTAGAAGTGATATTCTGATCATGTCATCATTTTGATGACACATTCCATATTCATAAATTTATCATTGAAGCATATACTCCATTTTAAACTCTTGACACATGACACATTGGAATACAAATCACTATACATATCTAAAAAACTGAGGATACCTACAAACATATTTACTAAAGAAATCATATTTGGTGACACTTGTCCATTCTTGTCAACTTTTTGAAGCAAATACAGAACCTCACTCTCATAATATACTATTAGACATGCAATATAACTTATGAAAGACTCATGAAACTCCATTATTTGACTTATAGTAGATTTCTTGAGACACCACAGTCTTTTAAACTTGATAAATGCACTAACCACAAACTCAGAACAAGAGAAGTATTTATAAATGATAGAAATAACTCAACAAACCTCTTATGAGACACAACATCATGACTCTTATACCTACTGATTCATCCTAGATAAACCACTTCATGATGATAAATCAAACTCAAACTTTAAGGATGCATACTTATACACTTGAAGAGTAACAAGACTTGAGTCTTGACATACACAACATAACCAACCATTTTGAATGATAAGAACATGTTAAATGACTTTAAGTGGCATACCTTGACATAATGGAGGACACATACACACATAAATAGACATCTCCCTCTCACTCCAATGCTTCGTTTGAACCAATACACCTCTAAGAAGCTTAATAGAGGAATATGTCATCATGGAAAATCTAGAAGAGAGACCTAAGAAGGTGCCAAACCTTCTTTTGGATCCTTGATTGAATTATTATTTTTATTCGATAGAAAAATCATTTTCTTCATCAATCAAACTTTTGAGATCCTCTTAAACACATTAGCTAGCCTAGTTCTCCTTCTTGCATTCATGGACTTATGGATTGGATCTGTCGACACTAAAATTTTCCTCCGTAATTTCTATTTCATTAATGTATGTATTAGGAATAGGACGTTGTTAAGTATAATTAGTAGTAGCGTCTGATAGAAGATAACGACACCGTCAGTACGGTGCTGCCAATAATGTGGAGTACAGTAACAGTCAAAGTACAATAGGAATGTTGTAAAAAGTAAATATTTGTCGTAAGTGGTCCGGTAATGTTAAAATGTCAAAGTTTGGGTAATTAGAGAAGTAGGGTCTACATGATTAGGAATTAGAATTATTATATTGGTAATAAGGACAAGGAGTGAGGTCATAAATATTTTGTGTATTTTATTTGTAAAAAGTCTAAAAATGTGGAACCCATGTAAAATGATAAGGTTTATCTTATCTTAACATATAAGCCTACATGTACAGATAAGAGTTAAGGTATGGAATATGATTCGTCAGAGTGGATTTCTTATCCTATCTTAGAGATAGGATGGATAAGCCTGGAAGTTCTATAAATAGAGAAGCCACCCCCCTCATTTAGCATAGAAAGAAGTAGTGAGAAATATTGTAGGAAGTGTGCAAAGGAAGCCATCAGTTAAAGGTGTGTTGAAGAAGCCATCGAGAGGTGTAATTGTAAAGTTTCTCCCATTGTCTTGTTGAAGTACCTCAAGGGTGAGATTGTAACAATTTCATGTTAATATTATAATTTACTTTGATATTTTAGATTTGTCATCATTCCGTCTTATCATGGTCGATGGTATTCTTGTGTTCGGTTGTTGTTTTGTTTCCAGATTACGTCCACCAAACTAAAGGCTGTGCATTAGTAACTAATCATAGCATGAGGAGTTCCCGGTGAAGAATTATCATAGTGCCGGATTGGTGATGAAATTTTGGTTCCGTTGCCGGGACCATTCCTCGTTGGTGGATTTTCTGGAGAGATATTCCCACTTAGGTAAAAATTAATTGGAGGGTAACCTTGTTTTTACTGTGCATAGTAGTTACCATGGTAAAGTCATTTTTACCGTGAATAGTAGTTACCATGTTAAAGTCATTTTTGCCATGAATAGTAGTTACCCTGGTAAAGTCCTTTTTGCTGGGAATAGTAATTACCACAGTAAAGTCACTTTATACCGTGAATAGTATTTACCACAGTAACTTCACTTTTTACTGTGAATAGTGTTAACCACAGTAAAGTCAGTTTTTACCGTAGTAAGTCAAGTTTTACCATAGTTTACCGTGGTCATTTCTATTTTACTGTAGAAAGGTGTAAAGTCACTTTCTAGTATAGTGATTCCAATTATTTGTGCACATAAGTCTTGTTAATTGTACTTGTGGGTTGGTATTTCACGGTGGTTACTTTTGAAAATGGGAAAGATTCCTATTTTTTCCGCTCAATCTAATGAAGATGCTTCTTCTTTCATTCAAGAGTTTAAATGATCTTGTATTTGTAATGGCCTCATAAGAAGGGAACAATGGACTGAATTTTTTCCTACCTTTTTGGATGGTTCAGCACTTAGGTGGTTTGAAACACTAGGTGATAATGTGAAAAATTCATGGGATTTATTAACCGAAAGTTTTCTTGAAGAATTTGGTGAACAACAGAAATATGTAGATCTCATGATCGAGATCACAAAGCTATCCCAAGGAGAGAAGGAGAAGATAAGGGATGATCATGCTCGTGTTCTAGAGCTAAGGAGGAAGCTCGATGCCCAGATCCGGAAGGAAGGACTAGCAGATGAATGGCGTGGATAATCTCCTCTGTAAGCACTTCATTCTTGGGATGAAGCCGGAGATCAGACAACGAGTGAAGTATGACCACCTAGCTACCATTGAACAAGAAAAGGAGATTGCAAGAAGGCAAGAAGAAAGCATGGAAGAGGAGCCCAAAGAAATTGTTGCTAAAGTAGAGCCTACACAATACCTTTGGTCCTGAATCCACAACCATTCCCGGTGAGCACAAATATTTCTCCTAATACATCTACTGAGTATGAAGATCTGCTTAAAAATATGCGTCAGTTAACTATTAATCTTCTTCAAGGAAAGGAATTTAGTTCTCAGGGAGGAGATAGAGGTCCAAAGAGAAATATTTCTGAAGTTGTTTGTTATGGTTGTTATAAAAAGGGTCATTATAAGTATAATTGTCCAGATAGAGCTTCTACATTTGGTAAGGGAGATAATGATAAAGGAAAAGCACCTGTGATATATTTTGATGTAGTAGATAAGAGTAGAAATAATGAAGTAGACGTGTTTGTAACAAAAAGAAAGAAAGAAAAAGATAATCAACATGGAACTGATCCTAAGAAGATGAAAGGAGAAACTAGTAAGAAACATAGGAGAAGAAAGTTGGGTGTGCAGGATTTTTTGATTTCACAGGGGCAAGGACCATACTCCATCTTGGAAGATCTGTCCAAAAGGCCTACAAATATTACATATGGTCAACTCTTGGCTATGTCTTCTGAGAAGAGGCGGGAGTTGCGAGGTGGACTCAATGCTCGAAAAAGGAAGGAGGTTGAGGTCCCTGTTTTGGAGGCAGAAGCAGATCCCTATGCTCCACAAGCTGAGGTATTATGTAATGGTATTTCAATTCATGATGTCTTAGTTGATGGAGGTGCTGCAGTTAATGTAATGACCGAGTCTGTAATGAATATGTTAGGTTTAAAAATTGATCACCCTTCAACACTTATGTTAAGGTCATTAAATAAGGGAAAAACTAAACTAGAAGGGGTAGTTTCAAATGTGGCAATATCTGTTATGGGTGTTATATGTGTGGTAGAATTTCAGGTGATGAAAAATGGTACTGTTACGTACCCAATGCTGCTAGGAAGACCATGGCTAAGGACAGTTCATGTGAGAAACTACTGGAATGAAGGTTTCGTGACACTTGGACGTGGTAGAGAGAGGGTGAAGATAAACGTGATCCCTCGACATCATAAAGCAGAACCTGTGGATTCAAGTGATGAAACTGATGATTGGACATCCTCTGATTACTCTAGTACTAGTGAAGTGGACACTGAAGATGAAGAAAGTGAGGTGGATATTTCAGTCATGGATATCCTACCAGTCACACCAACTCATGACCCCATAAAATTATCTGAAGAAGAAGTTGATGATCGTCTCCAACAAATAAAGATTGGTGATGCTGTGATGGAGAGTGAGAAGGAATCCTACCTCCAGCTCTTTCGAAGGTACATACACCTATTCACTTTTGATTACAAGGAACTCCATCAAGTAAGTTGGGTAGAACATTGTATTGAGCTGGTAGATGGTGCTAAGCCCATAAAACAAATGCCATATATAACGAATCCTAAATTTTCCAAGACTATAAAAGAAGAAATAGATAAGTTGCTTGATGCAGGATTCATATTTACTGTGGAGAATTCAGAATGGGTTTCTCCCATTGTGATCTCAGTAAAAAAGAATGGGAAGCTACGCATTTGTGTTGATTACAGGAAGCTCAATAAGGCAGCAAAGAAGGATCATTACCCTCTTCCATTTTCAGATCAGATCTTGGACGAAGTAGCTGGCCAGGAGTGCTATAGTTTTGCTGATGGATATAGCGGCTACAACCAAGTTCGTATAGCAGAGAAAGATCAGCTGAAGACCACGTTCACCACTCCTTGGGGAACGTTTGCTTATAGAGTTATGCCTTTTGGGTTGTGTAATGCTCCAACAACATTCCAGCGTTTGATGAATAGGGTGTTTGAACCCTACATTGGGACCTTCATCAGAGTATTTCTGGATGATTTTTACATCTATGGGAGCAAGTTGGACCACCTGCACCAGATGGAGACAGCATTTCAAAGGTTAGATGAAGTACAAGCCTCACTAAACCCTACAAAGTGTGTCTTTGGATGTTCTAAAGGCGTTTTGTTAGGGCATGTTGTATCCAGAGATGGTATTGGTACTGATCCTGATAAAGTTTCAAAAATCAAAGATTTACCATTTCCTATGAATAGAAGTAAAATGAGATCATTTTTAGGCCATGTGGGTTACTATAGAAGGTTCATCAAGAATTTCTCAAAGATTGCACATCCACTAACCCAGTTCTTGAAGAAGGATGTTGCTTATGAACCAGGAAACAAGGCGCATGAAGCTTTTGGAAAACTGAAGGAAGCCCTGGTGACTTCACCTGTTTTGAAGAATCCAAATTGGAGCAAGCCATTCATTGTGTACACTGATGCCTCAGATGCAGCACTAGGTAGTACTTTGAGCCAAAAGGATGAAAATGGGAATGAACATCCAATTTACTTTGGGAGCAGACAAATGAGCAGTGCTGAGGTAAACTATACTGTAACTGAAAAAGAGGCTCTGGCTATCATTTTTGCTATAAAGAAGTTTAGAAATTACTTGCTAGGGCAGAAATTTATAGTTGTAACGGATCATCAGGCTCTGAAATATATTGTCAATAAGCCTAAGCCATCAGGGAGGATAGCAAGATGGATAATTTTGCTACAATAATTTGAATTTGATATTATAGATAGGCCAGGAAAGAAGCATGTCAATACAGATGCACTCTCTCGAGCCTATGATGGTTTAGGATCATCTTGTGATGATGATGATTTTCCCGATGCAGCATTGTTCTCCCTTGACACAATCCCTAGTGAATACATAGATATTTGGAATTATCTGAATGAATTCAAGTTTCCTGATGGTGCCAATGCAAAGACTAAGAGAAAGATTACTCAAGCCAGTCGTCCATATTCTATTCTACATGGAGCATTATTTCGAATAGGACCTGATGGACAGTACAAGAGGGCAGTTGGACGTGATCAATGAAAGGAGCTGCTAGAAGAATTCCACAATGGTACATGTGGAGGGCACTTCTCTGGACAACTTACAACAAGAAGGATCTTGGATGCAGGTTATCACTGGCCCACTCTTTTTAAAGATTGTTATAATTATTGTAAGACATGTGATATTTGTCAAACACATGGTAACCGTAAGACTTCATCAGCTCCATTATGTCCTATTCTTCCCCTTGGTCCCTTTGAAAAATGGGGAATAGACATTGTAGGTCCACTTCCAACTACATCACGTCAAAATAAGTATATTGTAGTTGCCACAGATTATTTAACCAAGTGGGTTGAAGCTAGGCCATTAAAAACAACTTCCATGGATGAAGTGGCAAGGTTCATACATGAACACATTGTCACAAGATTTGGTTGTCCATTAGAAATTGTAACAGATCAGGGAATCCACTTCATTAATGAGGTGGTAGAAGCCCTAGTCAATAAGTTTTCTATCAAGCACAGGAAGGCAACAACATACAAGCCAAGCACAAATGGACAGGTGGAACGAACAAATTTTGTGCTGTGTCAAATTCTAGCAAAAGATGCAGCCTTGCAGGTACATAAATGGGATAAAAGGATTCATGCAGCATTGTGGGCATATAGGGCAACATCAAAGTTAGCAACAGGATACTCCCCATTTCAGTTGGCCTATGGCATTGATCCAGTTCTTCCTATTGAGTTTGATATTCCCACTGTGAGAGTTATGAAAAATGAAAGGATGGATGAAAGTGATTCAGTAAAAGAAAGGTTGGTACATCTTCATTTGCTAGAGGAAATGAGGGAAATAGCAAAGGATACAAGCCATAAGAAGAAAATGATGCAGTAGGAATACTTTGATCAAAAGATCCGATGGTCTCCATTTCATGTGAATGACTTGGTCCTAGTATATGATTCCAGATACAAAAAAAGAAGACAGAGAAAATTTCTTCCAAAATGGATGGGGCCCTACAAAATAGCAGTTGTGCATGAAAATGGTACGTACCGACTAGAGGAATTGGATGGCACTCCCATTACGAAATGGGTCAACCACGACAAGTTGAAGATTATCCAAGCACCAGAAGAGTTTACTCCGAGGACGGAGTAGAAGCTAGGAAGGGGGAAGATGTCGACACTAAAATTTTCCTCCGTAATTTCTATTTCATTAATGTATGTATTAGGAATAGGATGTTGTTAAGTATAATTAGTAGTAGCGTCTGATAGAAGATAATGGCACCGTCAGTACGGTGCCGCCAATAATGTGGAGTACGGTAACAGTCAAAGTACAATAGGAATGTTGTAAAAAGTAAATATTTGTCGTAAGTGGTCCGGTAATGTTAAAATGTCAAAGTTTAGGTAATTAGAGAAGTAGGGTCTACATGATTAGGAATTAGAATTATTATATTGGTAATAAGGACAAGGAGTGAGGTCATACGTTTTCCGGTAATTTCTTTTTCTCGGTCGCCCCTCATTTCATTCTAGGGACTCGTTAGTCTTCCTTATCCCTTTTCTTTCGCCCAGGTTACAGCATTCTCTTTACTTTCTCGAGCTTTTTTTCTTTCCCGTCAGCCGCCATATGGCGCATTAATCTCTAGCCCTGCTTGTGCTTATCTCCCTTTACGTGCACACATGTCTCTACCTCTACCCCCTTTTTTTCTTCTTTAGCACCGACATATCTACTAATCTTTGCCCTCAGGTCTTTGCCCCCCCGGGCTTTTTGTCGTTTGACCTCCCGCACCTCCCCTGAATCACATAGCACAGCTCCTCCCCAGCGAAGGTCTATGCACAGAGTTTTATAAGATACAAAATTCTTCCACCATTCGCGTATGGATTCTGTCCATCCTTACTCCATCGAGCCGTCCCCACTACACTGACCATCCTTTAGCGGTAGAAAGCCTTCGTCCGGATGGCTCTTTTCTCCTAGTTGCCATCTAGATGTTTCGCTCATTCCGTCCCACTCCTCCTTCCCGACCTTTTCCTCTTCCTTTCAATGACGCATCCCCTTTCCCTTAAGTTTCTCAACATTTTCTTTCCGCCTAGAATTTGAGCGTTATTTCTTTTAAGCCGCTACTATACCGCCATTTCAGTAAGAAACCAGTCAGCTACCCATATCTTACTCAACTTCCTCCTCCATCTATTCCCTTCTAAGTTTGTATCCCCCTTATAGCAATCCCACTCCCCCCTTCTCGTTTGTCAGATCATTTTTTTTTTCCTTCGATAGTATTCCCTCTACATTTAATCTTATTTTCCTCCCTTCTGTGTTCGCTTCCTCTTTACGCTTATCCTTACCGGTATACCCACTCAAGCCTTATTTGGTTTAGCCGTCTACAGTGCCGTTGCTTCCTTACCAGATTATCAGTATATAGAAGATTCTACCTTCCCCCACATTATAATTTTTGACGAATACCCTTGGCGGTCATCCAGCATAGTTCAAATATTTTGTGTATTTTATTTGTAAAAAGTCTAAAAATGTGGAACCCATGTAAAATGATAAGGTTTATCTTATCTTAATAGATAAGCCTACATGTACAGATGAGAGTTAAGGTATGGAATATGATTCGTCAGAGTGGATTTCTTATCCTATCTTAGAGATAAGATGGATAAGCCTGGAAGTTCTATAAATAGAGAGGCCACCCCCCTCATTTAGCATAGAAATAAGTAGTGAGAAATATTGTAGGAAGTGTGCAAAGGAAGCCATCAGTTAAAGGTGTGTTGAAGAAGCCATCGAGAGGTGTAATTGTAAAGTTTCTCCCATAGTCTTGTTGAAGTACCTCATGGGTGAGATTGTAACAATTTCATGTTAATATTATAATTTACTTTGATATTTCAGATTTTTCATCATTCTGTCTTATCATGGTCGATGGTATTCTTGTGTTCGGTTGTTGTTTTGTTTCCAGATTACGTCCACCAAACTAAAGGCTGTGCATTAGTAACTAATCATAGCACGAGGAGTTCCCGGTGAAGAATTATCATAGTTCCGGATTGGTGATGAAAGATCCTTGAGTCCCTTTCTGACTGTCATGATTATTCATGGTTCTAGATCCTTTCTTCAACTACCCTGCATCACGTAATCTTACAATGTGCCCTATCTTTGTGCACCTAAGACAATCCATTTGTATTATATTGCACTAAATTTACTTATTTCATAAATCAATGCAAGAAAAATTATATCCATTGAACTTACTTACATACCTTCTAGTGTTTGATTGTCCATTCTTGCAATACTTTCGAAGATTTTCCTCTTCATGACAAATATAGCATTTTACACCATATCTTTGACCTAACTTTTATTGTTTCTTGTATTGACATTCCTCTTCTTTCCTTAATTCATAATGATGCGTCTAAACTTTTCTTTTGTAGTCATTCTTCTTCTCAACCTTAAGACTTCACATACTAGCTCTATGTCCATAAAAACCACACTTATAGTAGTTACCATGAAAAAATCCATACCTATGAATTTGGTTATCTGATAGATGATCTTGCATTATATTGAATTTTTGAACTAACTCCCATGCTTTGTTGTATTCTATCATGAGATCTTTGACTTGGTTCTTCCTTGGTTTTATTTAATTTGACTGAACCCTTCTTGAATCCTACACCTATTCTATCACCATATGCATTTTTTCCTAACATCTTATAAAAACTATCTAAAATTTCATGAAAAGATGATACCTTGATTATAATGGAAGTTAAATCTTTCTTCAGATCCTCTTTCTCAACCTCATGTTTGAGATACTCTTCCCTCTTGATCTTCAACTTAGTTATAGGCCTCCTCAATTTGATCCTTTAGAACCTTGATGACTTCCTCATGAGATACACACACTATCTCCAACTTATCTTTAAAATGTTATACATCATACCTTAAGTGATAAAGATCCACCATAATTTTCACTAAAGATATCCCTATTTTTTTTTATGCTTCCAAGGGCCTGATCTGATAACAATTTCTGAAGTGACAATGGAATGAGGGGGGGTGAATTTATCCCTAATAAAACTATTAAATTTTATATTTCAAACATAAAAAACACAACCTCATGAAACACATATATCAATGCTTGATCACAATCAAATATACTTCACCATGAAACATAATCAAAGAAAGGATCACAAGATATACATAAAACCTTTCTTTATTAATATTCAAATCAGATCACAATAATTGATGCCTTCAACAATATGACAAGATACAATCAAGAGATATCAATGCAATCAACTTTACATATTGAATACACATGAATATATTCATCTTTTGAAAAATAATTCATCTCATCATCAGACCTAAAAAGACTTTATAAAACTTGTAATGACATCAACATGCTATGATATTAACACTCAAACACATGACACTAACTATGCTCTCCTTCATCAACTTACCATCAAGGAAAATTCACCATCCTTTGCTTAACTCAAATACACCTCATAAAAATACCACCATCTACTAACATAGAATGTGACTCTAGGAGTTTTGGGCTAGGCCCAAGTGATTTTTATTTTCAGCAAAAGGTTTTTTCAAAAGAAGATAAAAGGGGTTCCAAAAGATTAGCAACGTTGTACCCAAAACATCACCTTTATAGCCTCTTCTTGATTCAAATTCAAAAGAGGTAAGTTTCCCTCCATTAGCATGACCACACAAACCTAAAATTATCCCATAATAAACACGATAACATTAAAAATTAACCCATATAGATTGGTCTATAAAAAACACTTCATCCATTGACCAAAAATCCTAAAAACCCTTGCATTGGAATGACAAAAATCCCCTCATTCCAAAACTATGATTTTTCATGACCCACAAATCACCATACATGATTAAAATATCATATAATAGTCATAAATTGTCACAATTTACATGATCCAATGAAATTATTTTGTTAATGTGCTCACTGGTGCTTTACCTTCTCAAAATAATTGTTTCCTTCACCCTTCAAGGCCCTGTCAACTTATTTTTTCCACTATATCACTCCAAAACATCCAAACTATGTCATGTGACAACTTTATGAAAATTACAAGACCTTTATAACACTTCTAATAAATTTATAAGTCTTTAAATATTCATCTACTCAAACCACAGCCACGTTTGTCTTCACCAAATCAAACTACACAAAAATATGTTTTCAAAGATTAGTTGTTTAACATCTTTCCAAGAATAATAAAAACCTATAAATGGATTAATTGGATTCCTAATTCATCACTCTTCACTTTACAAGTGGTATTAAGCATCACCTAATCCATCTCATGCTCATATCAACTCAAAACATCCAGCTGATTTTATCTTGTCTTACACTGGGAAAAATTATTTCTATCCAAACACTGACCTAGAAAACCTTATAAAATTTCATTGTGATGAAAAAAACTTATAGAAATGGAAATATATTTGAATCCTCTTTCTAACACAACTTGAATCAACTCATAATTCCACCTGTAGCTCTATTTATGCCCATTTTACTGAAGATTGCTTTTAATGCCTCAAAACTGCCCTTTCACTAGTCAACCTGAATGGAGCTCATTTGACCATGAAATTACATCAAAATGTCCTAAAAATTATTTTTAAATCAATATAAACTCACATACATCACGCAATTCAATTTATCTTGTAACTTCTTTGGACAACTTTGCCCCAAAACATTCTTCTTTAGAATCTGACATGTTTGAGTGGGGCCCACTCATCTCTACCATACCTTTCTGGAAATATCAAGGAGTAATCTAAAGCATAAAATCATAAATTTTCCACTAGATATATAAATATGCTCAGTATAAACACTTTTTTTGCAAACTACTCTTGACTAGGGTTTTACTAGGGTTTAAAACCAACTTACCTTCTTAACAATTGTTCATAAAAACAAGAAGATGAAACTACCTCATTATTTTTTTGAAACCTTCTAAACTCACTATAGAAACATCCCTAAAATCCACAAGGTCCCATGCAAATCATATAATCTAGGGTGAGCATCAGAAAGTCCAAATTGAGCTAGAAAACACACTACCAAGTACCTTGTTTCACCAAAATTTATGTATCTTACAAAATACTCATCATGGAAACCTGAAATTTTTCCCACACCATAAGGAAACACCCTAATAACATCTCCAATCATCATAATTTCATAATTACCTCTCAAAATTTCCATCCACTGATACGTGCATAGTTATCCCTTAGGCTTTTATACTGTAAAGGCTAGGATCAACTAAAAGAACATCATAACTCGACATGAAAACTCTCAAAAAGGTCCTAACATACCTTATACATTATGATACAACTAAATACATGAATAAATGAACTCATGTAGCTCCAAATCTCATCCTCATACCTTCTAGCATCCATACCTACTCCAACTGAACACCTGAAATATAGTCAATTACTAGTATCTGCAACCTACAACTAATGTGAGTGCCCAAACACTCTCCAAACCTGGTATCTGTCATTCCAACATGTTTCTCAAGAAAACCAAGAAGCTCATACCACCATGCAACATCACCTAGGCACCTAAATGGGCTTACAAGAGCAATTAATCCTCATTGAATCTCCTTGTATCATCAAGTACACATCTAAACCATCATCCACAACATCATCTGACCCTACTCCATTATGCACTTTTTCATTAATGTGGTTTTGCATCGATGAAAACACCTATAGGACCATATGCCAACAATATCCCCCTTTGTCATTGGTGGAAAACTACCTGATCTCCCCCTTTTTACAATAATGACAAAATCATACTTGTAGCAACATGTTGTTCATCATAACATAATGCTTTGGTTAGAAACATCAACCAAAGATCTCATACAAGCTCAAGAACCTTGAAATTTGCACTCAAAACCTGATTTTTCCTTCTTTACAAGCATGCAACCACCATGCTCCCTTGGGTTAAGCATCTACACCATCTGAATACATCAATGAATCGTGAAGAAAGCATCATCTTACCTTGTTTGTATCAAAAACACCATATTTCACCTTTTTGGTATGTAAAAGTATCTATTTTTCACCAAAACTCTATTTTTACCATTATTAGATCATTGTAGTTGTCAGATAGCTGAATTTTATTACAAATGAATTATGCCAACAATGATATATGAGGGTAAACCATCTTCCTTACCTTTATTCTTGGTTTCACATGCCTTATCAAGGCATAACAACTTGATTAGTCTCATGCTTCTAGTCATCAACTTGCCTTGAGAACATGGATCCCTGAATAGAATTTTTTAGTGCTAATTCTACCAATTTTTATGAGCTCTAAGACACAATATATGTAAAGAAATGATAACTCACAACTCCCCCTAGATTCAAGGCATCCTCCTTATAAGGAAAGCACAAAATTTTTCCCAATATACTTTGATAAATTTCTTGAGAGGATACTTTACAACCTTGATAAGGTCCTAAATCCATTTTTTAGTCTTTCCTTCCTTATACAAACCCAGTTCTTGTTATTTTGAAGCAAGAGACTACTTATCACTAAACACAAGCAAGAATATACAATATAACCTTACCATTCATGTCTTCAAGTCTATTAATACATTTTAGAAGTACACAACATGCTTTGCCTATCCTGATAGGATTATGCATACAACTCACTCCTTTAGCTTAAAACTGAGATCTTCACCATATCATATCAACCAATAGAAGCCCTTGAATCATCCAAATATGACTAATTGATCAATTCAAGAGCTTAATCGTTTCTAACTGCACTTTCTCAACCTTAGGAGGCAATTTAAACACCATGTATCCTTTAAGAGTTTCTACCCATACCTAAAAAATATCTACGTACCTGTAGAATGCAATTAGCACAATGAACCAACCAAATTTGGCATCAACATCTCTACACAACTTTAGAACTCATAGCATTTTCACAAATGCATGATCTACTTCTTGAAGCATTAAATACATCAAAATATGATGCATATCAACTTCCAAACCTATAGAAGCATTAAACAGACCTCTGAGATTTTCCATTGTATGTCTCAAACCATCATTCACCATTTTCAAGAACCAAGTAAAATAAATACCTCAAATGTTTATTTCTAAGAAATCATACACCTTCTTGATCATATAGATAGGTCATGGTTGGTCTTAATCCACATTACATACCTGAGAACACATCATATTTTGTTCCTCACACTTACATTGTACATGTAACTACTCAAAATCAAACTTCTGATATTACAGTGATCTGATGACACTATCTTTGATCAACATGTACCAGGGATCACCTTTTCAACTCAAAGATCTAATGACATCTTCATTACACAACTATAAAACTCAAAGATATTTTACTCATGCATTTACTAGTTACTTAAAACTTGGAAACTTCAAAATAAGATGCAATCATGCTTCATACATGTAGGTGCAATCATACTTCTTCAATATTTTCCTGAAGCATAGCACATCCAATATATTTTCCAAGAGAAAGATACACCCACACACCAAATGGTATAAATTGAGCCTTTATTGACTGACTTCCTTATTTTATTAGACCTGCCATTGACTTGTAGAGTACCTATTCACTGTCATGGCTCACAAAGCCAAGTAATATACCCTAAGGTAAAAGAAGGACATGTTTTTCATCTCACTTAGATCATATAGCTCAAATTCCATGAGGTGAATAACACATAGTCTCTTCTTGTCTTCAAGTAACTTCCCCATGCTTTTATACTTCTTATGATGCAAAAACAAATGCCTATAGGTCAATACAATGACATTTTATTTCTCTTCATAGTCTCATACCCTTGTGGCTTCTTATACACACTTTGAATACTTTGAACAAGAACAAAGACAAGATTCTTTTGACAAACTATGTCAAATAACACCTTTCACATTTGTGCAGACTTTGATCTTGATGTATGACATTTGTAAACACTTGCAAAACTAATACTACCTACTAATAGCTCTTGACCTTTTGATAACTGACAATTATTTTTACATGAGCCCAAAGCATCTATAATGCATACCTTGAAAGACCTTAAACATAACATTTTTGTCTTCGTATACCTTAGATTGTACTGAAACCAACTTCCATTCACTGTTTGAACTCTTGATGAATTGACAAAAACTTGATACCCTGATGTCATTCACGTAAGACACACCCTTTAAGTATTACATATCATTGAGACACATGTATTCTCCTCTAGATGATCCTGTAGACTCTCTTAAGCTTTTTTTAACCTGTAGATGCATATTTAGAGTTCTGAGCTCACTGTGTTCTCAAATTTTTCTTTACTGAGAACAATCACTTGTATGCCATAGAATATGTAGACCAATCTTTCTTCATTAGAACACTGTCAAAGATATTGAATAATCATGTTCAATCATTTACAAGACTTGGATCATGCCAAAGAAGATCTACATGCTTGTAGATACACTTTCAACATCAAGCCTTGTTTTTTGACAACACCAAAATGAAGACCTTGCACCATCTCTAGAACCTCCTTATAAGTTTGACACTGTTATTCAAGTCTTAAAAATTCTGTGAAACATAAAAAAGTTCACTACAATTTCTTCTCACCACTAATTTGCACACACAACCAACTAGCCCTTTTTTTAATGAAAATCTCATCTAACTCCTTGAGCATTCACTTTCACAATAAAAACATACCTGATTCAGACACCCATTTAGCCATTCTAATACCTCTTTGAACCTTGAAGAATGTAACCAAAAGAAACATGCTCAATCACAAGTCCCTCTTTGCCAATTAGGTCACTTTAGCACATTCACAGTCATTTTACTATTCTGATAAGATTTTCATATAATTTAGAACTCTTTAGGATCTAAGTGTTGATCTGGAAAACTCATTCTCACGCCGGTGAACACCAAGACTGCAAGCCACCAACAACTCCAAATGATATAGGGCTTAGGACCTCAGATGCAGATAGGGATTCTGGATACAGGCGCAGAGAAAATAGATCTTTGAGAAAGAAGATAGATCTACAAGATGGAAATAGATAAGATTAGATAACGATATGCGGGGGCTACCTGACAAAGTAGATCCGAGAAGCGTTAACTTCCTCGGTGGCTTTCAACCCCCCGTGTTCACAAGAAAATAATGAATATCTAACGATAAAATGACATGCCAAAACATAACAGAGATTTGTAATATGTTGAATAAACAATATAAATATGATACCAAGGTTGAAGTTAGTTTTCGATCATAAAAAACATATTATTGATCATTAGAATCGTGACAATATGAGACCAATAGAGCTTCACCTCCAAACACTTTGTTTCTTTATTGCAAATAGCTAAGTTAATTTCAAAGAAGCTTGAAACCTTCCATACTAATTTATGCTAATAGATTCTTCCTTCCCTATCCGTGTGGGTTTGGAGGCAAGTATATCTCAAGGAATATTTCTTTTCCAACATAGAGATACTATATTTGTCATATATTGTGATTTCCCTTAGATTCTCACAATTCCTATCTGGGAAGTTATAGGGGAAGAAAAGCTTCTGAAGATTTCAGTCTTCCCGTGTATCTGATATAGGAGAGGCTTTAACAAATCAAAAATTACTTATTGGAAAATATTTCATTTAATTAGAATAGACTAGATACACTCAGCACAAGTGAATTAATACACCTAGTTATTTACTTGTTTAGTTTTAGTGTAGAAGTAGCTTTAATTATTTAGAATAGAAGAAATTCATTTTCTTTGTTTGTAATAGTTTATTTTAGTTGAATTATTTAATTATTTTCCCTTCAAGAAAGTAGATTATATTGTCAAATTTCATCTTCGTGAAAATGGACACTTCAACGTAGTTCGATATCTAGATTCAATCAAGTAGTTTTACCATAGGGGATTTACGCTACTTGTACTTAGCCTATAATTTCCCCTTTTCTGACTTAGCTACTAGGAATCCACACTACCAGATATTAGTCACTAATTATCCTATAGACATCCATCCAAACATTCCACATCGGTCATCTCGACATAGCCTCTGGAGGTCAAGTGTGATTAAAGGTCGCATGTCAATTTTTATTTGTACAAATTGGTGAACCCAATGTGAAGAACTAGTCTCTTCTCATATTATTTATTTCATCGATATTACCTCACCTTTCCATTTCTTCCCCTATTTTTGTAGGTATTTTATAATTTATTACAAAAATTGGTTGAGAGTTTGGTGGGCTATTTGGCTCTGATATATATTACACAAAAGTTCAACCAAAATAGTCCCCTTCCCTTTCTGGATGGGCTGAAAATTACACAAGCAACATGAAAACCTCCCCTAGCTACACTTCAAACCCCATTGGTTATGGAAGGATGGAGGAGGTTGATCAACCGTTGAATATGTAATACATTCAACCCAATGTAAACAACGTGACTATTACAAGCGGAACATGTCCTTACCCTAGAGTCTTTTCAAGACCTCACATTACCATGTAATCAATAGAAGATGACATTTTTTCATGAATAGCCAACCATTTCCATCAAATAGATGAGTATTTTGATAGAATGAAGGTTATAACTTCTGAGATGTTTAGTAATAATTTTTCAAATACCTGTCCTAATATTCCTATTTCTGAGGAAGACAAGAATTATAACACCGAACAATTCATAACAGGGTATCATGAGCCTTCTCAACCAAACCCTATGCCACAGGCACCCCAACAAGGAACTCAATCCTCTCACAATGATATCATTTATACTTTAGTATGGAATATTAGAGAACTAGAGAGATCCCAACCATCACAACCAACTCATGTAGTAGGGAAGAACATGGGATATCCAATTGAAAATAAGGGATACATTCCTACCAATGAACAACCAATACAACATCATGTATAACAAGGTTATCTGGTTCAATCGAATCTAGGAGATCTTCTTACATGATCTAAAACAATAGGGATGGGTCCTCATCCTTCTCAATCTTATCCTACGTAAGGGATATCCAGAAGTGCATTCTCGAATGCCACTCCATCAGGCAATGGGATGTTCCCTGGTTTTATGCCCGCTACTCCATATCCTAGTATCATCCCACCTTACTTACATACATATTCAAATTCCCCCAAGATGGACCCATGTGCCATTCCTACTCCTTATGCACCGTATCAAGGAGCTCCACACTTTCTAGTGAATGCCTACAATGCAGCTTATCTGACTCCTCCTCCACCTCATTATGAAGGATCTTTAATAGTGAAATATTATGCAATGGGTACTTATGCCAAGTTTTAAAAATAACCCCTTGAATTTACCATATGTAGTGTCATTCTTCCATGCCCATTGCATGTTCTTCCCAAGTTTAAAGGGGAGGGAGATCCAAATTCTCACATCAAGTCCTACATTACTGCTAGTAGGGAATTGCTTCCCTGGGATGATGTAGTAGCTAAAATATTTGGCAAAGACTCTTAAGGGAATTGCATTAGATTATCACTATCGTATTCTTGAGGATTCCATACATTCCTTTAAACAACTTGTTTTGGAATTAATCATAGAATTCAACATGAACAAGTTGCTTCAAACAGGAATTAGAGAATTTATGCATATTACGCAAGAGAAAAATGAGTTTGCCTCCCATTTTGTTTAGAGAAGGCGTCAAGTTCTTTACTCTTCTGCAAGTGCAACAAACATGGATCTAATAGAAATTTTTTATCTCTTCCTTCATTCTCTCAATTGAGAGACCAAAGAATAAGTCTAGAAATTTCCTTTCTTTAGTTTCGAAGACATATTAGAAGGTGCACTCTAAATTGACCAGGAAGTAATTGATAGTGGTCGGAAGACTTATGGCTCGAATGGGATACTGGTCACTCCTTCACAGGGTAATTCTAATTATCCCAATGGTTTTAACAACAATCAAGGGCCTAAGGTATTTAATAAGAACTATGGTATTACAAATGATGGTGTTACTGATTAGGTCAGGAAGCCAAACGTCGTTAACGCTAACCATGCAAATAATGGTAATGCCAATGGTAACTTAGGAAATCACATAAGCCCTGAATTTGTCAAGATTGTTGATGTAAACTTCCCCCCTCATCGATAAGCTCAAACCCAAGTTCCGAACCAACATCAAAAATTTGGAAAAGGGGCAAAGAATCATGGTTACAACAATAAATTTCAAAACTACAATCAGGGTTATAATCAACAACAAAACCCTGATGAAAGACCATGTAATTATGACCCTAACCTGTGGTTTGGTTTTCATAAGGTTTAAGGTCATGACACAGGGACTTGTAGAGACTACAAAAAATTCTTACAAAGTCTCCCTGAGAATCAAAGGAAATTCTTTGTGGATATGTTCGTAGCAGACCCTGGAATAAGTTTGCAACTGAAATATACAGGACCCATAACTCCTCTGAATGCTAGTGTAAGCATATTTTGGGAACCATTCCCTACACATCCTAAAAATGTCAAGGTGAATCCTCAGAACATAAACAAGGGCAATCCTATTGCAAACAATAACCATGAAGCTTCAACTTCTAACAAATGTCGAGTTTCCCCCAACCTCAGTTTGAATGACAATGCAAAGATCATGGGATTAGTTGAGCTGGAGGTTGAACCAGAGATTAATCTAACAACCCAAAAAATGGAGTACATTCCATAACCTCTTCTCTCTCATTATCTTTCACAAGATGACACTCTTATAACTTCAAATCCTATAAGATTTTATGATCTAATTTCAGATTTGAACAAGACCTTTTCGCACATATCGTTTCTAGATTTTCTAAAGAATTGTCCTCCACATCGTGTTGCATTATTAGATGCTTTAGATATTGGTCATCTGGTCCATTTTACAGATCCTCCAGGAGCTCAAATAAATCACACTTATTTTGATGTTCATCCTCCAGAAAAAGGTGATAGAGATATCGGGTTTGTTTTCGATATAAGTAAGATACCTACTGATTTCGAAGTGGCCTTATATCTGTAAGTCTGGGTTTATAACAACTACAACAAGAGATATGTGATTGATGAAAAGGCTGTAGTAAATATGGAACCTTTTTCTCTCTTATAGAAGTTGGGATATCAGGAGACTAATTACTCCTCTACAAGACACACATTTCAAGGGTATGACAGTTTAAAGGCAACTTCAATCAGAACCATAGTTCTTCCTGTCGCCCTCGGGATGAAAATTATCTTAACAAAGTTTTACATCATTAACAGAGAAATAAGTTACAACATCATCCTCGGTAGGCCTTAGATCCACCAAATGAAGGCCATTCCCTCAACCTTTTTTCAAGAGGTTGGATTCCTCCACTTCGGGAAGGTCTTCATTGCTCAAGGGGATCATAAATTTTTTGATGTTCACCCAGAAATTATTAAAAGGAAACTAGGAGTTCATTCGGAATATGAGCTACCTATGAAAAAATTAAACAAGCTGCCTCCATCAAACTAACTGGTGATGACTATCCAAAGTGTTCCAAAAGTTGAGGTTGATGACCCAAAGCAATTTGAGGTAGCCAAAACCGATAAGGGTAAATAAATATCTATGGAAACTGTGTCCACAAAAATAACACCAAGGATGATGAAACTATTAGAGATTGATGAGCCAATATTCCTCATGTTTGAATCGCAAAAAATGTGTAGCCTTTTTGGTATAACCTATCTTCTTTCCGATGGTCTTGGCCTAGGCATAAACATGATAAAACTAATGATGGAAGAAGAGAGATTCGATGTTAAGATGATGCCCATCAAATCCATCTCTAGGGATTTTTCTATTCCATACCTTGGTTTAAACGTAAACACGTTTGAAACAAAGTATGTCGTATCTAAGGGATGTGATCCCATAACACAACAAAGGTCATAAAACGTCACTATGCTTCACATAAAAGAAAAATTTGAGCAACACAATCATACTCACCTAAACATAATATGTCAAAAATGTGACACAGAGGTTCTTGATTACCTCCTACAAACATATAAGTTAGATAAACATGCATACACAATCATGGGTAAGGGTTGTAAGTTTAAACCCCAGATAGAATATCCTTATCAAAGGAATGGAAATTTCAAACATCATGTTTCTTCACTGTGTGCTCTTTGAGGTGAGGATTTTGGCATCCTTCAACTCTCTTCACCTTATACATTTTAGCATGTAGTCCATTTGCATATCCACATGTATACTATTACATCCTCATTACATTATCATCTACTAGCTCATTATGTAAAATTTGTAATCAAGGGACTTTTTTTCAAAAAGAAATTCAAAAACTTTTGAAAACGTTGGCGATATTTTAGTCACATCTCTTCAAACATTCACAATATTATCATCAATAATTTCTTAATCATTTCGTCATTTCAAACAAATTAAAATAGATTTTTGACGTTAATCCTACCAAGGCTTGCATATTTGGTTTTGCTCTTTGTTTTCTTCTACCGTAAGTACAATTTCCTTATAGTTTGTTCTAGAAGATCCTTGGTGTCTCATCTATCCCATAGACACCTCTTTATAAATGAAAACATTCTAAACATTTTACCTAGGTTGTTTGTTCACCTATTTCAACCTTCGGTGACAAGCCCTCACATCTTACTAGTTGTGTGGGGTTGAAGCTAGGGGAAAGCTCTCCATCTTACAAGAGTATCTTAAAATTAAATATATATATATATATATATATATATGTTAAGTGAAATTAAAGTACAAAATTTTTATTTACACACTTCCTTACCTCACCAACCTTTAGTGTTGAGCATGTGCCTCCTACTAGTGGCATGAGGTTAGAAAAGGAGGGAAGTGCCCTTACTCACTTATGACTTGTCATTTTTAATGAGCTTGTGCTTCCTACTAGTGGTATGTGGTACAATGTAGAGGGTCTTTGAAAATAAATTAGTAAGTTAAAAGAAATTTCATTCAATAAAAGGTTTTTTGAAAATCTTAAAATCCCAACAAAAGTGAGTTATATGTCTAAATTCCAAAAGAGTTTAAAACTTTAAACCAGATTTTGTCAATCAAGTTGCCATCTACGAATCTAAGTCTAGATAAAATAGCAAGAAAGTCACATTTTAAACTATGTAGCAAACTTGTGGAGAGCTAGGTTGTAGGTTCTCAATTGGGTTTCTGTCAAAACTTAATCTTTCTCTAACCATCTTCATTCAAAAAAATCATACAATTCACATCCCTTCTGGCTCTTGGTGTCTAGCCCTCACATCTTACTAGTTGTGTGGAGTTATAATTGGAGTGAGTTCATTTTATTATTATCATATCATTATTCATGACATATTTCCAAAACAAAAAGATGTATCAAACATTTCTTGAAAAACTAAAGTTCAACATTACATTGTGTTTGCATTATCATCACATATCAACAGTACAAAACACTATAAAAACAAAAGAAAAATAGTTTAACTTGGTCAAATTAGCTTGTTCTATTCACAATTAAAAGACCGCCACCTTGTAGAATTGCAGTTTTGTGACTGCCATCTGATCAAGTCGATAGTCTTCTAATTGCCCCCCTGAGCAAGCGCCAGTCCTCTAACTACTGCCCTGTGCAGGGTAGCGGTCTTGTCCAAAATGGATAGGTCATCCCCTTTATCCTAAAAATTCAAAAAATAAAAAAATAACTTATTTTAAGAAATAAAAAGGCTAATCCACTTGCATTACCCCTAGGGATCATTCTAAAACAAGAAATTTCAAAAATGCCCCACCCCCTAAGTGAAGATTTTCAACATTTTACATATTTAGATTTCAAACAAATAACTATAAAATACTAACCTTTGTCTGCACCACTGGATCTCTTGGTCTCAGGGCCATGATCTGTCGACACTAAAATTTTCCTCCATAATTTCTATTTCATTAATGTATGTATTAGGAATAGGATGTTGTTAAGTATAATTAGTAGTAGCGTCTTATAGAAGATAATGGCGCCGTCAGTACGGTGCCGCCAATAATGTCGAGTACGGTAAAAGTCAAAGGACAATAGGAATGTTGTAAAAAGTAAATATTTGTCGTAAGTGGTCCAGTAATGTTAAAATGTCAAAGTTGGGGTAATTAGAGAAGTAGGGTCTACATGATTAGGAATTAGAAATATTATATTGGTAATAAGGACAAGGAGTGAGGTCATAAATATTTTGTGTATTTTATTTGTAAAAAGTCTAAAAATGTGGGACCCATGTAAAATGATAAGGTTTATCTTATCTTAAAAGATAAGCTTACATGTACAGATAAGAGTTAAGGTATGGAATATGATTCGTCATAGTGGATTTCTTATCCTATCTTAGAGATAAGATGGATAAGCCTGGAAGTTCTATAAATAGAGAGGCCACCCCCCTCATTTAGCATAGAAGGAAGTAGTGAGAAATATTGTAGGAAGTGTGCGAAGGAAGCCATCAATTTAAAGGTGTGTTGAAGAAGTCATTAAGAGGTGTAATTGTAAAGTTTCTCCCATAGTATTGGTGGAAGGAAAGTGAAGTCAATAACACTTGAAGTACCTCATGGGTGAGATTGTAACAATTTCATGTTAATATTATCATTTACTTTGATATTTCAGATTTGTCATCATTCCTTCTTATCATAGTCAATGGTATTCTTGTGTTATGTTGTTGTTTTGTTTCCAGATTACATCCACCAAACTAAAGGCTATGCATTAGTAAATAATCATACCACAAGGAGTTCTCGGTGAAGAATTATCATAGTGCCGGATTGGTGATGACATTTTGGTTCCATTGCCGGGACCATTCCTCATTGGTGGATTTTCTAGCGAGATATTCCCACTTAGTCAAAAATCAATTGGAGGGTAACCTTGTTTTTACTGTGCATAGTAGTTACCATAGTAAAGTTATTTTTGCCATGAATAGTAGTTACCATAGTAAAGTCATTTTTGCTGGGAATAGTATTTACCGCAGTAAAGTCACTTTTTACCATGAATAGTATTTACGGCAGTAACTTCACTTTTTACCGTTAATAGTGTTTACCACAGTAAAGTCAGTTTTTACCGTAGTAAGTCAAGTTTTACCATAGTTTACCATGGTCATTTCTCTTTTACTGTAGAAAGGTGTAAAGTCACTTTCTAGTATAGTGATTCTAATTATTTGTGCACATAAGTCTTGTTGATTGTACTTGTGGGTTGGTATTTCACGGTGGTTACTTTTGAAAATGGGAAAGATTCCTATTTTTTTAGGTCAATCTAATGAAGATGCTTCTTCTTTCATTCAGGAGTTTAAACAATCTTGTATTTGTAATGGCCTTATAAGAAGGGAACAATGGACTGAATTTTTTCCTACCTTTTTGGATGGTTCAACACTTAGGTGGTTTGAAACACTAGGTGATAATGTGAAAAATTCATGGGATTTATTAACTGAAAGTTTTCTTGAAGAATTTGGTGAACAACAGAAATATGCAGATCTCATGATCGATATCACAAAGCTATCCCAAGGAGAGAAGGAGAAGATAAGGGATTATCATGCTCATGTTCTAGAGCTAAGGAGGAAGCTCGATGCCCAGATCCGGAAGGAAGGATTAGCAGATGGGTTGATGAATGGCGTGGATAATATCCTATGTAAGAACTTCATTCTTGGGATGAAGCCAGAGATCAGACAACGAGTGAAGTATGACCGCCTAGCTACCATTGAACAAGCAAAGGATATTGCAAGAAGACAAGAAGAAAGCATGGAAGAGGAGCCCAAAGAAATTGTTGCTAAAGTAGAGCCTACACCATCACCTTTGGTCCAAAATCCACAACCACTCCCGGTGAGCACAAATATTTCTCCTAGTACATCTACTGAGTATGAAGATCTGCTCAAAAATATGGGTCAGTTAACTATTAATCTTCTTGAAGGAAAAGAATTTAGTTCTCAGGGAGGAGATAGAGGTACAAAAAGAAATATTTCTGAAGTTGTTTGTTATGGTTGTTATAAAAAGGGTCGTTATAAGTATAATTATCTAGATAGAGCTTCTATATCTGGTAAAGGAGCTAATGATAAAGGAAAAGCACCTGTGAATTCTTTTGATGTAGTAGATAAGAGCAGAAATAATGAAGTAGATGTCTTTGTAACAAAAAGAAAGAAAGAAAAAGATAATCAAGATGGAAATGATCCTAAGAAGATGAAAGGAGAAACTAGTAAGAAACATAGGAGAAGAAAGTTGGGTGTGCAGGATTTTTTTTATTTCACAGGGGCAAGGACCATACTCCATCTTGGAAGATCTATCCAAAAGGCCTACAAATATTACATATGGTCAACTCTTGGCTATGTCTTCGGAGAAGAGGTGGGAACTGCGAAGTGGACTCAATGCTC